>CM046668.1:6215691-6760691 GCA_025594165.1 Tamias sibiricus | reverse complement strand
GGATCAATCTGACGAGCAAGGTGAGTTGTCAACATAAACGAAATTACCCTGCAGCCTGAACATCTTATCCGAAAAGCTGGGGACCAGAAGTGCTTCCGATTTCAGATTTGTTTCAGATTTTGGAATATTTACAGACACAATGAGCAGCTTGGAGAGGTCCCAGGTCTAAACCTGAAATTCATATTTGTTTGATATGCGTCTCAAAGCCACTAGCACCATCGGGGTCCTACAAGGTCCCCAGTGCTCCCAACAGCTCTGTAAACTACCACAGAGTTTATTCTGTGGCTCCTCGGTGTACCTGGGGGCCTGCTGAGCTGCAGGGACTCGTCCTGCTGAGGAACTCCTGATCCTTTGGAACCTACCACCTTTGATGTCCCTGCTCAGATTTGCTGCGGCAAGCAGAGCAGGAGCCTGGGAAAGGGGCTGGGGGAAGACACACTTCCCTGCACGGACGCTCTAGAAGCACAGGAGCATGAGCACTAGGCCGAGCGTCTGAGCGATCGCCACCCCTCACCACCAGCCGCCCCATCTTGAGTGGCACCTCCGTCCTACCAGTTGCTCATCGAAACCTGGAGTCCAGCTTGAGTCTTCTCTTCCTCTCCCTTCCACGTCCAATTCAGCAGCAGATGCAGTCGACACTTCCTTTAAAATATACCCAGGACCCCCAAATACACCTCACCCCCACCACGCTGCTGCTTCAAGCCACAGTCACCCCGACCTCAACTTTGATTCCGTCTGCTGCCTGGTCCTCGGGGCCCCTCCGCTGGCCAGCCACAGCCCATTTTCTACCCATCAACCAGACTGTCCCAGAACAAGCCAGGCTTGCTCTCAGAATCACAATGACTCCTCTGTCACTCAGGATAGGAGTCCTCACAGTGGCTCTGGGCCCTGTGTGGCCCAGGTCCCACCCCTCACCTCTTTGACATCCGCTCGTACCAGTCACCCTTGCCGGTCCCTCCCCAGTGGCGCTGGCCCTGGGCCCTAAGGCCTCCAAGCCTGATTTTTTTTTCCTTTTTTTCCTTTTCTTTTATTCTAAGTTGTTAGATATGACAGCAGAATGTATTACATCTCATATTATACTTGTAGAGCACATTTTTACATATCTCTGGTTGTCTACAAAGTATATTCACACCATTCGTGACTTCATACATGCACTTAGGGTAATGATGTCCATCTCATTCTACCATCATTTTTTTTATCCTTTTGCCCCCTCCCTTCCCCTCCCTCCCCATTGGCCTTTCTAGTGTTCCTCTAATCCTCCTACACTCCCCATCCCACCCCACTGTGAATCAGCCTCCTTATATCAAAGAAAATATTTGGCATTTGGATTTTTTTTATATTTTTATTTATTTGCTTTAGTTGTACACAATGCATTTTATTCAATGCATTTTATTTGTACGTGGTGCTGAGGATCGAACCCGGGTCACCCACGTGCCAGGCAAGCGCTCTACCGCTGAGCCACAATCCCAGCCCCAAAGAGCTGGTGGCATTTGGATTTTGGGGATTGGCTAACTTCACTTAGCATTATATTCTCCCACTCCATCCATCTGCCTGCAAATGCCATGATTTTATTCTCTCTTATTGCTGAGTAATACTCCATTGTGTGTAGATACCGCATTTTCTTTATCCACTCATCTACTGAGGGGCATCTAGGTTGGTTCCACAGTCTAGCTATTGTGAATTGTGCTGCTATAAACATGGATGTGGCTGTCCATCCAAGCCTGATTTTACAGATGAGAAAATAAGGCCAAGATCAGTTGGGTGACCTGCCCAAGATTTGTGACAAATCCAGGCAGAAATGGCAACCCAGGAGGAGGGAGATGCTAACCACGTGGCCACCAGCCAGCAGAGATACCCCAGCCTATCACGTCCCTCTGCACCCCCAGCACCACCTCCAGCCCCTGGCCACCCACAGACTCTCCTGCAAAGCAAACCGCATACCATGTCTTCAGTGACTCCAGAAACGTCACCTCCTGGAACCTGGAGAGCGTTTCCCCACCATGGTCAAGTTACGATTGCTGTCACCCACACAGGCGCCACATGACCCGTGGCACGAAGAATTTGCTATCCACTGCAGAGCAGATCCAACGTCAATAGAAAGCCCTGGCCTCAAACTGCTCCGAGGAAAGCCTCTGTTTTTAAATCTAAAATAAAAATAATAATAAATCTGATAGCTGTCAGCAAGCCCTAGGTGAACCGAAAACTCAGGTTTTTGTGTCTTGCCTTCATCTTCAACCAAGTTGGAATATCTGTCCTTTACGGTGGTTTGGGTCACATCAGTAGGACCTTCACTGGCTTCAGGATTTTAGTCAAAGCTGTCACTCAGAAAGTGAATTATGTCACCATTCCAGAGCCAGGGCTGCTTGTTAAAATATCCCCACGTCTGTTAGAGCTCACAGGCCGAGTTTCTTTTTCCAAAGATACATCAAAAATGATCTTTTTTTAAAAAGTGATTTAGCACTGGAATCATTCATTTTGTTTTGTCTGACTACTTTGAAAAACATACATTCAAAGACAGACAGCACCTTTGTTCACTTGGGCTGCTCTAAGAAACTCCCATAGACTGACTTGTTTACAACAGGAATTTATTTCTGACAGTTCCGAAGGCTGGAAGCCCAACGGAAGGGTGCCTGCCTAGTCAGGTTCAGGGGAGGGTCTTGTGGACTCCCAACGTCTTGTTGCATCTCCCTGGTAAAAAGAGTTAGGTAGCTCTCTGGTCTCTTCTTATAAAGGCACTAATACCATTCATGAAAGTTCTGCCCTTATTACCTAACCACTCCTCAAAGGTCTCACTATGAAATATCATCTGTGTTAGTCAGATTTCTGTTACTATGACAACTCTGAAATGATCAACTTATAAGAAGGAAAGGTTTATGTTGGCTTACAGTTTCAGAAATTTCAGTCCATGGTCAGCTGGCCCAGTGGCTTTGGACATGTGTTGGCACAGTTCATCATGACAGGGGAGGCGAGAGGCAGAGGAGCCCTGTTTATCACATGATGCCAGAGACAACGAAAAAGAGAGGAAGAGACTGGCATCCCAGTAGCCCTTCCAAGGTAACTTCTTTCTACTCGTCCCCGCCTCCCAAAGGTTCTGTCACCTCCCCGACACTCTGCAGGCTGGAGGCTCAGCCTCTAACACAGGAGAGCTGGGGGACAATCAGATCCAAACTACAGCACCATACCCACCCACTTTAAAAAAGAGAGGTATTCAAAGATGGGTGTCATGCACATTCATTGTGTGAGTTTTCCAATCTTTTTTGAGTCGATACGGATGATCTACAATAAAGGGCGCCAAGCCTCGGAGCACGTGCGGAGCCTCCAGAGTCTGGGCGGTGTCTGTGCCGTTGTCCTGAGGCTTTGTTCCCATCGGTCATTTTGACCTCTCCTGGGTTTTCAGTTCGAAGGGCAGTCAGACTTAGGTCCTGCAGGCCTGCGGTCCTCGCCCCCACCCCACCCAGCTCCAGCACTGGCCCGCGCCTCACCCTCCCAGAGGGGGTGTGGCCCACCCAGGTCTCCTACCGGGACTGGCAGAGGCGGCGGATCCCATTCCCGCTCCCACCCAGGGCAAGGGTGGCTGAATCACACGGGTTCCGGGCCTTGCCACGTCGGCTAGGACCGTGTTGACAAGAACTCCTCAGTTTAGTGCAGCGTTAGACGGGTGGGTTTTGCCAGAAACTTTGGTAAGCCTTCAGAGAACTCTTTATTGTTTGAAAATAAATCATAATTGAAGCTCCTAAAAGCATACACCCCAGTGCACGTGCCAATCCCAGCCCCTCCGGGCCAGGGGAGAGCACAGAGCTATTGCTTCCCACCGGAGGTGACAGCAGGGTGGCCTGGGGGGCGGGGAGCTGCACCCCTTGTACCTGTACAGCCTGTGAGCAGAGCGGGAGCAGAAAGGACCGGTCCCTAGGCTAGGGGCCACCGAAGGGGAAAGAGGAAGAGCCAGGTCCCCACTCCATCCCTCCCCAGCTCAAGGGAAACTGTCACCCATCATTCCCACCATCTACTTGGCACACGCCACTTGTGTAACCCACACGCCCCACACCTGCTAAAACACTGACTTGGAAATGATCTATGACTGCTCTGACAATGTGATGTTCATTCTAGAAATAGAAATGTTGACGTTGGGGGTAAAATAAGAAGGCAGAGAAATCCTGATATTTTCTTTTAATGCCCCAGAGAGACTGCTTCCAGGAGTGCCGGCATGCACACACGCACACGCACGTGCGTGCACTCACACCCAGGGGTGCCATGCACTTTTTGGAGCCCGCTGGACGCCGGGCCTGGAGCATCGCTGCTCAGACCTGACCACCAGGAGCCGGGAGGCCAGGCGGCCTAGGTGTAGGGGGAGGGGTGGGCGACCCCCACCCAGCAAGCAGCCGAGAAGTGTTCTCACTTTAGACCCAGAGGCCATGGATAGAACGTTAGGGGAGAGGAAAAGGGTGAGAAAAGAGCATTTCCTACCTGGTCCTGCTGTTGTATCTTCCTGTCACCAAAGCACATCAGATCCAGTTCACTTAATAAAAACTGCAATTTATCTGATTTTTAGTGGAGGGAACAGGATGGATCCCGATCTAGTTTATTTAAACTCAAACCATTGCCTAGGGCATGTGCTAGTGCATTTTTTCAGAGGGAAACCACTTGCATCAGTAAGCAAAAGTCTCTGCCATCAAGATTGGGGCAGCACTGGAAACTCCTGGGTTCCCGCCTCAGCGCGGGGAGGCGGTCGTTCCGGCTCCGGCCAGGCGGTGGCGCTGGCGGCAAACGGCGCCGCGGCTCAGTCCCGGGACGCGCGACCTGGCCGGGCTCTGGAGGCGCGAGCCTGGTCCGGCGAGGGACCTCGGCCCGGCCGTCCTCTGCGCGAGTCGAGGTGGCGCGGGACGCCTCGAGGCGGCGGGGCGCCTGCGCTGCCAGACGACGGGGCCCCGCCCCCAGCAGTGGGAAGGGGCCCGCAAGGAGGGGGCGCCCCCGAGACCCGCGCGGCCGGGCTGGGGAGCAGCTCCGGACCAGCTGCGGGGGAGGAAGCGCGTCCCGGGAGAGCGGCCGCGGGCTGGGCCGGACGGCCGGGCCGCCTCCGCGCAGAGCGGGCAAGCCCCCGCGGGCCGGTGACAAAACCAAACCTGGCACGGTAGCCTGTCCCCTGGCTCTGCCCTCCGACTTCAGGAGGCCTTTTCAAGTGCACGTGTTATCTTTTCATATGCAAATGAGCCCAGGTGATTGGTTTTCCCGGTGTCTTGTTACTTTCCAAAATTGTGACTCTGCCTTTTTCCAGTGAAAAGATCTTCTGTCCTTCGGGTCTCTGTCTAAATACAGGGGATTGACATGCCTCTTTAAATACACTTAAAAAAAAAAAAAGTAAAATAAAATGAGGCCACACAGGCAAAAGTTCGATTTAAGGAAGGAAGTTCTGGAAGCAAAGCTGAGTACATTTTGCTTAAGTCTGCAGATTGTTCAATGAAAGATTTCTAAAATGGAATGTTCCCGAAACCTGAAATTTCAAAGGCAGATTACTTAGTCTTTTCAACAAGACAAAGCATATTCTGCACCTCCAGCCTCTAGAACAATCAACTATCTCGAGACATGTATATTTGGATTCATTTCCAATTTCTAATTAACCTGTACTTGGTGTCATCATTTAAAAAATCTCATTCTGCTTCTTAAAAGTTTGGGGAAGGTCAAGGAGAGGGTTGAGGGTCTCACTGAGACAATAAGGAAGAAGAATGAGAAGAATGAGAAAAGGCCAGGGGCCCCACCCCCCAAGAATAACAACACTTTATGAGGTTGAACGAGGAAGCAACTAACAAGATCACTGCACACACTCTCCCAGGATGCTCAAGTTCAAGACAGGCTTTGCAGGAAAAGAAGAAAGTGAAATCCTCTTGTGATTTCATTTCCTATTTTTTTCTGTTTCGTTTTGTACCAACCCCGGAAAATTCTCTGTGACTTTCATCTGTGACACACAAGAGCTCACTGCTTTGGATGAAGCCAAGTCCTGCCACCCGATGTGCAGATGTTGCCTTGTTGTCTATCTGCGGGGCATCTGGAGAGGGGCAGGGAAATGGAGACCACTTGCTCAAATGTCTCAGCCGCCCACTGGAAAACACCTCCGCAGAAGAGACCGCGGATGCTCTTATTTTTTTGGTGCACGCATTCTTCACAACAGATTGTTCAGTGAAATAGTCCTGCTCTGTTGAAGGAAAAAAGAAAGAACGATTCATTTCAAAACCAATGTAGTCATCTCTCCAAGTTACACCATAACCCAGTTTGAAATAGGATGGGAAGAAATCCACTGATGATTTGATCTACTGCCAAATGCAAGTTCAGAAAGCTAAATGCCTAGATAGTTCATTATGTGAAAACCATCAAAGCTTTGGCCATTATATTCAGAATAAGTACGGATAATCAAAAGTTACTTGTTCTTTCTGTTTTCTTCCCAATAATGAAAGGAAAGCAGTGGTAGAACATTCCTGATTAAATAACCAGAATACGCAATGTTATGGTTTGGATGTGGTGACCCCCCAAAAGCTTGTGTGTGAGACAACGCAAGGTTCAGAGAAGAAATGATTGGGTTTTAAGAGCCTTAACCCAATCAGTGAATGATTAATTGAGTGATTAAGCATGATTAATTGAGTGATGTGATTAATTGAGTGATTCTAAAGGCAGGTGGGGTGTGGCTGGAGGAGGTGAGGCATTGGGGACCAGACTCTGGGGTATATATTTGTATCTGGCAAGTGGAGTCTCTCTCTGCTTTCTGATCATTATGTGAGCTGCTTCCCTCCACCAAACTCTCCCACCATGATGTTCTGCCTCACCTCGAGCCCAGAGGAACGGAGCCAGCTCTCTATGGACGGACACCATGAGCCCCTAAATAAACTTTGCCTCCTCTATAGTTTTTCTGATCCGGTCCTTTTGTCACAGCAGTGAAAAAGCTGACTAAAACACACACCCTACACAAAAAGGAAGTCCAGACTAAGTGACTGAGAATGAAGTTTCTAGAGGGAGATAGAAATTCTGAGTTCAAATCCCAGCTCTGCAAGCTCCAAGAATGGTGACCTTGGCTCACCAGTCAACATTTCAGTGCCTCAGTTTCCTCATCTGTAAAATGGAAATAATAAGAACTCTACCTCTTGAGATGGCTGCAAGGTGTGAATCAACACATGTGAAGTGTTTGGGTTGGGTTCTGTGCTAGGAACATGTAAAGTGCTCAGAGTATTTTACATTCTGATTTTTTAGTTTCCATGCTGCTTCAACAGCCTGGATAATTTATAAAGAATGGGAATTTACTTCTCTGGGTTCTGAAGGCTGGGAAGTTCAAGGTCCAGGCCTTGGCAGACCTGGCGCCTGGAGGGGGCTGGTCTCGGTTTCCAAGATGGCGCCTGTTGCTGCAGCCTCTGGCGGGGAGGAACTCTGCGTCCTCACTTGGCAAAAGGAGCCAAAGGGCAAGGGGGCCTCAGCTAGTTCCCCCAGCCCTTTTATAAGGGGCTAACCCGCCCATGAGGCGGAGCGCTCTAGACTCCATCAACTCCCAGAAGGCCTCGCCTCTCAATGCTGCCTCTGTGGGGATCGGTTCAACGTGGATTTTGGAGGGGACACCTTCAAACCGTAGCAACCTGCATTAATTTATTGGCCCGTGGGTGGAGAGCAGGCTGTGCCCTGCTCTGAGTCATTCCAGCAGCTTTCAGGCTGAGCCTAGCCCTGGTTATTCCCTCTGAGGAAGTTCCGTCTGTCCTGAGCTACTCCGTTCTGACCACAAGTTCGAAGGCAGAGTGACTTGGTAACTCATATGGTCAAACAGATAGCCACCAGACGTTGAGCAGACAGAACTTACCAAAAGGAATCACCCCCACCACCACCCGCAGTTGCACAGCACAATCATAAGGAGCAAACTGATAAACTAATTGTGCTAATAAAGATCAGCACCTGGGAACTTTCTGGATTACTCAGAAGCACATGGACGCACGGGGGAACGTCAAAGCCAAATCCTGAGCTTATCAGTTTCACCAGATGTAACCCCCTCACCTGAAACCCATATCAGAGAAGTGCTACGAATCGGATGGTGCTGCTCACGTGACCAGTCCCCAGGCCCTCCTGTGGATTCAGTGAACCTCTGGCTCTCTGGGTGCAGGCTTTGGCTCAGCCGCCTGTCATGGTCCCTGCCTGTCATGGTCCACTTTGAAACTGCTGCTGTCCACGCCCTCGCCTGCAAAGAGCTCCGCACTCCGAAGGCTCTGTCCCCCGGACAAGCTCCTGGGCTGGCTCACAGTGTTATCAGGCCTCCCGCAGTGACTCTTGCGTCTGAGTCTGCTCCCTGCCTTCACTCCGAGCACAGCTGCCTGGAAACCCTCCTTAGTCGGACACAACACGGATCATTGTGTGAAGCGGGATGTGTGATCGAGTGCTGTGGACACGAGTCGTTAAGGTGGGGATAGGAGAACCCGCGCTTGCCCAGCTGACGGCTACTTGGACTCTCAGGCCCAAGGAGGCCCGCGGTCCTGACCTGGGTGCCAAGGAGTGCAGGAGCCCTAATTAAGGGGACAGCTAAGATTGCGGCTAGCTGTGAGCCATAAGCATTGCCACCTTCCATGGTCTCGTGAGACTTGGCCCGGGACGTTGTGGATCGGGTCAGCGCCATTTGCATGGTCTCGTGAGACTTGGCCCGGGGGATGGTGGATCGGGGGCCATTTGCGGGGGATGGTGGATCGTGGTCAGCGCCATTTGCATGGTCTCGTGAGACTTGGCCAGGGACATTGCAGATGGGGTCAATGCCATTTTTGTGTGGTGTGGCGTGTGGTTGTAGGAGTGTGTGTTGCTGGAGAATAAAAGAACTTTTTCATTTCCATCCTGCCTCCGAATTTTCTCCCGCAGCGTCATTGCTCCAAGCGGCAATCGCTCCAGGCAGCAACATAATCCCATATTCCAAGACACACACACACACACACACACACACACACACACACACACACACACGTTGGATCAGACTCTCCTGAGATTCCTCTTGTTCTCACATTGTAGTTGTAGAAGTTGGAGAGTCAGGAGCCCAGGGAAGCGGCGTCTCCACCTCTGTGCCCGGCGTAGACCCTCCTTCTGTCCTGGGCTGTACCGCCACTCCCTGAGGCTTGGTGTCCTCGGCCACCCACTAACAGCTCCCACCCCCCTCTTGTACTTCTCAGCCTTTCCTGGAGCCCCAGGTGACCGGAGAAATAGCCGCCGTTACCCACAGATGTAGCAAGGACCAGGCGGTAAGTGAAGGAGCCCTTCACCACCGCCTCCTGCAGGAATCCAGACCCCAAGCCCAGCCTCAGCCTCGGCCCCCAGCCGCCCCCAGCCGCGGCCCCCAGCCGCCCACTGACCCAACACACGCTTCAGTCTGTTTCTCTCAGGGCTGTCACCATAGGCTGAGTCTCCGGTGGGGACAAAAGCAGACAGGACTCTGCCCTGCAGGAGGCGACTCTGAAGCAGGAGACAGGTGAGGAGAGGAGCGCATTAATAGACAGGAGAAGGAGCGAGCTGAACGGTGACAGGTGCCATTTAAAGGAGGGGACAGAGGGTCAGTACGGGTGGGGACCAGGGCAGGCCCTGGGCAGGCTGGAGGCCGGGCACAACTGGCGGACCCAGGCTTGCGGGCTGGTGCGGCTGGAGGGTGGGGCGTGGCCGCCGTGGAGGTGGCTCTGGGGAGGCAGCCAGGATCTCGCAGCAGGACCGCGCTGCGTCCAGGTGCTGTCGTCCATGCTCCGAGGGCCCCGACCCTTGCCCTCCTCCCTGCTGACACCGTCCACTTGCATGTTGTGTGACTCACACGTGTCCCCGGCCCTGCCTGTGACTTCTCCTTTAGATCTCACCTGTCCCTGTAGCACAACACTGTCTGGTCTCTGCTGCACACTGTCCACACGCCGGGTGTCGAGGACAGCGTGGAGAAGGGAGGGGGACAGCAGGGACTGCCCGGCAGCCCTGACGCAAGGGCGCCAGAGCCCGATGGGATGTGGTCCCCAGGCCCCGAGCGCAAGGCCTCCTCCAGGCCGTCGCCTGCAGGACGCAGAGGCCAGCTGCGATTGAGTCCTTGGGTTCATTAGAGGGCAGGGTTCCCTCCAGTGTGGACCGTGGCTGTGTTGAGGGACATCCAAGGACGCTACCTAGAAAGGTCTGGCAAGACGGGATCAAGAGACGGAGCAGGTTCCTGGATCTCGGGACTTCTCGGTGCCCTTGGTCTACAACTGCAGGGCAGGGCTCTCTCTGCTGTCATGGGGACTGTGGTGTCTCCGTGCCCCCCACTCCCAGGGCCTGCACTCCGGACTGTCTAGAGAGCAAGAGGAGGAAAACAAAGACTGTGTCTTCGAGATGCCCCCCTCCCCCGTCTAGAGAAGTCTCTCGGGCACAGGAAGATCTCTGTAAGGGTTCCTAAAGACAGAAACAAAGGAGGTACAGGCAGGCAGCTAGTCCCCAGACCTTTCAGACATTTTCTCCATGGGACACGTCTTCAGGCCGTCACCCTGACGGACGGAGCCTCTACCAACAAGTCTGCCCCAGGAGAGAAGGAAATCGCGGCTGGGATGTTGACCGGGTTCTTCACTTGATATGGAAGAGCCCAGAATCTGCTACCTGATCTGCTGATTTTCTTTCTCAGGGAAATTGTCCCTTCTAATGTTGACTTGAACCAAGAATGTCATCATCATTGTAATCAAAACAGCCAAATCAAGCTTTTTTTCCCCAAATCAAGCTTTTCAGTGCACACATTGGACAAGCCATGGAGGGGATTGGCCAGGCACCTTTGTCCCCCACAGGAAGCCCAGAGACTGTGCCCACTGTGCCCACAGCCTCTTCTGGGGACAACCCAAGTGGCTCTTTACACACGGGCATCACAGTGCGACAGGACTCTGGGACACTGGGGCTGGCAGGAGCCACCTGCCTACATACGGACAGGGAGCGCCTCTCTGCGGTGCGGGCAGTGTCCTTGGAGCTAAGAGCGTCCCCAGTAAGCAGATGCGTCTTTTTGCTTTCACTCCAGTGAAGACGCTCCCCCCGCCTCTTCCCACGTGTTCTGCACGCACAATGCCATCTTTCAAAGCTGCTGCCAGCAGGACCGCTGGGCACAGCACACCAGGTCGCTCCTCGTCCACGGGATGCACTTCCTGAGCTCCGTGCGGGGTGATCGGTCGGTCCGCTTACTGACATTTCAGCAAAAGTAGGAGGGTCTCGAGGCCACGCCAGCTCCTGGCACAGGAGGACCCACCCCAGGCCTCGCAGTGTGGCTCTGGCCTGCGCCTGGACGTGTCTTGGAGCGCTGGGGTCTTCTCAGCCTCTGACTGGGCCCGGCTCCCTCTCCTTCCACACCTGCCAGAGCCTGGAACCATGGAGGCCGGAGGGCGTCCGGGGCATTCTCATTCTTAAGAAGAGGAAGAAGCTCGCTCTCTCCCTCCTTGAATGCCTGAATCCAGCCTGCCTCGAGTACACGCAGGCTTTTCACAGAAAAGCATTACAGCCCTCTAATTAAATTAGGTGCTTGTGGGAAACAGTGCAATTAAAACCAGAAAATAATTTAGAAAGATTAAGCCCATTAGGGTAGGACTTTTCTTATTTAGTGGAGAGGAAGCGCGATCAGGTGAACTCACTTATTAAAAACACCCACAGACAGGGGAGCCCTCTCAAGCGCACCCAAACGCCCTGCTCTGTCGGAGGCTGACAGACTCCACTTCCTCTCCCTCCAGATCAAATTAGAGAGCCGAACGCAACGATTCCCCCGGAGAAGTACTTCCATCTCGGAGTAGATTGAAAGAAATTTAATCTGAAGCTGCCCGGAAATTATGACGGAACTGAGTTATTTCCATCGTTTTAGGGTGATAAGCTTATGATCTTGTGATAAGAAAATCCACGCCGTGTCGCCTAAATTCATGTAAATCTTAAAGAATTACACAAGAGAGTGTCAATCTGCTTTCCAGGATGTGGGCAGATGAATTCTTGTGACATTATGTGACAACAACATAAAACCAGTTATAGCTGTGACCTGACATCTCATATGATTAAAAAATAAAAACATAGGCATAATATTGTGTTTATGTGTATGAGTCTAAAAGCATGTACATCTGCCAGTAGAGCTTGGTGATTGGACAAGTATAATAGTGACCAAGATCTCCACTTGGGATCAGAGGGGGACGGACGTGGGTCTGCACTGCAATCTCTTCATCTGGAACGTGGAGACTATAGAAACCCCTCTTAGATAAAGCAACGCCTGCGGCGTGCTCAAGTCTTGTCCTGGCCCTCAGAAAGGGCCCAACATTAGCTCTGTGAAGAAATCAAAATAACAATTCACACATTCAGAGTTCTTCCCAGGTCCCAAGCGCTGTTGCTGTTGTAGACGTTTTGTGCATCTCACCTCATTTAACCCTCACGGTGAAAAGCGAGGCGCCAAGCAACTCAGTGAGACCCTGTCTCTCAATAAAATACAAAACAGGGCTGGGGATGTGGATCAGTGGTCAGGTGCCCCTGAGTTCAATCCCTGGTACCAAAAAAAAAAAAAAAAAAAAAAAAGAGGAAATCAAGGCCTAGAGTTTGAGTGATGTGCCAAGGTCACATGGACAAGAGCTTCACACTAGTGCCACCTTATAGGGACTCGGGTCATTTTCTTTCAGCAGCGGGGGAAAAGTAGTCTCCAGAGCAAGGAGCCAGTGCTAAGAGCCTTGTCACCATCTCCTTTTATAAAGCAGTCACTAACTCATCCTCCATGCTGGAAAGTGGTCCTCGCTGTGTTCCTAGTGGTACAAACTGCAGTTCATCATGGTTTGGTTGAATAGCACTAGTTCTCCGACAGCGCGGTTCGAGTCTGTCTGCAGATCACTGCTCAGGCCACCGGTGCTCACCAGGTCAGCGACCTGCAACTCTGTGGACGACTGGTCCCTCACCGCCACCACTGAGTACCTGCTGCTTCTCTGTCTCCCTCGGACGGCACCCACGGTGGCTCACAGAACAAGATGGGGAGCTGAAGCAGGGAATTGTCCCCAAATAAAAGCACAGCCACAACAAAGAAGAACTGATAGTGCTGGAGGCGAAATCGGAATCAGAGGTGCAAGGACTCACGGAAGAAGTAGTGACACGGGAGTGTCACACAGCTGCCGTTCCAGCGACTTCTGGGTGTGCCACCAAGGGACGGAGCGAAGGTGACTTCCTGACAATGAGGGGTGTGCAGTCATGGGAAGGATGATGACATCCTGCAGGGGGGACCCCGGTGAAGAGCTTCACATTAAAAGGCCTCTCCGGGAGATCCCACAATACCCAGTGCACCCTGCACAGGATGTTGGAGGCTGACCCAAACCTAGAAAGGCGTCCAGTCCACCAAGGCCAAGGGCAGACCCGTGTGTGGCATCCTAAGTTATGTGGAGTGGGCTCACTGCTGCATGCCTGTAATCTCAGCAACTCGGGAGGCTGAGACAGGAGGATCTCAAGTTTGAGGCCAGCCTGAGCAACGTCCTGAGACCCTGTTTCAAATTTTTCAAAAACTCAAAGGGGTAGGGTTGTACTGGGCTCAATCCCAGTACCAAAAATAAACAAACAAATAAATAAACAATATGGAGGTGGAAAGTTCTATTCAAACTACTCGTGGTACATTCTTTGCACAGATATGAAACACTTTAATCCTCAACGTTTCTGCTGTTTTAATCACAGCATGAAAAATAAATATGAGTTTAACATTTTTTTAAAAATATTTTTCTCTAGTTGACGATGGACACAATGACTTTATTTTATTTATTTATTTTTATATGGTGTTGAGGATCGAACCCAGTGCCTCACACAGGCTAGGCGAGCACTCTACCACTGAGCCACAGCCCCAACCCAGTGTAACCATTTTTTTAATTTCATCATGTGCCGATAACTGACAAGAAGACAACTTTTTTTTTTTTTTTTTTTTTTTTTTTGTGGGTACCGGGGATTGAACTCAGGGGCACTCGACCACTGGGCCACATCCCCAGCCCTTTTTTTGTATTTTATTAGAGACAGGGTCTCCCTGAGTTGCTAAGTGCCTCGCCATGGCTGAGGCTGGCTTTGAACTCGCGATCCTCCTGCCTCCTCAGCCTCCCAAAGTGAAGAAGACAACTTTTAATGTTCCGACAAAATGCTTTCAAGTCTCGTCCACGTCCCACATAGGCAAGAAAAAGGATTCCCCTCCAGAGGGGTGGGCTGGCTGAGAAATAAAAACTAAGAAAACCAGCACTAGGAAATAACCACAGGACGCAGAAAAATGGTTTCGGAGCGGGGGCATCGACGGGCCAAGCTGACCAGACAGGTCCAGCTTCTAACAAAAATGGAGACTACTCGTTCTTGATTTATTTATATTGGAATACATCAAAGACTTCGATAGAAAGTTCTTCACCAAAACAGGATAGAGGTGGGGCAGGTAGGCTGCTCAGCTCCTAACGGGCCACGCCCGTCTCTGGGCAGCACAGGACCTTTGGGGGCAGGATGGAGGGGGACTTCACTTGCATGGGCGGTCTTAATAGCAGGAGTGCCACTGTAAGTTCCCAGTACCAGATTTTCCCCCTAGGTGGCTTCAATGCTGAAAAGGTCCTCGCCCATTTCGCGGATGGTTTCCTGCATTCAAGGTCACGGACCGTGGGCATGTCCCCCAGGACTGTCGAGCTGCTCCTGCGGTGTCTCCGCTTGCACAGGCATCTTCAAGGTCCCGCGCTGATGGGCAAACTACTGCACACCCAGATGTCCACTTGTGCACGATGCCTTCTTTCCCTCCAGGGACCCGTCTGGGTGGGAGCCTTCCCCCCACCCAGCTCCTCTGATGGCCTGGGCTGGCGTCCTCTCCCCCTCCAGGAGCGAGCCCTCGCCTACACTCCGCTTCCCCACAAGCTCACAGTGGGTCTTCTCTAGCCGGCTTCCTGCCTCTGCTTCTGGCTCGGCCTCCACTTCCTCCTAAGCCCCGGCATGCTGCCCCCCCACTCCACGCCCCCAGGCTGCCCCTGCCACCCTGCAAGGTCAGCAGCGAGCTCCGGGCATGTGATTGCCTGAGTCAACACCCTCACCCGCACCAACCCCTACAATAAGAGCTGCGCCCCTTTTGCAGAAGAAACTGAGGCCAGAGTGAGTGGGTCACCTGCTCTGGTCACTAGGAATGGGTCACTCAGGCTTCCGGCCCAGACATCGGCTCTAGAACTTACAGCCTTGACTTTCTCCCCAGGCTGCCCCACCCAGGGCCAGGTTAGCCATGGGCTTGGGGTCACAAGCTACTCATGAGGCCAGAACAAAATATTCAAGATTTCCAGAAAGAAAATCATGTACAGTCTCCAGGATATGAAAACTGTAAAGACAAAAGCAGTCCATTTAATCGTGTGTATGACATCGCGTTTATTGACTTTAAAAAACAACTGAATTTGGTTCAAAAGAATTCCATTATATTTTAAAATAATGTGTAGGTTCAATTTTCTGACTTTGAAAGCATTCCCAAGTACAGAGATTGATGGCGTGATCAGGAATGCTTACCATCATAGCCAGATGTAAAGCAACTCATTTTTCAAACAAATGTATACAAATTCTTTCACATTAATTTGCAGCCAAATACATACATATGTGATGTGAAGTGTGGCCTCATTTGAAAATATGTGATTTGATATGGGCAGGGATCGATTGCCCCCTTGCAAAAAAAGGCAGGGGTGTCCAGGGCTCAGTGGGGTGTTTTCCCCCAGTTGCAAACATTGCTCGTGTCCAGATGATCCCAACTGCTCTCCACTGGGTTTGCAGCTCCTGCCTGTGGCCACCCCCCGCTGTCCTTCTGCCACGCACAGGCCCCACACTCCTGTCTGGGGCGGAGGATTTCTAGGCCAAGATGCCAGAGCCGGGCCTCCTGGATTCACGCCTGCATTCTCCGTGGGGAAGATGTGGCCCTAGGACCTGACTCATCCTCTGTGCTGACTGGCAGAGATGACAAAAGTGCCACTTCACAGGGCTGTCCAGGAGGACAGAGTGGACCCACGGTCCCAGGACGCTGCATTCCTTCATCATCCAACAAGGGACAGTGCCGCGTCAGCCATGTGGACAGCCCTCTGTGTCCCTGGGGTGTGGCAGCCCGTGCGGCCCGTGCGGGGTGCAGGAGCTAGAGGACCAGTAGGACACAGGAAGAGTTGGTTCAAGTGCCCAGGAAACAAGCCAGGAGGGGAGCGAGGGGGCCAGGGAAGGACTGTGGGCATCCTGGGGACAGCGAGGGCAGGGTCCTGAGGCAGGAGTGGGTGCAGCTGGGAGCCGAGGACAGCAGTGACACCGTTCCTCGCAGGGAATGAGGAGGCTGTGCCAGGCTCGGCCACCGTGGACTGTGGGCTTTGGCAACATTTATTGTCCCCCGTTCTGGAGGCTGCAACAGGATCAAGGGTCCTCAGGGCCGGTTCCCCTGGGGCCTCTGTCCTTGGCTGGGTGACGGCATCTGCTCCTTGTGTCCCCCTGGTGTCTGTCCTGATCGCCTCTTCTTTGAAGGGCAGTCATGCTGGATCAGGGCCTGCCCTGATGACTTCATTTCATGGTCGAGGGACTGGGAGTTAGGACTTCAGCCTAGGAATATTGCAGGGGCAGGGGGGCGGGGCCCGGTTCCGCCCCATACGGGGCAGGGGTTGGCGCTGCCGTCCAAGCAGCCTGGAGTCAGACTCCACCTTGGCTGTGCTAAGCAGGAAGGGATTTAACGCCCCGTGGCCGGGAGAGCATCCACTGGGTGTCCAGGAGGACTCTGAGACCCACCCAGGACTGACCCAGGGCCGTCAAGAGCAGTCAGGCTGTTTCCGGAGCCGTCGTTCTAAAACTCGTGCCCGTGGCTGCAAGCTGGGGGGGGGGGGGGGGTCACGCAGGAAGAGCAGGGCATCGTGGGTGGGGCGGGCCAGAGGGCGGGGTCCTGCTCAGAGCCCTGGGGCACCCCTCTGTGCATGCCCACTTAGCCCTTCTCTTCCTCCCTCCAACATCTGGAGAGCCTGCTGGGGACGGCTGGCCTGCCCTGCTCCTCCAAGCCCACAGCTGTCAGGTCGCCCTTCCACCCCCCTCCCGCCGCTCTCCCCACTCTTCCCAGGCTGGCACCCACCCCCCGAAACGCCCCAGCCCGGCCCATCATTTCCACACTCGCTTCTGCCCAGCCAGACCCTCCCACCGCGGCTCACCCCGCTCTTCTGCCAAGAGGCATCGTCTCACCCTCCCGGGCGCCACATCGTGCCCGCAGACACAGCCACCAGACCAAAGGCCTCTACCACGGGAGCGCGAGAGCAGGTGCCTCCTGGCCCAGCAGGACCCAGGGGACACCTTCGAGGCCCCAGGGAGGGCTGACCCTGATCACACCCAGGGACGCAGGCCAGGTGAGGTTGTCACCTGCCCAAGGGCAGATCAAAGCCACAGGCTTATCTCTCTGCTTTTTTCCAGGGCTCCTGCCAACCAAGGCTTGATCTTTTGCCTCATGTAAATGAGGAGCCCCACCCAAGAATGTCCCCTCAGCCCACGCCAGCGCTGCAGAGGGCCCTGTGGCTCTGGGGCTCAGCTGGACACGAGTCCCTTGATCGGCAGCTTCCTGTCCTGGGCCTGGCCTGGCCAGCGCGGTCCGTCCCCGAGGATCCAGGGGAGGAAGGCTGCGTGTGGGCAGAGCTGGCATGGCCCTCGGGCGCCAGGTTTCTCTCACGCTGGGCTTCCCGCTGACCCCCGCCCCTCCACACTAGCAGAAGAGCATGTTCATCCTGTTGTCTTGGAAAACGGTGCCTGAAGTGAAAGCCAGGCCACTAGCTGTGGTCACTAGCTGTGGCCACACTCTCTGCAGTTTTTGCCTCTGCTGTTTTCTGGAGGGAGAGGCTGTCTCTGATGAGGGTCACCTGAGGCCTCACTGAGTAAAGGGATGTAGAGGAGCTCACGTTTTCTAGAACCTTCCATGGCTGGGCACTGTGGCATCCCTTTCCCACAGAGAGGACGCCCACCCGGCACTGGGCACGTCACACACCAGCCGTGGAGGCAGACAGCCTCAGCAGATCCCTTCCTCATTCACCCGCCAGGAAGCCGCTTCATGCTGGGAGCCTCGGTTCTCTCCCATCTAAAGTGGGCCAACACCCAGGGCAGTGGTGCACGCCTGTAATCCCAGCAACACTGGAGGCTGAGGCAGGAGGATGGCAAATTCAAGGCCAGCCTCAGCAGTTTAGCAAGGCCCTAAGCGACTTAGCAAGAACCTGTCTCTAAATAAAAAATATAAAAAGAGCTGGGGATGTGGTTCAGTGGTTAAGTGCCCCTAGGTTCAATTCTGAGTGCCCCCCAAAATACAAAGAAACAAAGTAAAATGGGGACAACACAAGTCTACGTCATTGTAA
The DNA here is from genome assembly GCA_025594165.1 of Tamias sibiricus. Classification (NCBI taxonomy): domain Eukaryota; kingdom Metazoa; phylum Chordata; class Mammalia; order Rodentia; family Sciuridae; genus Tamias; species Tamias sibiricus. The sequence goes on along the minus strand of CM046668.1, from coordinate 6,742,380 downwards.
GGACTCAAGAGATAGGCAGAGGCCCCCCAGGAAGAAGCACCTTACCTGAGGTGGCTTCTCCCCAGGGCTATCTCCTCTGGGTCCCCACTGTCACCCCAGTAGGGTTGAAAGGACGTGTCCCTGTGTGGCTGATTCCCCAGGACACAGCTGACCAGAGAGTAGGTTGACCAAGACCCTGCCTGCCCGGCAGGGGGCACACTTTCCCAGAGCCTGTCTTGAAGACACCTCCTGGGCCCGATGGGAAACCACAGGGGCCTTCAACGGCACTGGGCCTGGGGCTCCATGATGTCCAGGGCAGTTCCACTGTGTAGAGCACTGTGAAAAATAAATTCCCTTGTTTTGGGACTAGCAGATGACCAGGTGTGATAGGCAGGGCTGCAGCAGCCAGGGTAGCGCCATGAGGTTCTCTGGCCAGAGAGCCCACACCAGCCTACAGGTTCGGCCCCCTCTTCTGGACAGGGGCAATGGGACCAATCTGTGCCTTTACCACTACCACATGAAATGGCAATTTCTGAAAACTTTAGAGAAAAAAAATCAGGTTGGCTTGCTAAATATGTGGAGTGTGCTCCCCTATACCACCTCCGGTCTCCCTCTTTCCATCTCTGCTTCTGTCTCTCTCTAAGCCTTGTACATACAATGCTAACCTTATCATTTCCTTGTCTTAACTGGGATTAGTTAGAGACGGGGCTAAATTTGTTTAGACAAGCTCTACATTAAAAAGAGGAAGGCCAAGTACATTGAGTCTCCAAGTCCAGAGAACATTCCATTCCCCCGGCTTCGGTTTACAACTGGATGTGCTTTACGTTAGAGGACAAGCTATAGCTTGTAAAGCGAACGTGGAAATAATCTCAAGTATGAGGCGCCGACTGTTTATTATGCAACTGGAGAAGAGTCTGGCCAGGAAAAAATCTTTAGCTGAAAGCAAAGGTGATCTGTACTTAATTGTTCTTGAGCAAAATTAAAATGTCTGTTTCTTTGATGGTATCTTGGTGGCAGGCCATCCCTCTGTCAGCCCGCCCAGTGCAACTAGCCAGGTTGACTGTCACCCACAGGCTCGTTGTGACATGAAAGGGAAGGGTAAGAATCCCTGTGCAAGGAAGCCAGCCAAGTGTTAATGTTTTGTTCAGTAGACGTTTTTAAAACACAAAGTCTTAAATTTACAACTCTGGCATTTTGTCTGTGAAATCAATATCACGTGATAATGCCTATTATTTGAGATCCACCTTTCTTTATTAAATGCATACCACAGTCAGGTCCCGTGTGGTTCGCGTGGAATCAAGGAAAAGCCCTTTGTGAGTGTGTTCGTCATCTCTCATTTACAAAGCATTTTCTCTGACCTCACCTCTCTCCTGCCACCTGGGACTTGTGGAGGTCCGACCTCTCAGGAATGGGAGTTGCCTTTCATAAACTGTTCCCCCTGCACCTCTTAGGCCTGGGGTGCTCTGTGGCGTGCAGGGGTATCCTCTGAAGCAGCGGGTGTCTCCAGCACCCTCACCTCTGTCGCGGCATCTCTCTCCTTGAGAGCCTTCTTTTCTTTTTTTTTTTTTAATATTTATTTATTTACTTTAGTTGTACACAATGCAATGCATTTATGTTTACGTGGTGCTGAGGATCGAACCCGGGCCGCGCACGTGCAAGGCGAGCGCTCTGCCGCTGAGCACAACCCCAGCCCGATAGCCTTATTTTCTTCACACTTAATATTCTCTCAGTTTTGCTTGGCTCATTTATTGACTTTTTCTCCCAACAAAAAAAAAGACACAAACTCCACAGGGGGCAGTGGCGCAGGCCTCGAATCCCAGTGATGGGGGAGACGGAGGCAGGAGGATCACAAGTTTGAAACCAGTCTCAGCAACTTAATGAGACCATCTCGGAATAAAAAGACTGGGGATGTGGCTTAGTGGTAAAGCACCCCTGGATTCAACCCCCAGTGCTACATCCCAGGTTTCTTGACACATAGTAGGTGCTCAGTAAGTATCTGTGAATCTACCTGTTAAAAGAAGACAAAAGGTACTGTGATTCTATTAATGACATTGAAAGATTTTTGTCTTTCACTACATGTAAAATACATATCTACAAAAATGGTAGTAAGATGTGTATATTATGTGGTTGCTGTTATAGGTTCCTGAGCCCCTCGGAAGCACCACAAGGACCAGCAGTTGAGAACCACCAAGATAAGGGTGCTGAGGACTGAGTTGACGTGCGGTAGGCGGGATTCTGTCACCCGAGCCACCTTGCAATTCCTGAGCCTAGGTTTCCTTGTGTGGCAGATGGGAGCAAGAACTTGTCTCCCCACCCAAGAGGGCTGAGGAGAGACGTTGCACACAGACTTCAAAAGCTCTGACGGGCCGCAGCACACGCGTCGACCAGCCCTGCTGTCACGGCCAACAGGCTCCAGAGCAGCAGGGACAGCACGGCCTGCAACTGCGGTCAGCTCCGTGGCCGAACCTCCAGCCTCCAACTTCGTGTTAGGAGGATGACTCCCTGGTCTGGTGACCATCCCAGGGCGAGGCAGTCCCCTGCAGGTTGGCCCCGAGGGCAGCCCTCTGGCAGCCACAGAGGCCGGCTGTGGGGTCCACACAGGGAGGTTCCCGGGACGCACATCTTTTGCCTTTAACCTCAGCAACTGCAACTGGTCCTCAAAATCTGTTCCCTCACAGGCGCCTCTGCAGTTCCCTGTTGTCCCGTGTGAGCAGGAAGTTTTAAAATGTGTCGGAACATTTTATCTCTGACCTTCTGTTTCTATTCATAGGAAGGGAAAAGGAAGGGAGCGGGGGAGGGAGAAGCGGCCTCTCACACAAGGCTCAGGACGGCTGGTCAGTCTCCCTCTGTCCCCACCAACGCTTCGTGCTGAGCCTCAGCGTGGCCACCAACTCCCGCACACAGGGGCCCCCGGCACCGAGACACCCCGCTCCGGTGTCTCCTGGCTCGTGATCGCCACCTGAGCATCGCCAACCGTGCACTCAAACCACGCTGCCTTTCTAAAACCTGGGCTTTGGTGTTTGTAAGCACTTTTCCTGTGAACTGTCCACGCTGACGGAGAGCGGTGGAGTCGGAGAGGCGAGCTCAGCGGACAGCACGTCCAGCCGGGCCCTTCCTCGGTTCTGCGTCCCGCGCTCCCGTAACACCACAGGTTACTGTCCCCTATGATCTACGGAAGCGGGGCTATGCATGCATTTTCTTGAGCATCTGCTTCCTTTGGTCCTTGGGTTTGGGAGAGTCATTCGTGTCCCCGTCACTGTGGCAGCACACTACTTTATTGTGCGAAGAGAACGTCTCTGAGAGTCCACTCCACGGCAGGTGGGTGGTGGGTGGCCTCCTGTCCAAAGCTGCTCTGAACGATGGGCTGTGACGGTCCTGTGCACGTCTCTTGGTGGACGAGACCCGCCTCCCTGCTGGTTTCCGCCGGGAGGGGAAGAGCCGAGCAGGAGGGCACCCCCGCCCACTCCAGCAGGTGAGACCAAGCCTCTTCCCCGCTGCCAGGGCCAAGTGTGCAGAGGAGAGCGCCCACCGCCTCCTCCCTCGGCAGCTCTTGACCTGGACACTATCTGTCCAGGCCCTCTGCCGAGCATGTGTGCCATCGCAACACGCCCTTGATCTGCTCCTTTCTGGGTACGAATGCGGCTGAGCATCTTGGCCTATTGGCCATTTGAATATCCTGCCCAGTATCTTTGGGTCTCATCCCTTTTTCTGTTGGGTAATTTGAGTTTTGCATATAGACCTCATGTCAAGGAATTTTGTTAAACTTGCTTATTGTTATGAATCATTTGCCTGAATCCTAATTCTTTTTTAATTTTCTTTTTTTTTTTTTTACTTTTTAAAAATTTCTACATACCTACATATATTCTCTATCTACCCATGTCACTGTGAATGCTGACAGTTTTATTTCTTCCTCCGTGATCCCATGTCTTAGGTTTCTGATTGCTACCTTATTGTACTGGCAGGACCTCCAGGGTAGTGGAGGATGGGACAGTGACGTCACAGAGGTCCTCAGCCTGCTGCCAATCTCAAAGGCAAAGCTTTCGATATCCCACCATCGAAGATGATCTGTTGTGCATTTTCTCTCGTTATCCACGGACAAATTGAGGCAGTTCCTGTCTGTGCCCGTAGGTGAGACGTTTTCTCATGCACAAACGTTGAGTTTTGCAAAACGCTTTCCCTGCACCTACTGACAAGATCATATTGTTTTTCTTCTTTATTCTGCTAATGCGGTAAATTTACAATGATTGATTTTTCTAATGTCTTGCCAGCAACTGTAGTTTGGATCTTGAATGTCCCTAACAGGGCCTGTGTGTTGGGGGCTTGTTCGTTAGACCGTGGTTCAATGGGGAGGTGGTGGAATCCTTGAGGGGTGGGCCGAGTTGGAGGGAGTTGGGTCACCAGGGGCGTGCCCTTGAAGGGATGCTGGGATCCAGCCCCTTCCTGCCTCTCTCTCTGCTTCCCAGCCTGCCAGGGAAACAGAGCTCCCCTGCCATATGTCACTGAGCTGCCACAGGCCCAAAGCAACGGGATCAGGCAACCCTGGACTGGAACCTCTGAAGCCATGAGCCAGAGGAAACCCTTCCTCCTCTGGAGTTGATTCTCTCAGGTACTGTGTCACAGTGACGAAAAGCTGACTATAATCGCCAGCCTTGCGCTCCTGGAGTAAACCCAGCCTCGTGGTGAGACGCTGTCCTGCTCCTATGTTGCTGGCTACGGGAATCTGTTGGGATTCCTCTCGGGTTTCTTCTCTGTGTTCATTCACGAGCTTAGTCTGTGACCGTCTTCCCTGTGAGGTCCGGTTTCTGTATCAGGGGTGTGCTCGTAGGGACAGTTGAGAAACGGTTCTCTTTTTCCACCCTATAAAACCATCTCTCTCGGTTTAGTGATGCTCTTTCCTTCACTACTTGTTAGATGTGCCAGTGAAGCCATCCAATTCCAGAGACTGTTGGGGAGAGGGACACGGTTAAACCCTGGATTTTATTAAGGGACTAAACTGGTTTTATTTTTTAATGTTATTTTGATAGGTTGTGTTTTTTAAGGCATTTGTCCATTATTATCTTAACTTTTAAATGTTTTGTAATAAAGTTAGCCATAATATCCTCTATATCCCTGACCATAATTTTGTGTGTGTGTGTGTGTGTGTGTGTGTGTGTGTGTGTGTGTGTGGTGCTGGGGATTGAACCCAGGGCCATGTGCGTAAGAGACAATCACTCTACAAACTGAGCTATGTCCCCAGCCCCCATACATATTTTTGTAGTGTGATTGCCTTTCTAAATCCTGATCTTGGTTATTTAGATCTTGTTTTTCTCCCCCCGCCCTTATCTACCTTGCCGTGGATTTATCGATGTCATGAGTCTTTTTGAAAAGCTACTTTTTGACTTTGTTAAACTCCTCTGTTAGGTGCTTGCTCTACAGCCACACGACATGTTTTAGCTTCTGTTCCTATTTTGATATTGCCCTTGCCCTCCTGACCACCCTGGGCACCTTGCTCATCCTCCCAGCCTTTTCAATTTTCTGTAGGATTGGGGAAAAAAAAAAAAAAAAAAGATGGCCAAGGAGCCGGCTTTGGGGACCCGGCTTCAGAGCCCCGGTGTCCTCCCCAAGCACCGCCGGGTCACTCCACTCGCTGCTGGTCTTTGTGATGCTCTTGATTTCTGTAAACATCCTCACCAGATTTTTTTGGCTGGCCTGAATGTGCTTCTCCCCCAGTTATGCCGTGACTCCTCCCCGTGTGTCACGTGTTGGAGGGAAGGACCACACCCATTTTCCTGCTGGTTCACTAGCTGATAAGCCCGGCCAGGATGCAAGATCACACCCATGCAGATCCCCCCGCCCCTCAGGAAATCACTAGTGGCACTGCAGGAGTGCTCTCTATACGGACGTCACGGAGGGGGATTACCAGGATGGCCCCGCGTTGGCCCAGAGGAGATTCTGCTTTCTCTGGGTTCAGAGATAGGACCATGTTTTCATTTCCCCTTTGGCTTTGTCTGTCTGTCCCCACGTTCTCCTGGCCTTGGGGGCTGCCCTGGCTTTGCCTGCTGGTCCACTCCAGGGCCCTCCATTCTTGACAGGTTAGTCCAGCGCTCTGCTAACACGGTAGCTCACTGTTCACTACAGTGACTAATCCTCATCAATTGATTTTCATCAATATTTGTTCTTTTCAACAAGGTCTACAAACATATCCCCCCAACCCAGCACCTCCATTCAGTTACTTAAAATCTGGTCTTCATTCTCCTCTCTCTCTCTCTCTCTCTCTCTCCTCTCTCTCTCTCTCTCTCTCTCCCCGGGATTTCTTGCTGTCTTCCTTGTGGCTGGAGTTAGCAGCAGGCTCAGCCCCTGCTAATCACATGATAACATTCTCTCCCCATGAGTGTTCTAACTTCATGAGCAAACTTAAGAAGCTCAAGTTCTAAGAATACCTACCAAAAAACAGCAGATTCCACAAGTCACAGAAACAAGTCACATTTTTAGCCATATCCTAAGCATGTTGTTTTTGAAGCAGATGAACTTGTCAGGAGGCTTTGGCAAGTTCCCGATGCCTCCATGATTCTTTTAAATCACTGTGCTCACCTGTGTGGGTGGGTGACAGCTTGCCCTACCACAGCCGGGTATCACATTGCATGTGATATCACAAAGAGTTAACTCTTCAAGACCAAGCAAAGGGAATATCAATCCACAATCCCACCATCATAACACAGCCAGCATTAATACCTGGTTCTCTTTCTTTTCAACATTTTTTCCTCCTACAGTATCTTTGCCAGTATTGGGAAATCAGTATTAGGAAACAGTACTGCAATATTTTTTCTTTCTTTTCTTCCTTTCTTTCTTTCTTTTTTTTTTTTTTTTTTTTTTTTGTTACTATGAATTTTACAGATAAAGCTGGGGTTTTTTCCTTAATTTTCCATTTCATTGTTGAGAAGACTAAATATTTTCATAAACTAGCTACTAACTGCATTTCCTCTGATGCTTTAAGAAAAAAACTTGCTGAGAATCGTTGGTATTCTTTCAAAATGACAGATTTCTATCTCACAATTTTTCTGAATTCTAATTAATCTATAATCCTTTGGGCTTTTTTTGAAAAACTAGTACACAACGTTGCCCACTATGTAATTCCACACTGTTTTGTAAAACTCAGAAGAGCTCAAGTCAGTGGAGTGGAGAAGGAGCTAACGGAGGCTCCCCGTCCTCCAGACGCAGCTCCTCACGGCTCGGCATCAACCTTCCGCGTCCCCGAGTTCTTGCGTTAGAGGTTCTGCTGCATCAGAGACACCGACGGGCACACCTCTTTGGTGTTGCAGGATGTGGACAGGCCTCGGGGGTTGGAGGCGAGTTCCCTCCTTTGTGAGGCCTGTGCCCTCCACAGGATCTGAGTGCCTGGGTCCCCTCCTCCGGAAGGAGCTGGCGAGCAATCCTGGATAAGACCATGCTTTCCCTCTCCTAATGTGAAATAAGGTCTGCGTGGTTTGGGGGTTCTTGTCAACCCAGAGGCTCCACGGTTTGGAGGAACCAGTCTCCCTAGTCCCCACGCCCTTTGAGCTGCTGGACTCCCAAAATTCTTCCCCTTCCTTTGTGGGGTTCTGCCTGGTGTTAGTTTCCCTAGTTAGTAGTTGCTCACACAACACATTTGTAGGGCCCAGTATGCGCTGGGCATGGCTCCAAGTGCTGGGGATAAAGAAAAGTCATTCCCTGGTGGCATTTACTGCCCAGTGGGATCAAGAAACCACTGCCACGATGGACAGGCAGATGTGACATGATGTTGCATGTGCCCTGAAGGAGAATAAAGCAGGGCAAGGGGACAGGGAGGGGGGTAGAATGACATTGGGCAGGACCACACATCCACCCTGCCTTGAGTCACGATCAAAAGAGCCGTCTCTACTGTCCTTCTTCCCGAGGACATTCCTGCCCTCCTCCTCTCCTCCCCCCCCCTTTTCCTACCCATAAACCCCTGACAATAGTGACGACAACATCTGTCTCACCTTTGTGCACCCACGAGGCCAAACACGAGATGTGTGACTAACACAATTTGCTTAAAGCAAAGAAAATTCTTTTTAGGATGTCTCCATTCACTCAAAGTCGCCAATCAGCAATTTCTGGAAGTTTGTTGAATTTTCTGGAAGCCCCTCCTGGCTTGAAGCAGGCTCTGTCTGCTCAGTCAGTAGCTCCTGGGGCTTTCCTAACAGCGGCCCATGCTGATCTAACATTTGCTGGATTTATGCTGTTCTGCAGAATGACAGTGGAGGCCGGCGGAGGCCGAGGAGAGTCCCCTCCACCCCCAGGCTTGGTCGGGTTTCAAGTCTGCATGTGAACACAGACCCATCAGCTGTGCCAACAACTTTGACACAGTTTCTCATCAGAGGGCGGCCGGTCCTCCCACACAGTCCCACAAAAGCTCTGACTCTCCAGTAACTCATTAGACACTGCTCCCCGGCAGGCCCTGGAGCCCAGGCAGGGGAGGGCCTCCCTCGTCCAAGGAAGGGGCTTACTTCACCATCCCACGACCAAACACCGAGCTTGGCAAAAAATAAAAATAGCAGCCTTTCTTTCAAACCTGCCAAAAACCGCAGACGTGTGTGTGTGTGTGTGTGTGTGTGTGTGTGTGTGTGTGTATGCACGTGCTTCTGCTTGACTTAAATAGCCCACGTTCCTCTGGTGGAAGGCGTGTTAGGAAGGGTCTGAGGAGAAGGAGCGGCAGGGTGGACGTCTCCTTTCCTGGCCTGTGTGTTCAAGGGAAGGGACCCCGGCCAGACTCGGCCTCGGATCCAGCAGGAGAAAACTGAGCCTGCCCCAGAGACTTAGCCCACCAGGTGGAAATAAGCCGCGGCGCTCCTGGAGAGGCGTTCTGAGATAACCCTGCCCATGTGCTTCCTGCTGGGAAGTGGAGGGTGGTTCTGGAAGGAACTGTTTTAATAAAAATCAATCAAGGCATAAAACAGGGCCCTGGGAGGAAGGCCAGGTTGACCAGCTGGCTCCAGCCTGAGTCTCCGACACCCCTGAAGGCTCAGTGCTGCACAGGAAAGGTGGGGAGACCCAACCCCTGACAGGTCATACCCCAGCTGTTGGGGGCTTCAGGTGCCCCCCACCACCACCAAAATCACGTTTGAGACCCAGCCTCAGTACCTCGTATCTGGAGAGAGGGCCTCTGAAGAGGTAATGAAGGAAACCTGGGGCCCTGATCCCCTCTGTCCTCCTAGAAAGAGGAGGCCAGGACACGGACACACTCAGGGGACAACTACACGGGCACGCAGGGAAGAGGCAGTGCCTGCCGGTGAAGGGGTGAAGGAGAGGGCCCAGGAGGACCCAGCCCTGCACACGCCTGTGACCCCAGCTACTTGGGGAGCTGAGGCAGGAAGATTGTAAGTTTGAGGCTAGCCTCAGCAACTTAGCGAGGCTCTGTCTCCAAATAAAAAGGGCTGGGAGGGGAGGAATGGGGGAGCTCAGTGGTAGAGCACCCCTGAGTTCAATCCCCAGTCTCTCTCTCTCTCTCTCTCTCACTCACACACACACACACACACACACACACACACACACACACGGAGCCAGGTTCTTGCTACTTCACTGAAAGCCCTTCAGATCCTGCAAAGCCAAACTCATATTCTGAGATGCTCCCAGTGGAAGGTGCCAAGGCCACCTGCTCCCTATCTCCTCCTCTCACCCTCCTTCCTGGCCCTCCCACCTCCATTCTCCTCCCTCTCCCCTCTCCTCCTCCACCCCAGGGCAGCAGATTTGCAAAGTGCGTAGTTTGCTCCCGCAAGCACTTGACTTTGCACTCCCCGCGCTGCTTATCTGGTTTCATTTCTGCCTCTTCCTTGGGAGTGTTTTCAAGACCAATCCTCCTTGCAGAATGAGCATTTAATCTGTTACTTCTAATTGCGGGTCCCACATTTCTGAAGATGCCTTTCTCCTGCCTTGGCACGTGAGCGATCGTTTCTTCAGGTTTCGAGATCCAGTGGGAAATGCTCCAACTGCAGACAGCTGCATCATCTTGCAGATCCCACAGCCGCTGCCAGGAAGGCAGTCTTTGTGGGGTGCCTTCTTTCTTCTCCCTGGAGACCTTCTTCTGGCCCTCACTGTTCTGAAATTGCACAACCAAGTGCCTTTGTGCGGGTCTATTTTTATCCATTGTGCTGGGTCCCTTCCACCTGCAAGCAGGTGTCCTGCAGCTGGGGACATGTGTCCCAGAGTCTTCTCATCTCTGCTCTCTCCTCCTGGAAACCATTACCTGGGAGCTGCTGCCCTTGGACCAGGCCCCCCGTTTCTCCTCTCTGCAGTTGTGTCTGCTTCCTGACACTTTTCCAATCGTACCTTCCAACCTGGCTTTAGGTCTTTGAGGTCGCCCGTCAGGTCATGACATTCCCAAAGTCTTTTGACATTCCCAAAGCTCCTCTGGTTGTCCTTGTTGTTTTCTGAGTGCTGCTTTTTTTATAGTCTCCCCTTCTTGATGCAGAGATGAGAAATCTTCCCATCTGCCTGCTACTAATAGTAAGTAAGCATAGTCTGCTTCCTCCAGGTTTCTTTTTTTTTTTTAAGTTGAGAAATAATCCACATAAAATTCAGCCTTGGTTGATATATGCAGAGTTGTGCCACAATTATCATTGTCCACCATGGAACATTCTCATCACCTCCACAGGAAGCCCCGTACCTGCTCAGTTATTCTGCATGCCCTCCTCCCAGGCCCTGGCAACCCGAAATCCACATTTCTTCTCCACAGATTGGCCTATTCTGGACATTTCATACCAGTGGAACCCTATGCCATCTGCCTTTTGCGTCTGGGCTTCTGTCCCTAGCATCATGCTTTCATGTGTCGGTGCTGAATTCCTTTTGTAGTGGAAAGAGCACAGTCTTGTAGGGATAGACCACGTTTTACTGGTCCATTCATCAGCTGATGGGCATCTGGGCGGTGTCTCCCGCTCAGCTCTCGTGACTAACGCTGCTCGGAACGCTCGTGTACAAGTTTTTGCTCAGATGTACTTTCGGTTGTCTTGGGGACGTGTCCTGGAGTGGAGTGGCGGGGTCGTGTGATAGCCGTCTGGTGAGCTGTTTGGGGAATGCAGGGCTGTCGTCCAAAGCCGCGGTGCCGTTTCAGCCTCTCAGCAGTACTGGAGGGCCTGGTTAAACCACGTCCTTGCTGACACTTGTTGTCATCTATTGTTTTCATTGTAGCCATTCTAAGGGGTATGAAGCAGCAGCTCAATGTGTATTTTCTTTTTAATTATTATCATTATGGTAAAATATACACAAAGTGCACCGTCGTATCCATCCTTAGATGTTGCCGCTGAAGCGATGGCCGCTTGGAGCAACGAAGCCGCGGGAAGAAGTTCGGAGGCGAACTGGAAACAAACAGGCTTTTTATTTTGATAACTTCTCCCCAAACACACACCACACACCACCAAAAAGCCCACCGACAAAATGGCTCCGGCAAGATCAGATCTTGGCTCAAGTCTCGCGAGATCCCCGGCCAAGTCCCGTGAGACCACGGAAGGCGGCAATGTCCAAAGCTCTATGGCCCACAGCCAACCGCAGTCTCAGCCCTCTCCCCAGTCAGGGCTCCTGCACTCAGACACACGATTCAGTGGCATCAGGCACGTTCACACTGTTGGCAGCCATCCCCGCTCTCCAGGTCCGGGACTTCTTCATCTTCCCAAGCTGAAACTCGTCCCATTGAACACCCGCCCTGTCCCCGCACCCTGCACCCTGGTTTCTGGCTCCGTGGCTCCAGTACCTCAAGAGCTCACGGGGAGGAATTCGGCATCCTTGTCCTTTTGCATCTGGCTCATTTCACCCCGCACCATGTCGTCAGGGCCCGTCCACGCCGTAGCCTGCGCTGGAATTTCCTTCCTTCCTGAGGCTGAGCAGTAACCACCGTGTGGATGGAGTGCATTTAGTTTATCCTTCCCCGTCAGTGGACACGGGGTTGTGTCTACCTTCTGGCCGCTGCGGACGCCACTGCGAACAGGTACAAATGCACTTTGCGCTTTCCTGGTGGCCAGCAGTGACCGTGGAGCAGCTCTGCCTGTGCTAGGGCCCCCGGGGTTGTTAAAAGCCTTTGTGTATCTTTATCTTTCCCACTCCTCACTACCCACCGGGGCTTGGCAGGCAGTTGGTTCTACCTTCGTGCTTATTTTTAATCTGGGAAAATTCAAAAGCGCATTAAAGTCTACACGTTTGCACGGGGCCATCGTAGGGACGCATCCGCCGGGAGCCCCCAGTACCGTGGACTGGCTGGAGGCCGAGGAGAAGCTTCCAGCCTGCAGCCTGGAGAGTGAATGTCTAGCTGCCACCTTAGGGAGCAGGGGACCCTGTGTGCAGTTGTCCCCTCCCTGTGCCCTGGGTTCCATGCAGTCCCACTGTGGGGGACAGCTCCGAGGCTCCTCGTGACAGCTTCTCCAGAGAGCAAGTCTCCAGGTCCAGCCAGGGTGGCCGGCGATGCCCAGGGCCCGGCTCTGCCAGGTCTCGTCCAGTCCTCCAGAGACCGCTGGGTGGATGCTGCAGTTCCTCTGAGGTAAACTGAAACGCAGAAAGCCTAGGGACATCGCCACAGCCACCTGCCCAGCAGGCAGGGGCTCTACACACCTGGCTGTAGAGCCCACACTTCTGCCGCAGAGCTGACCCCGGTCAACACTGACAGCGGCTGCATAAGGGGTCCTGTCCGATGACACAGGAAAGCAGGGCCAGGAGGTGGACGTGTGGGGAGAGGAGGGTCTGTGGGTGACCAGGACCACCCTGAGGGCCCAGGGGATGCTGTGCCCAGCCAACATTGCCCCTCAGAGAAGAGAAAATGGGCCAGGTGACAGCTCAGAGGTGGGCGATGCCTGGGGCCGGCACTGGGCACCTCTGCCCACTGGGGTCAGCTCCATAGCAGGGGGCAGTAGGGCATGGCAGCTACTAAACTCTGGCTAGTGCTCTCGAGGATACTGTGACTCTGTCATTAACCTTTCGGGTGCTTCAGCTGCCACGCCTCTCCAGAACCACTCAAGGAAACGCTGCGGGAGACGCTGGTGTGGAGCAGAGAGGCTGCCGGATCAGGAGTCATGGGAGCCTCGTCCTGCAAGAGACCTTGGACACCTTCTAGACCAGCAGCCTCATGTTTCTTTTGTTCTCCAAAAAGCCAAAGCCTGGGCCCCAGTGTCGCTGACTGCAACGATGGCCGCTTGGAGCGACGCCGCCGCGGGAATAAGTTCAGAGGCAGACTGGAAACGAACAGCCTCTTTATTCCACTAGCTTCTCCCTCCGGCTCCAACAGCAACTCCAACGCCATCCACACTCCTGCAACCACCACACAAATGGCGCCAACCCGATCCGCAACGTCCCGGGCCAGGTCTTGCGAGACCATGGAAGGTGGTAATGCTTGAACATCTTTATGGCTCACAGCTGACCGCAATCTTAGCTATCTCCTTAATTAGGGCTCCTGCACCCCAGATGCAAGGCTGGGGAGCAGCAGATTAGGGAGAGGGAAGTGTGGGCAGAGATGGCTCGGGCACCTGGAGTGGCCGTGGGGAAGGGGCCTGGGAAATGCCAGCACTAGGCCTGCCCAGAGGAAACCTGGGGAGGGGCCTCTGATCCCTCCCCAGCCACCTCATCGGGGTCCCAAGCAGTGGTGAGCATGCTCAGAACACAGCCCTGCAGAGCCTTGCTGAGGACGACCGCTATGGATGGGCCAAAGTGTGTCCCCCCCAAATGCCTGTCGAAGCCCAATCCTGGTACCTCCAAATGCGACCTTATTTGGAAATAAAATCCTTGCAGATGAGGTTAGTAAAGACGAGGTCATACTGGTCCCTAATCCAATGCCATGGAAGTCCTTACAGGAACAGAGGAGGGGAAGAGTCGGACCCGTGGTCGGGAAGACACCATGTGGTGACAAAGGCAGAGAGTGCAGCAATGTGCCTACAAGCCCAGGAGGGCCTAGGACTAGGGCCATGTCTGACACCGAGGAGGCAGGAAGGACCCTCAGGTGGGTCTTTGGAGGGAGTGCAGCCTTCACACACCTTGATGTTTGGCCTCTGGCCTCCAAACTGTGAGACAATCCATTTCTGTCCTTCTAAGCTGCCCAGCGTGTGGCACCTGTCCAAGGATCCCTGGGAAGGGGATGCGACCGTCACCAGGGGTGCGGGACAGGACTTAGGCTTTGTTGCCACCTGCCACGGTCCATTTTTTTCTTGTCCCTATTTCAATTCCCAGTACTTAAGAGTGGCGACTTTGAGGCCTGGTTGACCGTGACGTCTTGTGGTCAGCCTCACAGCCCCGGCTGGCCAGCGTCCACCCGCCAGCCATTCTCCACCTCTGCCTGTAGGCAGGTGCACGCAGGGCTCGGGGCAGGCGAGGGGAAGCCCTTGCTGATCCGGCCCTGAAATGCTGCCCCTGCTGCCACGTGGAGGAGATGTTGGACACAGGCAGTGGACAGGATCAGTGGACAGGGCCAGTGGACAGGGCCACGGTAGCCCTGAATGCAACTGCACAGGCAAGACGTGACGCCCCTAGTCAAACTGAAACCGAAAACACTATCACAGTGATAGAAAAGAAGGTGAAAGGGAGTTTCACTTATTTAACGTGAAAGGATAGTACATGCTGATTGAAAAAATTAAAATTACATACAGCCTATAAAGTAGAATTAGAGGTGCAGCTTCCCCCTCTGCCCTCAGCCCTCGCCTGTCCTCTGCATTTGGTCTCCCAGAAAGACCTGTTTTGATGTGACGGGAGCATCATTCGCTGTGGGGTCCTGGTCCTCGTGGCCCAGTCACATGCTCCGATATCATTTTGCTTAGTTTCATCTCATTTAAAAATTAGAGAACCCCACAATCACAGCACTGTGGATATCTTTCCGCGTCAGAGGTACAGATTTATCTCAGAGAGTAATTTTGAGTGACGTAATCTCGGAGCAGCTCTGTAGGATAGAGAGGTGGTTATCCACTACAGCGTGCCCGGGGAGGCACCACCTGCTTCCTCCATGCAATTTGCAGCACATTAATTTGACACACCACGAGGACTGAAGAGCAGTAGGTTTTGAAAAGGATCCCAAGCCATCAGCTGATTTTAAAGGTGAGATTTCATCGCTATCAATGTGGGAAGTGTCTCTTCTGAGACTGGGAGAAAGTGGCTTTGATGAGAATCGATACTCATGAGTAAGTCAAAGAACTGACGGAGATTTTGTATCTTTTTCTTCAGTCAGTTTAAGTCGGATCTAATTCACATAGTATGAGAGAACAGCTCATCTGCAATTGAAATCCTAAATCTTAAAATTTGGGGAAGTAAATCAGAAAGAAAAAACAGTACTTAGGAAAGACTTCTTGCAGAGGATAAATATTAATCTTCAAATCCAGTGGTTCCCTGCTCACCCCAAGGACAGATGAGACTTTGAGAAGGGAGAAGCTCATTTCCCGCACTGTGGTGGATCACGTTATAGTAGAGGTTCTTCACTGGGGGGAAAAGGGGCCCCCAACCTCCAGGGGACATTCAACAATGTCTGGAAACATCTCTGATTGTCACACTGAGGGGGAGGGCGGGAGGGGACCCCACTGGTACGCGTGGGTGGAAGCTGGGATGTTGCCAAACATCCTGCTCCGCACAGGGCAGTTCCCATGAGGAGGAAGGTCAATGACATCCATACGTCAGCGACAGCGAGGCTGAGAACCCACACATGACTCCCTGGGGGATCTCCTCTGGCTACACCAGGCGCAGACCCTGTTTGAGTCACTGACAGATGGCATCCTTTGCTGGTGAATCTCACCTAACCCGAACCGCTTTCACTCTCCGCTGAAAGAGTCGCAGGGAAAACTTTGAACGAGATTAATTCTGCATGGGACACCATGACATTAGGTTGCACTGTAGCTCCCTGAATATCACAGAGCTCCCAGGCAGGAGACGGCCTGTTAGGCCGCGGAGGGTGAGGCCGCAACACACCAGCTAAGCCAGGCACCACCTCCTACTTCAGAGCAGACCCACTCATGGCTGGACAATGACCTTCCAAACCCGGACAACAATGCTTCCCATCGTGAAGGGAAGGAAGGCTGAGGGTGTAGCTCCGTGGTAGAGCACTTGCCTAGTACGGGAGGCCCTGGATTTGATCCCTAGCACTGCAAAATACAAAATAAAATAAAATGAAGAAATAGGAGCTTAGCCTCTTGTGTGGTTAGTTGCCTAATAAGACACATACACACTCTAGATTCCTGTGAATAAAATCCTTCACAAGACTAAGAAAAAAAATCATGGCCAGGAAAAATCTTCCTTTTCCCACTGGCTCTTCACTAGCCAATGCATTCCAGAATCCAGCCTCTCACTTTCCCACCCGGTTCCCAGCCCACCCCCATCTCCACCTGGCACCAGATCTGGATTTCCCACTCCTGCGGCGGCTTTGCGGGCCAAGGCCAGCCACCTCCTTGATGTGAAAGTTGCCGCTGTCTCAGTGCATGTGCCACTGGTGCCCTGAAGCCCACCAGGAAGGCAGAAGCATGTGAAGCATCCCCAACGGTGGCAGCATGTGTATATAAACTGTTTATTCAAGGGCAGGTAATAATAGGCCGTGGGTGAGCCAGGAATTGCATCAATAGATCCACTGTGGCCTCAGAAAAATCCATGCAGTAACCACAGGACTAGAGATGACGAAGAATCAGCAGCAGGAGGTCTCTGCCCCAGGAGGTCCACCGCCTACTATGTTCAGGCAGGGCCTGCGCGAGGGACTGGGAGCTGAACCAGTCAGCTTGCTCTGCCAGGGTGGGGCATTTTCCTCCAACACCCACAAGCAGCAGCATCGACGCACAGCAGCCTAGCACCACCAATGCTCTGAACCAGCCACCATCAAACAGAGGGAAATGAGGAGCCAGACCCACCCGGAGGGGTGTTCAGGGTTCCCTCTAAGGAAGCTGGGCTTTGCCCTGTGTGTTTTCATCAGACAGAAAACTGCTGATACCTATTTATTTTGAGCTATCACAAACTAAACAATCAGTTCCTATTAATGATCCTAATTACTCAGCTCCTATTTTTAAATGCTGGTCTTTCAGCATGCTCTAAGTGGGTGGCTTTAATTATGCCTAATTGTAGCTACGTCACATCCAAATGTACACCCTACACAAATGATTAACAGGGTTTGGAATTTAGTTCACCAAAGAGGGGATTTGCAATATCAAGCCTAAATGTGTCATAGAAATCATTTTTTCCTGGTATCTGTGATGGTGGAGAAGGTTGTTTATTCAGGCAGAATCATTTGGGATCCGGCAACCCTCTTCAGGAGAGGAATTCTCAGTGGTTGTCAAGTTCAAGGCTGGTTTCCATAATGCTCTCTCGGTCGGAATGCACTGGTTTTGATTTTCTTTTGGATCTGTATTCCCAGATGTCTTCTCACATGGCAAAGTGATTTTAGTATTTAGGAAGCGCCAATCCTAAGTGAAAACAAACAAACTACCCACCTTCTGTGCAAAGTCCAATCGCTCCCGTCAGCCCTTCGCTAGACATGAGCTTTGAATTGCTGCCCATCAACTCGCACATTCCTGTCCAGCTGTTTCTGCCTGATCCTCCAATTCTGCTATTTTTCACGTTAGAGGTGAGGAGACCCACTCTGAAGGGCTCTCTGACCTGCGCAGGTCTCCTAGGGGCAGAGCTGGGCTGGAGGACGACCTGCTTCCGCTTTCCAGCAGGTGCTGAACCGGGTTTCCCAGCTGAAAACCATCACCCTCCGTGCAAGGCTCGTGTGGGCGGGGCAACCCAGCAGCCAATCAGAGGCTGCCATGCAAATACAGCAGTGACTCAGCCGTCCACCTGCGCCTCCACCTGCCCGTCCTGCCCATTTGTGATCCAGGTTGTGCCTTCGACGCCTACGGAGGACTTGGAGTTCTTCCCAAGGTCTTTCATGGGCCACACAAGCACAATCTGCCCCAGTGCTCTGCTGCAGACGGCTTCGCAGAACATGACCGCAGAGTTGGTGGGTGGGGCTGTGACGGCGGAGCGTCTTCTCCAGCGTGAAAAACAAATGAGCTATAGGGACAGCCATCCCCAGGGAGGGTTTCTATTATGTTTAGCGCGCTGTTCCTGATGGGAACGTGCTCGGGCGGGCGGGCGCTCGATGGGCGGACTAAGTTGCTCTGGGACAGGGGCAGAGAATTGGCAGCAGGTAGAACCGAAATGATGTCCCATTGCAGGTGTGGCCTCAACTGGGTCCCTTCCGTTGGCCTTATCTTTCAACTGGATCGGAAAGTATTTCTTTTAGCGGAGATCAGAGGTTGGGATGTTGGAAAACCACGAGCTGGTTGTTGTCCAAGGACAGGTGTGACCTTGAGATATTTAATCACCTAGACTTGGGTAAAACGTGTGGAGAGTTAAGGCCACAGGTTTGAGGTCAGGAATATTTGATTATGGACCTCAGCCCCACTCATGTCCACTGTGTGACTTCAGGCATGTTACTTAACTTCTCTGAGCCTCTAATGTCTTCCATCTGTAAACAGGGCATTCATACTTGAATGATTGGGGTGTCATGAAATTTAAATGAATTGACAGAAACAAAGTGCCTTACTCACAGTAGATACCAATATAGGTCATTTTTTATCTGAGCATTTTTTCCTAAAGTTAGAACATTTTTGATTAAGAATATTTAAGTGTGGTTCTTAAATACTCTCTTGAGCTTTGATCACTTGGAGAAGCCAGAGACCTTACAATCCCTTACGCCCGGCACCAGCCTCCTTGGCAGTATTTGGGTCGGTGTTGATGACAGTCTTGTCAACAAATATGGAAAGAACTGTGCAAACACAGTGCTCCTGGTGGCAAAGCGAAGCTTCTGCTCTTGGCCAGGACAAACAGGTTTCATAAAGTCAAAGTCACTGGGAAGCTACTGGAACTGTGCCGAGTGCCAGGAAGGCTGATGTCACCATCATGGCCTAAAAGGTCCAATGAAACGGCCCCCTCTTATCTCCACCATCGTACATCGCACCTTGCAAGGTGAAGTTCTTGTGCCGCATTCTTTTTGCCACTCGTCCTGGCTCTGTGGAGCTGTGTTCCCTGCCTGAAGTAAATCACGAGCAGTGGACTTTGTCCAGTACAGGTGACGCTCTAAGGAAGGAGGTCCGGGGGCTGGGGTTGTGGCTCAGTGGTAGAGCGCTTGCCTCGCACACGAGAGGCCCTGGGTTCGATCCTCAGCGCCACATAAAAATAAAATAAAGGCATTGTGTCCACCTACAACTAAAAACATGCGTATTAAAAAATAAATAAGAAAGGAGGTCTGTGTGGCCTTCACTGACATGTCATCTCACCAGGTGAGGCAGAAATGGCTTGGTGACCCGTGTTCCATCAGCCTGGACTCTCTTCAGGCATGAACAAGAGATAAACCCAAGCTGAATGGGATTAGCTTCCTGGGTGCCACCAGGGAATGGAGTGGCAGAGAAAGATAAAGAGAAGGAAAAAGAACGACTCCAACAGGCAGACACAGAACAGGCGTCTGTCAGAGTCTTGTGCAGAAAGCTCAGAGCCATTCCAAATGCAAATGGGCTCTTGTTCCCCACTCTGTGGTCCCCACCCTGAGAATGGCCGCCTGCTCTGACGCCTGCTCACTGCTGGGCTGACTAATGCCTCCCAAGCCTTCCCAAGGTGCCTCCAACCTGCCCTTGTGCCTTGAAGGCAGTGGTTGTATAAATCAAACATGGCGGTGCACGAACCGGTCACAGCCTACGTGCTGGTCTCCATTAGCATGAGTGAGCCCATTACCAACCCTCTAAGCAAATCTGCTCCCTCAAGACTACGGTCTTCCAGCCCTCGTAACACAAGCATGATTCATCAGTCTGTCCATCACAACAATATGTGAGTCACATGTTAAGAGAAGCTCAGAGAATGTATTTTGTGTACACAGAAATGTAAGGTTTGCAAATTTCTGGGATTTAACTTTATTGGGGAGGGAGCGGGTAGCAATGAATTCCACATTTTTTCAAAGTGAATCGGACGTAAAAACCCACAACAGGCAACATCTGCATGAATTGGTCTCCAAGGACCCGATATAAACGGTTGTTGATATAAATAGATGTGCTTTTAAGCAAAGACAGATGTCCCAGACCAAAATGCTAAGAAAACACATAAAACAGTTAAGTTCAAAGACATCTTGGCTTTCTTAGCTTTCCCAGTAGGTGAATCTTCACTGGACTAGGACAGGGAGGGTGGAAGACAGCCCCTTCTGCTTCCCATAAAAAGGCCACCACCAGCACAGGTGTGGGTGCAGCAAGCCAAGGGCGTCCACCCATGGGAGGCCTGGGCCACGAGACGGCCCGGGGCTCTGTGCTCCGGGGCATTCGTGGAGTTATTTGAAGACTTTCTGCTCACGGACCTCCTCAGAAGATGATCTCGGGGAGTACTGAGGAGAAGGCACTGGGAAATAACCCAGGGGGACCTGGGGGTCAGTTCCGCTGACGTCAATGAGAGAAGGACCCAGAAGCCAGCGGGGTGCTGGAGACAGCGTGGACTCTGAGGCCAGGCTGCCACTCGTTTTCTCAAAGCAAGGGCCTGAAAACAGAAAGGCAGCGAGGGCATCCGTGTTCCTGGGGGAAGAGCATTCTCAGAGGGAGTGCTGAAGGAGCCGGGACCAGTGGGAAGGGTCTTCTAGAAATAGAGAAACCCACATGTGTGGGTGCTGGGCTGTGCTAGAAGCATTTTTTCACATATGCTGAATGCAAGAGGTGCAGGGAAGAACTTTAGGCCTCGCAGGAATCAGGGACAGAAGGCCAGTGCATGTTTTGATGACACCGTCCTTTATATGGTAAAAAATTCCACTCACCCCGGGCGCGGTGGCGCCGCCTGTAATCCCAGCACTTTGGGAGGCTGAGGCAGGAGGATCGTGAGTTCAAAGCCAGCCTCAGCAATGGCGAGGCACTTAGCAACTCAGTGAGACCCTGTCTCTAAATAAAATACAAAAAAGGGCTGGGGATGTGGCCCAGTGGTCAAGTGCCCCTGAGTTCAATCCCCGGTACCAAAAAAAAAAAAAAAAAAAAAAATTCCACTCACCCTGCCAAAGCAGGTCCTCCTGTCCCTTTGAAAGGTCACACCAAAGGCCCCTTCCTGGCCTTTGGCCTAAGCTTCCCAGGGAAGAGAAGATGTTCACACTGATATTTCTTGGGAGGACGTGACAGGCTAAGTTGGGGTGCCTGTGCTGAGATGAAGCTGGCCAGGAGGCCACCCTGCCAGGTCCCAGCCAGAGCATCCCAGGCTCCACCATGCAGGCACGGGGGAGGAGGGTTGGCATCCACCAGGAGTGGGCCATGGATTGGCCAAGGTTTAAGGTGGAAAAGCCCAGGTCTTTGGTCATCTGACAAAAAAGCCAAATTATCTGGAACTTGGTTCTATCTGTGTTAGTCAGCTTTCCATCACCGTGACAAAACATCTGAGAAAATCCACTTAAAGAAGAAAAGATATATTTGGGCTCAGGGTTTCAGAGGTTTCAGCCCATAGTCACTTGGTTCCCCTCCTTCTGGGCCTTGGTGAAGTAGAACGTCATGGTGGAAGGGAGGCTGCTTGCCTTATGGCACGCGCAAACACACACACACACACACACACACACACACACACACACACATGCAGGGGGTGGGGGCAGGGAGGAGAAAATGGGCCAGGGGCAAGATATAGCCTTGTAGGACATGTCCTCAGTGACTACTTTCTCCAGGTGGGCCCTGTCTTCTAAGCTTCTACCACCCCTCCATAACCCAATCATTGTGAATCCACCAGTGCATTCAACCATTGATGTAGTTAGAGCCCTCGTGATCCAACCACCTTTCAAAGGCCTGTTTCTGAACACCACTGGCTTGGAGACCAAGCATGAGCTTGGGGGGCAGAGGACATTTTGGATCTAACCTATAACACTACCAAAAATAAAATAAAATAAAGCCCTAATCGTGAACTACTTTAGGACGTAGCTACACTCTTCCCATACCTGAGCATTTTACTGATGGAAAATTACCATTTGCAGGTCAGCACAGGCTGGGAAAACTGTCAGGAGTTATAAAGCAACCTCTGGTTGTATCACTAGGACACAAATATGTGTGAGCATTAGGGTGAACGTCACGTTAATCAAACACTCAGAGGAGGCCACAGGGATGCTGGGTGTTTGTGGACCTGGTGTACCAGAGGTGGACAGTTTCGAGTACGCTTCTGAGCGCCCAGAAAGACTCCATTTCCCAGCCTCCCTTGTAGTTCTACTGGCTGTTCCCTGAGTTCTGGCCAATGGAAGGTGGGCAGAAGTGATGGAAGCTACTGATGGACTTGGCCATAAGGCTCCCTGGCTGATCTTTTTTTTTTTTTTTTTCAATATTTATTTATTTGTTTTAGTGTACACAATGTATTTTTACACGGTGCTGGGGATCAAACCCGGGCCGCGCACGTGCTCGGCGAGTGCTTCACCGCTGAGCCACAACCCCAGCCCTCCCTGGCTGATCTTTAACAGACTCTCTGCCTCTTCTTCCTCATCTGTGATGACCCCCAGGGCCGTGTATTGAAGAAGCCCTCTCCGTGTTAGCTGGGATCCGTAAGTTAGCCCTGGGAGCTCAGGAGAGCTGCCTGGGCTGCCTCACAAGAGCTGAGATGTGAAGACCGCTTGTTATAGCAGCTAGCACTTCTTATGCTGACTCACCATCTCGTTTCTGGGGATTATAGATGGGCTACCAACCAGGGTGCCTTCACTCAACGTGTTTCCTGGCATTTTCCTGATGAAGAGTAGAATTCAAAATCAGTCCCCAAATCAATCACAGCTGGGAGGAGAAAGAGACGCAGAGAAGGAAGTGGGAACACTGAGGCTCACTTGGGGCCACAATCACATTGGATTCTTAGGGTTAAAAGGATTGATTCAGTTCATTCCCTGATTCTAAGCACAACTGTGCCCAGATCATCTTTGGAGGATAAGTGATTCCTTGTTCCTAAACACAGACAAGCATGGAATCCCACAGCCCAGCTGAGTAATTCCGTGACTCAAAATTTGGGGGCCTGGGGATTCTTGTGGCGTTTCACCCCAAGCCCATGGTGGGCCGCAGCTTGCTCCTGTCCTTCTGTTGGTGGAAGCTGGCGGTTACTGGACTGCGTATCTTCATCTGCGTGGTTCCTGACAGCCTGAGTTCCCCGGAACTCTCCGACCAGGTCGTGTCAGCGTTGCTTGTAGCCGTCCTCATTCTAGGCGGCAGGTCCTGAGGCGCACCCAGCTCTGCCGCAGGGAGGCTGAGGCTCGGGCCGCCCTCAGAGGGAGAGGAGAGGCCTGTGGGGAAGGCAAAGGCTCCTGTCGCAACGAGCGGGAGGGGCCTGAGGAGGCAGGCGGAGCTCTGCTCTGGGGGCCCAGGGTCCCCGACAGAGGGTGGAGTAGAAGCTTGCAGTGGGGAGTGGAGAAGAGGTGTCGAGAGGAAGAAGCACGGCACCGAGGCTCAGAGGCTGCTCGGGGCTGCCCGAGCCCTCATCTTGGGGCCCGTGAATGTCACTTCCATGGCCAGAGAGACTTTGTGAAAGGGCCTTGAGCTGGGGAGATGGTCCCAGGTCATCCAGGTCGTCGCAGCCTCTTTACGGGGTAAGAGCGGCTGCCTCCAAGAGGACGTGCTGACGGAGGCGGAGGTCACAGCCAGAGGGAGAGGCCGAGGTGTGAAACTGCTGGCCTTGAAGACGGAGGCGGGGCCGCGAGCCCTGGAACCAGGCGGCCTGCACAGGCTCTCTCCAGGGCCTCCCGGAGGAGCAGGGCAGCACGACCGCTGGGTGTTAGAACCTGTGTGTGTTGTTCTGAACGACTGTTGGTGGCCATTTGTACCAACAGCCTAATTAGTGTTCCAAGACACTAATAGAGGTGACTTCAAATGTGAGGCTGATGACATTGGGCCTGCAGAGAAGTCACTCCTGGGCTCAGAAGGCTTTAGTAGGAGTCCTCTATCAGCACCGTGGTCCTGGCCTGCGTTGTCCCCAGGGACCCCCACAGGGACAGCAGGGCCTGCACCTGGGCAAAACCCCTCAGAGTACTTTCTGGATGGACAACACATGTGTGATGGCAAGGGCTAGAATCTTGGTAGTCCATGTCCCCCGGTCCCCTCTCGCCTGAACTACCTCAAACCTTCCTTTCTGGCCTGCTCAGTATTTGACCCTCACTCCCTCCCATCAAATCTGCCGCCAGCTTCATCCTCTGATTATGTAAATGTCATCCAAATAAATCCCAGACTCCTGAAAGTATTGCTTAAAACCCTCTCGGGCTGCACACAACCTTCCGGGGCAGAAACCACCTGTAGCGGTTTCCCGTCCGCGTTGGCAGGACCTCACTGTTAAACCAGCCTCCCTCACATGACTCTGCCCATTGAAATCCTACCTGGCTGGCCTTTCATATCCGGGACAAAGGCCACCTCCTCTAAGGCAGCCCTCCCCAATGCCACGTTCTGAGATTTCTCAGTGTCTGGATTGATGTCCCTCACTTTATACGATTATTCTTCTTTGGCTCTGCAATGCACATCTGTGTCTCCCACGCGGACCTCTTAATGCAACCACAGGGTGACCCTTCACCCAGCTGAATACAGAAGGAATTTGATGGAAGTCATATATTTAGGGATCAAATATCAGTTCTCATGAATTAGGGCTGCGAGAAATTCCTCTTTTGGAGACAGATAGGCTATCGATTGGAAAAACAATTCCACTAAGAAGTTTGAAAGAGTTGCTAAGTAAAGGAATTTGTAAACAACAGAATAAATAGCGAAGGAACACAGGAATGTGGCCAACTCATCCATTAGGCAGCAGGGGCTGTGGTGCTTAGACCCCATAACTTTTTCAGGGACTTATCAAAATTTCCAAAAGCCTAGAAGAGAAAGGAAACGTATGAAATTAAAATTATCTCATGAAACGTTCCGCAAACTGCACATTCCTCAATTTATTAATGGTCAAACTTTGCATACGTGGAAATTCCTACATTTAAAAGTGATATGTGAGCTTGGTTTTTCTCATTTCACCAGAATTCAGAATTCTCAAGCATGTACAATGGATGAAATCAGTTACTTTAGCCAGTGAGTTTTGAAAGCAGTGTTATTTTTTAAAAATCTTCTCAAGTTATTTTACATTGGGAAATATCCAGGATGGGAACTGAATGCATTTTAAAATACGTGATATAGTTTGTTGCAGGCTCTCCTTTCATCATTATCTCAATTGTGTGGCTAACATACAATCAACCATTTTAAGATATAAAATTTAGTGGCACTTAATACGTTCACCATGTTCGAATCCTATTCATCACCCTAGAAAAATTCCCCACTCCCCTCCAGCAACGCCCCTCCGTCCCCCTTCCCTTCTGCCCTGGTGACTGTCTCAGTGTCTCTGAGGTCTTGGTCAGTGGATGTGCCTGTTCTGGGAAGTTCATACAAACAGAATCCGGCAATCTGCGACCTTTTGTGTTTGGCTTCTCAGCATGACGTTTCCAGGGTTCATCTGATGTAGTGCCAGCCAAGGTTCTGGTCCTTTCTTTGGCTGAACAGTGGTCACTGCCCAGACGGACACTGAACCCACTCACCCGTCCATGGAACTGAGTAGCCTTCACTCTGGCTGGCTCTTGTGATAGCACTGCTAGGAGCATTCGGAGCACATTTCCATGTGGACAGATATTTTCATTCCTCTTGAGTCTGCTCCAGGGAGGGAGGTTACCGGCCGCAGCATAGGCCTGCATTCAGCTGTTGAGCAATGATGCTTTTGATCTTCACAACAGCCATAGGATAAATTGGAAATAAGCATGATCATGTGCCCCGGGTGACAGAGTCAGGCCCATCTGACTCTAGAACCCTGGTCCTTTTGCTTGGTTGAGATGGCACACGTGACACAGAGCATAGTGGTAGAACTCGTGGGCCATTTCTAGGGAATGACAGGAAGTGAAGGCTAGTGAGAGTGTCATGTGTGCGGGCACATTCTGAGGACTTGGAGGTGGACAGAAGGCCAGCACTGTAGAAAGCCATGGCTCCAAAGTCAGGCAGCCAGAAGTAGGTGGGCTTGAGGGCCACAGGGGTCAGGACGCATCATTAGGTCCTTAAGTGACTCAGGTAGCCATGGTGGCCAAGACTAGGACAGTCAGAGAGTCCATCCTCAGGCACAGAGTCGAGCAAAATGAGCAGCTCCTTGGGCAGCCAGCTTGACCGTCTATGCGAGTTTGGGAGAATGGCCCTCTCTTAGTAGTGGAGAGAGATGATCATGGGACACACAGACAAACCCAGAGGACACAGCCATGCCTGGCAGCAGCAGCAGCGACGAGTCAGGCCAGTGAGAGGGGCTGTCCCACCCACACCCACAAGCCGGACACGGGACGGGTGGGCCCTCCCTCATGTGCACACAGACTTCAAAACCTGGTCTGCGTGCTTGGATCCCAAGTTTATTTGTCTTTCTGGTCTTTTGTTGTTGTAGTTGTTGTTAGCTTAAGATGAATGCTTATCTCATTAATTTTCAATCTTGCTCTTTCCCCAAAAAAACATAAACATTTAAAGCTATAATTGTACTTCTTGCAAATATTCTCTAATTTCCATTACAATTTCTTCTTTGAACCTTTGTCTGGATTCTGGATATCTATGCCTATTGCTCCATCACACACACACACACACACACACACACACACACACACACACTCAGCAACCTGAAACAACGGTAGATTCGTTGTTCTCGTGATTTGGGGTCGTGAGCATGCACAGGTTTGAGGTGACTGGAACCTGTTCCACCCGGTTCCAGGCGTTGACTGAAGCAGCTGGAGGTATTCAGCAGCAGCTGGGCCGGTCCAGAGGGTCCAAGCGTGTCTCACCCTGTGTTGTCACCGAGCATGGCCAGAGGTTGGCTCAGGCGGGACTGTGGGAGGGAGCGTCACACATGACTCTGTATCTGCTGGGCTCAGGGTGGTTTGGCCAATTCAAACAGCCCCGGGTCCCAGTGAGAGAGTTCTCCAAGAGTGTTAGAAACATCAGATACCGCGAGGAACCAAACACGTGCTCGGACGTAGCTCAGCAAGGCAAACTTGACTTCTCCAGAAGGGCGTGCTCCCAAGAGCATCACCCAGCAAGCCCACCTGGGCCGGCAGTCTACCTGTTTTTATCTCTAAGCAGAGATAAAATTTTATCTCAGAGCTGCACTGCCCTTGCTCTGATAGGAGGAGCTCGGTAGCCATCTATGTGTGTTGCTGCCTGAAGCCATGGCCGCTTGGAGCAATGACGCCGCGGGAACAAGTTCAGAGGCAGACTGGAGACGAACAGGCTCTTTATTCTGCCAGCTTCTCTCTCCGGCTCCAACAACAACTCCAACACCATCCACACTCCTGCCACCACCACACAATGGCACCAACCCGCTCCGCAATGTCCCCGGCCAAGTCTCGCGAGACCATGGAAGGTGGTAATGCCTGAGCATCTTTATGGCTCACAGCTAACCGCAATCTTAGCTATCTCCTTAATTAGGGCTCCTGCATATGTGCTTGGCTCATTTTAAAATTGGGGTGGGCAAAGGGAAGGGCTGTAGTTAAATGGCTACAATTGGATCTTACATCCCAAGTCGGGCTAAGTGATATATTCTGAAAATGAACCATGGAAGTTTCTCTTTCTCACAAGAGGAGGAGACCTACCAGGCTAAGTTCAGGACCCAGAAACTGTTTAACCCCCAGAATGAAATGTTGAAGGCCCCCAGTGCCTCAGAACATGACTCTGTTTGGAGATAGGGCTTGTAAAGAGGTGATTAAGTTAAAGCAGTCATCAGGGTGGGCCCTAGTCCAATGTGACGGGGGTCTGCATACAGGGAGGAGAGGGTGAGACAGACAGACAGACAGGAAGACGCTGCAAACCAAGGGGATCCACCTCAGAAGAAACCGGCCCACGGGCACCTGGATCTAGAACTGTGAGACAACACGTTTTGTGTTGTTCTTTTTTTTTTTTAATTATTTTTTATTCTAAGATGTTATAAATAACAGCAGAATACATTACATTTCATATTACACATATAGAGCACTTTTTTTTTTTACAAATCTCTGGTTGTATGCAAAGTATATTCACACCATTCGTGACTTCATACATGCACTTAGGGTAATGATATCCATCTCATTCTACCATCTTTTTTTTTTCCTTCACCCTTTTGCCCCCTCCCTTCCCCTCCCTCTCCATTGGCCATTCTAGTGTTCCTCTAATCCTCCTATGCTCCCCATCCCAACCCAACTGTGAATTGGCCTCCTTATATCAGAGAAAACATTTGGCATTTGGCTTTTTGGGATTGGCTAACTTCACTTAGCATTATATTCTCTAACTCCATCCATTTTCCTGCAAATGCCATGATTTTATTCTCTCTTATTGCTGAGTAATACTCCATTGTGTGTATATACCACATTTTCTTTATCCATTCATCTACTGAAGGGCATCTAAGTTGGTTCCACAGTTTAGCTATTGTGAATTGTGCTGCTGTAAACATTGATGTGGCTGTGTCCCTGTAGTATGCTGTTTTCAGGTCTTTTGGGTAAAGTCCAAGGAGTGGGATAGCTGGGTCATAAGGTGGTTCCATTCCAAGTTTTCCAAGGTATCTCCATACTGCTTTCCATATTGGCTGCACCATTTTGCAGTCCCACCAACAATGTATGAGTGTGCCTTTTTCTCCACATCATCTCCAACATTTATTGTTGTTTGTGTTCTTAATAGCTGCCATTCTGACTGGTGTGAGATGAAATCTTAGAGTGGTTTTGATTTGCATTTCTCTAATTGCCAGAGAGGTTGAGCATTTTTTCATGTATTTATTGATTGATTGTATAGCTTCTTCTGAGAAGTGTCTGTTCAGTTCCTTGGCCCATTTATTGATTGGGTTATTTGTTTTTTTGGTGTTATGATTGTTGAGTTCTTTATATATTCTAGAGATTAGTGCTCTATCTGATGTGCTTGTGGTAAAAATTTGTTCTAAGCACCCAGCGTCCTGGCCTGGTTGTGACAGCCTATAAGCCAACACGCCCTCTCTAATCCTTCTGTCCATGAACTGTTTACAGTCGGTTCTTAAACTCTATCACGTGGGTTTCCTCTGGTACCTACTGGTATTCGTTTTATGTACAGACATTCTGGCTGGAAGAATATGGGCTGGGATCTACCAGAGGTCCAAACTGGCCGAGGCTGGCTCCGTGGCCTTGGCATGTGTGTACAGTGTTGGTGAATGTCCTTGGTAAGATGGACAGGAGGTGTCTTCTACAGTGCCAGGTTAAGAGACAGTGAAAAAGGTGGTTATGAGAACCTAAGCAAGTTACGTGTGTGGGAACAAACAAGCCATCCAAACGAGCACCCAGAGTTGGCTTCCTGCAGAGCCGGGCGTTGCTGGGAAGCCAGCAGCTTCCCCGGAGACACAGGCCCGTTGGTCAGGCCTTCGTCACGGGGAAAGACTTTCCCTGGTAAACACCAGCACCTTTACTTTGGGCTCAGCAGAAACATCTCTCATTGTCAACCCAGCAACAGGTTCTATTGAACCCAAATAGACTCTGTTTGCCTGGCTGAAAGGAGGACTCGAGCTCGGCCAGCAGACTCTGGGCACACACCTCCCGCCACCCTACAGGAGGCTCTGACCCTGAGAGTTGCATTTTATGGAGTAAGAAAACTGCCGTCTGCTCCTACTGACCGCAGCTGAGTAATCCATTGCATTGTCCCGCATGAGGGAACTGGAAAGGTTATTGCTAGTCAGCTACACAAGAGCAGGACAGGACAAAACCAAGAAAAGGAGACCTTTTTTTTTTTTTTTTTTTTTTTTTGGTACGGGGATTGAACTCAGGGGCACTCGACCACTGGGCCACATCCCCAGCCCTTTTTTTGTATTTTATTAGAGACAGGGTCTCCCTGAGTTGCTAAGTGCCTCGCCATTGCTGAGGCTGGCTTTGAACTCGCGATCCTCCTGCCTCAGCCTCCCAAGTGCTGGGATTACAGGCCTGCGCCACTGCGCCCGGCTAAGAAAATGAGACTTTGCTGTAGAGAGCAGGCTGCACCCTGCTCTGTGTGGACAGCAGTTCTCAGGCTGCGCCTCACCCTGACTCCTCTGTCTTGTAAAGCAGCAGTTTGCCATCGGCTACTCCATTTTGAGTGTAAATGCTGAGGCAGAGTGACCCCACACCTTGTTTGTACAAGTAAACAACCACCATCTGCCCAGCACCACCACAAGGCACAGACTGATGCATAAATTAGTGGTGCTAATAAATAATGACCTCCTGCGGACGTGTTGAATTAATGAGAAGCATGAGGTTGCAGGGGGCATGAACCCCGGGGTCAGAAAGACCGGGCCCACGAGCTTAGCCAACACCAAGGCCACGGACTGAAGCAGCCCCCTCACCCGAGACCCATGAAGGAGGGGCACCCCGAGGCTGGACACAGCTGCACACTGACCCTGTCACCTGGTCAGTTGTCACAAGCCCTGCCTGGGCAAATCACCACAAGGATGAGCCTCTGATTCTACACTCCCTTCAGCGTGGCACAGCTCTCGTGGTTTCTCCTGTGTGACTTCCCCAGAGGACATCTCAGGGTGACACCCCAAGCTGACCCCTGAACGGCCCTCCTTCCTGATGCTGGCCCAGGACAAGCTCCAGTTCCTTGCCAGCTCTGCCCCTGAGGATGGTTCAGGTTCTCATCTGGTCTGACCCTTGCAGTGACTCTCTGCCCTCCTGTCTGCTCTCTGCCTTGGCCTCGGGTCAGCCTCCTGACCTTACCCACCCCTGGCCTTTCTGTAGCGTGTGTATGTCATTGCGCAGTGTGCGACTGGAGCGTCATGGATGCTAGTAGTTCAGACTGGAACAGAAGAACCTGCCTGGCTTCTGGCCACCAGGTGACCTGAGTATTCAGCGAATCCCCTGCTGAAAGTGGTGCAGCCTGTGAATCTATCCTTAGTAACAAATTGTGGCTCTGTGGAAAGACACAGGCCTGCTCGGTCTATGCTAATGGCATAGGTCACTTGACACTTCCCTTTCTCCTGCCTTTCGTTTATGACATTTTACTAGATTCTCACACCTCCGTGGTCCTACGAGGTTCTCAAACTGGAGAAGAAAACTGTCCTGCTTTACACAAAAGCAAAAAACTGGGTCATTTTTGGATGCAGCGTGCCCAGCGACAGCATTTGTATTTCCAGCATAGATTGTGCCAATGTGTTATCTGTGGGCGCTGGTGTGATTGACAGGTGACTGACACAGGTAGAGGATGGAGAATCGACAGAGTGCCGGGGTGGACAATGGTCCTCACGGTAGCAGTGAGAGGGTCCCACCGTGAGGGCACACAGCTTGGGAATGGCAGCACCAGGATCAGAGGCATGCCAGGTGGGACGCACGCTCGCTGGCTACCTCTCAAAATACACCCAAAAAAGAACTCGCCTTCTGTGCCGTGTGAGCACCCCTTCTCCCGGGTGGCCACTGAGTTGAATCAGACCCCAGCATACCGCAAACTGAAATATCCAGGGGCAAGAGAATAAAAATAAAATGTAGGCCTGCATTCTGTTTCTTAGTCCAAATGTGGCTTTCTAGGCCAGTTTTCCTTTTTTTGAGTTTTTCTTAGTTTCTTTTCCCAGCTTTGGCAGTTTCAGACCCAGGGACACAAAGGCGGTGGAGCCAGTGATCACCGTGGCCCTCCAGGCAGGGCTGAGGAGGTTCGCGGTGGGGAGAGGGGACTTCAGGGATCTCCTTGGAGAACCAAGGCTGGCGTGGCTGGGAGTGGGTTAGGTCACAGTCTGTGTGTGTGAGCCTGTGTGTGTGTGTGTGTGCGTGTGTGTACATGTGTAGGCATGTGTGTGTGACTGTGTGTGTGAGTCTGTGTGTGTGTGTATGTATGTGTACAGATGTGAATGTGTAGGTGTGTGTTGTGTGCTTGTGTTTGTACCTGTGTGTGCGTGTGTATGTGTGTGGGTACACACCTCCAACACCTCACTCTCCTGGACTTTCTCCTGCAGTGCCTGTGTCCCTTGTCAAGCCTGAGATGATCACATAGAGAAGGCCACGTATTAACTTAAAAAAAGGGGCCGGGGCTGGGGTTGTGGCTCAGCTGTAGAGCGCTCGCCTAGAACGTGCACGGCCCGGGTTTGACCCTCAGCACCACGTGGAGATAAACGCATTGTGTACAACTAAAGCAAATAAATAATTCTTTTTTTTTTTTTAAAAAAAAAAAAGGGGGTCTCTATGGAGTTGGAGGTTTTCTTACAAAATTTGTTGTTTAGTGACATCATGATAACTGCACTTTTCTGTCTGCAATCTGATCCTGAACTCTGACCTTCGTTTGGCAAACATTTGCTAAGCACCTGCTGCCCCAGGGTGAGCCGATGCGGAGGGCCACTACCGTGTGTCACAGGAGCCTGAGTTTTCTCTGTCACCATATGACACCACAGAGGGAAATACAGGTACCTGATGCCAGTAGCTCTGGAATGTTCTCGGGGTGCAAGTGCTCATGATACTGGGAAGACGGCCCTGAGCTGGTCAAACACAAGGCCCAGCGTGTCACCTGGAGCACCCCCATGATGACCAAGGCAGAGCGGGCATCCCTGCACGGCTAGACCAGTGTCCGTCACTGGTGAGGACGCGCATGCTCGTGTTGGGGGGATGAGGGCATTTAGATGGTATTTCATTAGAAATAAGGTCTATGGTTCCTTAAAACTTTTATTTACTATCAACATCAAGAAGGTGTCAGATAATTTACAAATACTTGTGGTGTCATTTCTCTTGGTATTAAAGCAATATCTTGTCTTTTATAATCGGCATTAGTATTGAACCCTAAAATAAGATAGGATGGATAAGCCACGTCCTCTCTGTCTATGCTTAATCATAATGCCACTTCATAGATACAATCAAAAGCTGAAAAAACCGAAGAGGGAAACACAAAAGTGAATTTTTAATTTTATAGGCCAGAGGACACTGAACATCCTTCTAAACTTACTCCTGAGTTTCGATAAACATGGTAAATACTTAATGATTCACATTTACAATAGCCATGAGAGGCTATCATCAAAGTTATTTCACAATGTCAGCAGTGTTTAAAACTGCAGGAGGGAGCCGAGATCCTGAGACACAGGCTGTCTGTGAGAAGGACACGTTTTTGGACGTCGAGGTTGGCCATCAGTTCCACTGACAGCCACTGTCCTTTCCTGACCATGCCCTGTCCTGCGTCTGCATTCCAGATACCCCGCTGCCCGTCCCACCATGCATCGGGTTTTACATTTTACATTCTAAGAGGAGAGCCACCCAGAAAGATTGGCATGTTAACAGTGGGCTAAAGGCAGGTGTTGGGGCACCCTGGCTTAGGGAACCCCCCAGGCTGTCACCCCCCAGAGCTGGCTGCTGCGGTCTGGGGTCCTGCCACTGCCTTTGCTTCTAGGAGGTGGGGTCCGGGCTGGCGCAATCCCTGGTCTGTCTGGGTCAATTTTCTCGGTGGTTTCGAGGTGTCTCACAGGTCTTTGATGGGGCCCATGACTCACTGGGGACCCTGTGAGGACTTTCTCCCTCCTGATAACATCTAGGTGAGTCATGCCCAGGACACGGGCAGCCAGTGCGGGCACCGTCCCCTCAGGTGGCGTTCACCCCAGGGGCCGTCCTTCCTGGAAGAGAAACCAAGCGTCCTGCGTCTCGGTGGCCCCTGGAAGGAGGCGTTGCCCACTCACAGTGGGCGGCGCTCGACTCAGACGACCTGGCAGCTCCTGGGAATGCAGGACGGGCTGGCTTGTCCCTGGAGGTCAAGGGGTGCCAGAGACACCCATTTAGAAGGCTGGTGCTCTGCCAAGTGTGACCAGCCAAGTATGACGGGCAGCTCCTGAGCCCTCCTCCGACGTCCAGTTAAATGGCCTTTGTTCCTCTCACCCAAGGGGAATGTTTACTGTTATTGCAGTGACTCCTCTCAGGGTACACAGGGCTACACCTCACACACGGGCCTTTCAGAGAGAACAAAGGTGCATTGTGCAAACCAGTGAGAAGATGGATAACAGCCTGCCCAGCCTGCCTCTGGCTGCCCCTGGCCTTTGAGCTTGGTCTTTATTTATTTCAAAAGTCACTGCTACCTTAAGAGTAGAATTAACTCAGTCTGCCAGTTATCCATGATTACCCTAAATGCATGCATGAAGACACAGTTGTTGTAAAAATACTTTATATTAAACCAGCAACTTGAAAAATTATGCTCTACATGTATAATATGAAATGTACTCTGCAATCATGTATAACAAATTAGAATAATAAAAAATTTTTTAAAAGAGTAGAATTAAATATCTGGGTACTTGATTTGTGCTGAAATAGTAAAGCAACAAATGAACACCCTGATGTGGGGAGAGCCCCAGCTAACAAGCCCAGGTCTGGGCCTGGGTCTGTATTTTGGACCAGAATCCCCCAAAGCCATGGGTCTTCAAGTGTGGTCCAGGGGCACCAGAGGACCCTGCGCCTCTTGCTGTCAATCCATGAGGTCAAAACTACCCTCACAGTGTTGTTTGCCGCCTGGTGGGTGGTGCACACCCGGAACCCCAGAGACTCTGGAGACTGGGGCAGGAGGATCCCAAGTTCAAGACTAGACTGGACAACTTAGAGAGATCCTGTCTCAAAATAAAAATAAAAAAATTGTAGGAGCCCTAATTAAGGAGATAGCTAAGATTGTGGTTAGCTGTGAGCCATAAAGATGTACAAGCATTACCACCTTCCACGATCTCGCGAGACTTGTCCCGGGACATTGTGAATCGGGTCGGTGCCATTTACATGATCTCGCGGGATCATGGAAGGTGGTAATGCTTGTACATCTTTATGGCTCACAGCTAACTGCAATCTTAGCTATCTCCTTAATTAAGACTCCTACAAAAAATAAAAAAATAAAAAGGACTGGGGATGTAGCTCTGTCATGGTACAGCAGTCCTGGGTTCAAACCCTGGCATAATTTTTTTTTTTTTTTAAATAAAAAGACAGGAGCCTCCTGTAATTGGTATTGTGTCCACTGGACCCTGAGAGGTTTGGGGACACCCCCTTCTCTGGTACAGGAGACACTGTTCCCTTTGGTGGGGGTTAGCAGCTGGCTCAGGTGCCCTGGAGGACAGAACACCCTCCTCCGGGGGCCCAACCCTTCATTCCAGGGGCTCTGGGCTGAGATACGGGCCTCCCAGCCAGTGGAGGCTCTCCAGCTTCAGCCCTGGCCATGACGGCCACCCTCGCGCCCTTCACCTGCTTCCGACTCTCACGTCAGGTGCGCCCTAGCTGCTGGCAAGCCCAGGAGAAAGTGATCATGACCACAGACCAGGCCTTGCTGCCTTTTCTGGAAAGTTCTGGAAGGGAAGAGGAAGTCTCACGCCTGGCCACCTGCGACCCTGGCTCCCCCGGGTGCAAGGACCTGTTTCCCTCTCAGCCTCCCCAGCCCGGAGGTCACCTCCCCCGACTCCCGCAGACCTCAGCGCTCCCCCACCTGACCAGGCCTGGTGTGCGGCAAGGGGGTCTTCTGGGACTTAGACACATTGAGTGTCCAGCTGATGGGGACAGCTCCCCGAGGCCGCAGTGTCCTCGTGAGATAGGGTCTGAGGAAGTTCACGGTCAGGAGCTGGGATCCCGGCGGGTCCTCCAGGCACAGCCCCTGAGGATGCCCAGCCCCGGGAGCCCCTCTCCGGCTGCTGGCCGACTGGCAGGTGACGAGTCGCACATTTCAACCCTCAGAAGGCGGCGCAGGGCCTTCTCTGTGCTGTGATGTCCAGGCTCTGCACAGACCTGTCCAGCTGGGCCACCTGCCCGGCCTCCCCTGCAGCTGCGCGGCTCCATCCAGACCCGCAGAGCCAGCAGCCCCGCCTCCCGCAGCTGTGACCAGCACCTTAAGACGGGCACTGCCATCTCCTCCGTCCTCTCTAGGTGGAACAGGGTGGCGGAGCCACCTTCAGCCAGAGGGATGAGGGCAGAAGCGCACAGGAGACGCCTCAGTCCCAATGTCCCTGAGCCACCTAGCCAGCCTGGGCCCGCCCCCGCCACGTGTGCGGCTGGAGGACCGTGAGCCTGCATCTCACCCAGCCCCCGCCTGGTGGCCTCTCTAGTGGCAGGCCACCTCGAGCATCATCATTCTAAGCGAGGAACAGACCCGTGTGCTTTTGTGGAGAGGCTGAATCTGAACCAGGGGCTCTGAAAGCCACCTTCCCCGGCCGGCAGGCTCTGGGGCGCCTCAGCACATGACAGCAGGGGACAGAGGCCGCAGGGGTCGGCAGCTGCGTGTGGCAGCAGTGGACACGCACGTCTGCTCTGGCAGGAGCCCATGCTGAGGGGGCCCCAGAGTCACCAGGATTTTACGAAAACAAGCCGTGTCAGTGTGACCGGGTGGCTTTGCCCGGGAGGCAGATAAGCCGAGCGTGGCAGATGGCATTT
Source organism: Tamias sibiricus (assembly GCA_025594165.1). Classification (NCBI taxonomy): domain Eukaryota; kingdom Metazoa; phylum Chordata; class Mammalia; order Rodentia; family Sciuridae; genus Tamias; species Tamias sibiricus. Next base: position 6,706,145 of record CM046668.1, on the reverse strand, counting down.
GCTCTCGGGCAGGGCATTTTGCACAATGCCCGCTCTCTTCTTGGAAAGTCCTGGGAAAGAGCTGATCATCCCCAGGAGGATGTCACCTCAGAGGGAGCGTCCCAGTGACACACTGAGGCTTTGCCTTAGTCACTATTTGTTCAAGGACGTGCTTATCAGGGTTAAGGGTGACCCAAAGTGGTTAGCAGGAGAACATGCCCTGGATAAGACACTCCAGAGTCACAGGCCTGGGGGGCGGGGCCTGGAGCGAGGCAGAGAGTCTGGACAGTGTCACTCACCTGCCGCCCATTCACTCAGGGAACGTGCGTCCGTCCGTAGACACCTCGAACTTCCCAGAGGCTGTTGAAGGTGCTGGGACACCGTGAGCAACAATGACAAGGGTCCTGCTGTCACCAAGCTGTGTTTGTATGTGGCGAGGGATAACAAAAAGAAACGAGCAGATAAATCAACAAGGCCACTGGGGTAGTGATGACCACTGGGGACAGCAGCAGCTGATAGTGACAGGAAGCTGGGGCTCCTTCGCGCAGGGTGGGAGGGGGCTGTCCACACCCGTGACTCATGAGGAAAAGGCTCCAGCCTTGCAGAGACCAGTAGCATTCCAGGCCACAGCAAGTGCTAAGGCCCTGGGGACAGTAGGGCAGCAGGCAGAGGGTCATGTGCTGAGAAGAACGGGGATGGGGGCAGGAGCCCCGTGGTATGGGGCATTGAAGGAGTTTGGATTCTATTTTCTGTGAGGTGAGATACCTTCTGAGGATTTTGAGGGGAAAAGTGGTCTCATAGGGTTTCTTTGTGCAGTGATCAGATTGGCTGCTCTGCGGAGGATGAATTATAGGAAGTGAAGCAGAGCATGATGGGCAGTTGGGGGACTGCTGCGTGGTCCAGACCCGTGACTGCGTGATGACCAGAAGTCAGTGTAAGAGAAGGTCTGATTGATAAACCCCTGCGGGATTCGCTGATGGTTTATGGAGGGCAAAGGAAAAAGACAAATCAAGAGCAACTCCCAAGGCCGAGGCTGGAGCAGCTGGTGGGCTCTAGTCCCGGTTCCTGAGACGGGAAGCCCTTTTTCAGGCCGAGGCTGGAGCAGCTGGTGGGCTCTAGTCCCGGTTCCTGAGATGGGAAGCCCTTTTCTGCATCTCTGCCATGCACTTGCTGGTCCATGCCACCCTGGCCTCTGCCCTGTCACCTGGCTGGCTTCCCTACTTCTGCCACTCTGTGCCCCGCAGTCTAGGACTGACCCTGAGAACAGCACCTGGGGTCCAGTTGACCTCCCACAGACCAACAGACGGGCGGGAGGGACTGGGTTGTTCAGATGCAGGCAAGGACAGACAGGTGGCTCCTGGACGGGACTGGACGCCCGAGCCAGGGAGGAGACCAAGCAGAAGCCCCAACCAGAAGACCAGCGTGAAGAAAGGAGAAGGTCCTGGAGCCCAGCAGAAGGGAGTTTAAGGAGTTCTCAGAACCCAGCAGAGACCCTGGGCTGGCCAGGGGAGTGTCCAATCCCTGCCAGCCCACAGAGCCGGCTGTTGGTGGACTTCTGGCCCCGGCTCCATGAGTACAGGGCCAGCTCTCCTTGACAACAGTCAGAGCAGGGACAGGGTGGGACTCTGAGTTGAGGGGTTCCAGAAGACCCCACCATGAGAACAGAGGAAGGAGCAGGAGAGCCGTGACCCCCGCCCCCCCCACCTCCACCACCGGTTCCTTCTCTTTTCCCTGCCACGGACACTGTTATTAATAAGTGATCGATCTGAATTCGTAAGTTCTTAATCTTCTTGAGTGATTCTTTTCTGCATGAATTGCAGACGGTGACTCACCGGGGATCGTACTCACCATTCCAGCGTGTAATCGCCACCATGAAATGCATGCCCCCCCCCCCCCGCCCCCGCTGAAGCAGGATCTTAAATCCCCTGTGCTCATTCTCACATACAGAATGTCAAAGACCTGAGCTGCTGCCTCATTCAGCGCCCGCACTCCTTGCCTGAGTTTTTCAGTTCACTCACCCCTTTCTGATAAGATCCCTCGCTCCCCGAGCCTGCTTTGGACCTTTGGCCACCCCGGTTCCATCAGCCATCTTGATTTCCTCTCTAGGGTCACTTCTCATAAGAACATTGAACTAGTTTTCCTGTGACCACTGCAACAAATGGCCACAAACTCAGGGGCTTGAAACCAAACAAAACAATGTATTCTCCCGTTGTTCTCTAGGCCTGAAGTCTGCGACCAAGGTGCCCACAGGGCCATGATCCCTCCAAAGGCATCAAGGGAGGGCCTCCTTCACTCCTTCCAGCTTCTGGTGACCCCAGGGTCCTATAATCTGTGGCCCTTCGGTCCCTGCCTCCATCTTTAAATGTGTGGCCTTGTCGTCTTCTCCCTGTGTCTCTTCCAAGGCCCCTTGGATTTCGGGTCCACCAGGGTGGCTTCATCTTGATACCCTTTCTTACTACATCTTCTCTAATACAAAAACCTTTTTTTTTTTTTTTTTTTTTCCCGAATAAGGTCACTTTTGTGGGTACCAAAGGTTAGGACACACATATATCTTTTGGGGGGACGATTGCTGAACCCACTTTGGGGTGCACTGTTGACGCTGAGGACAGTAACACTGCAGACCAAGAGAAAGGGAACCTAGGCAGGGGGTGAGGTTCCCTGACTGTCCTTGCGTCCCAAACCACTGAGACTGACGCCTTCGCCACATTTCAAAACAGGGCCTCCGTGCATCCGCAGGGTTGCCCCCAAGGATGAAGCCAGCCAACCTCACAGCACCAAGTGCCCAGGGCCAAGCTGTGCCCCCTTCTGCAAAGCACAAGGAGTCACATGCTCTGTGTTTGAAGTCCCTGCTCATTGTCTACTGTCATGTCAGGACAAAGAGCAGAGGGCCAGCTCTCAGCAGCCAACCAGGCTGCAAGGCAGCTGAGTCACCAACCACATCTCACTGCGAACCAGGGCTGAGGACACCTGCTCTGCCTATCAGAGGCCAGGGCCAGGGCCAGTGTCTAAGAGAGGGTTTGCACATGGCAGTGGCCACACACATGCAAACAGCCATTCAACCTGTTCTCACTGAAAACCCTCTAGAAGGTCATTCAGAAGGCTCTAGAAGGTCATTCAGAAGGCTCTAGAAGGTCATTCAGAAGGCTTTCGTTCCCAATCTTCTGGAACTTTTCCCTGTGACTTTGGGCAGTCACTTACCCTGGAGATAAGATGCATGGTTACTTTTGGCTCTGAAATGTCCCCCCATAAATTCACATCCCAGGGAATGACGCAATGTTCAGAGGTGAAAGACTGGATTATGGGGAAACTGACCTCATCAGTGGGTTAATCCATTAGCTGGATGAATAATCCGAATGGACTACTGGGAGGTGGTAGCCACCATGGGCAGGTGGAGTGTGGCTGGAGGAAGCAGGTCAATGGAGGCCTGCCCTTGGGGACTGTCTGAGCAATGGCGTAGGCTGACCATGGACCAAGACCTTTGAAACCATGAGCCAAAATAAAGTTTTCCTCCTCTCAGTTGTTCTTGTCGGGAATTTGGGCACAGCTCTGCAAAGCTGATTCACACACTATCCAAAAGAGCAACGTCATACACACAGAAGGCGATTCCCAGGACAGGTGCGAAGCCCTGGGTGAATGTGGAGTTGTCGTTACCATGGTTTTTATCAGTTCAGCAAAGCATTATAAAAGATACTGCTGTGGTTGGATGTGCTAGAAACTTTATCCCTAAATTCCCGTGTGGGTGGTATTTGGAGATGAGACTTTGGAAGGCAATTAGGATTACGTGAGGTCGTGAGGGTGGGGTCCCCAGGATGACAGGAGTGGCTTTACACGTAGAGGAAGAGGACCCCAAGTTAGCACATTTGCTCTGCCTCACCATGCCATGCCCTGCCCACATCATGATACCCTCACCAGGTGCAGAACAGACATGGGTGCAGGCTCTTGGACTTCCCACCCTCCTGAGCCATGAGCCAAAGAATATCCTTCTTCTTCTTTTTTTAATGAATTATCTGGTTTCAAGCATGTTGTTATAGCAACAGAAAACAGACTAAGACAGCTATTACACAATCTATTTGTATCTCCTTAACTGATAAAACCTTTAGCATGTGTTCAAAGTTACCAACCAACATGTCACATTTTTGTTTGAAAAGTGATGAACGACCATCCTCAGAATCAATTAGTACAATTTAGTCAATAGACACACATGGAGTGCTATGTCAGGAATTGTTTAAAGTTGTGCAGAAAAATAATGACCAAGACAGATACAATCCTGGCCCTAATGAGGTGGCTCACATGCTGGGAAGACAGAGAATTAGCAAAGACACAATTAAAATACTAATTCAATTAAATATTAATTTAATCAACCATTAAATAATGATAAAGGCTGAAGAAAAAATTGCATGCTGTGTCCCATGAGTTGAAATTGTGGATGGGCAGCCAGGGACAGCCCGCCAGAGCTGCCCACTTAGGAGAAGTGAGGGGGAGTCGTGTGGAACGGGGAAGAGACCTCGTCCTGGGGAGGGAGGAGCAGAGGAAGCCGCCTGTGTGGCGCTCAGGGGGGTGTGCAGCGCATGCCAGGAGGCTGGCACGGTGGTGCCCAGGGGACCTGGGGGAAGAGAGCTCCCAGAGAGAGGAGGCCCCACAGCGCCCGACAGGCCTCAGGCCTCCCTCTGAGTCCTGGTGGGTCTGCTGGAGAGCGTCCGGGGAGGAAGGGCACACTGGCTGATGTTTGTAACAGGATCCCTCAGTTTAGACGTCTCTAGAAATTAGCAGAAGTGTTGGAATTGCAAATCACATGAAAAGGCATTTTCTAAATGTAGCACGCTTGCTTTTCCCCCTGAATTGGAGCAGGTGGTTCTTGGCACAGAAACGGTCCCCTCGTTTTCCTGCACAACTGCCAACCTGTGGGACGGGAATAAGAAAGCAGAAGTCACCCCGGCTAGGTGCCGCCAGGCTCTCTTGTCACCGAGGGGCAATGCGCAAGCTCAGGCGGGGAGCGCCTCCTGTGCCCCTCCCCGCGCACACACGGCGACCATGGCGGTGGCCGAGTGTCCAGCGATCACACGTCTCCCTGCTGTGCTGGCCACGGGGCTGCACACGACACATGGGGCCTGAGCAAAGCTCATGCTGCCCGGGCCACCTGCCCATGGTGACCTCGCCTCTTCCACTCAGGGAGGACAACAGGAGTTGTCACCGTACACCAGCTGTGTCACGTGTACCTGCAAACAGAAACTGCATAATTTGGTATGATATAAATGTGTATTGGCCGAAAAAGAAGTTAAGCAGTGACACGTGACAAAACATGGGTGAACCTGGGGCATGCATTGCGCTCAGTGAAAGAAAGCAGCCAATTATAAAAGAGCACTATCGTACATGACACTCACGGGAAACACCCACAGGAATCAACTCGGCAGAGACAGAAAGTGCATTGGTGGCTACTTAGGTCTGGGGCACTGGAGGGGGAATGAGGTGATAGCTTATGGGGACAGGTTTGTTTTTGAGATGATGAAAATGTTTTGAAATGGAACAGGTGCTGCTTGCCCTTATCCATGCATATTATAAAACCCAGTGAATTGTACCCTTTAATAGGAGAGCTATTGTCTGAATGTCTATGAGCCCCCTACAATTCATATATTGAAATCAAGGGTGTAGCTCAGTGGTGCAGCCCTTGCCTAGCATGCATGGGGCACTGGGTCCAATCCCAAGCACCACAAAAAAAGAAAGAGAAAGAGAAAGAGACAGAAGGGAGGAAATGAAGGAGCCCTAATTGGGAAGGGCTGTTGTAGCTAGCTGGAAGCCATGGGTTCCACCTGATATGTATGTGATGCACCTGTAGGCACCCGCAAACCTGAAGGTATATAACCGGGTGAAAGCGGTCCGAGTTAGGAGAACGAATTCATTCAGTCAGCCGGGCAGTCACTCGGTCGGTCAGAAGAATCAGAGCGGCCAGAACATAGGCAGAGCGGTTACAGAAGAGAAACCAGATAGAAGAAGTAATGACTGGTCAGAGTTAGGCCGAGACTCCTGAGGAAGACAGAAGACAGAAGAAGGAAGAAAGAAGAGAGAAGAAAGAAGCTCTAATCTTTCTCTAAGCTAAGCTCTATCTTTCTAAGCTCTATCTTTCTTTCTTTCTACTCTAAGCTAAGCTCTAAAAATCTTTCTTTCCCTCTCTAAGCTCTAAGAAAGTAGAAGTAAAAGTAGTAAAAGCTTAACTCTGCCCCCGAGAGTTTTTATCCCAGTTTACGGTACCAGGAAGCTTACAAATGGTGGTCCGTCCGGGGCTCGGCAGGCAGAGAAGAAAAGCTAAGAAATAAGGAGAGCAACGAAAAAGCATAGCCTCAGACTCAGTTGAGACCAGCAAAAAGAGTAGTAAACAAGAGAGCATAGCCTCTGACTCAGTTGAGGCCAGTTAAGAATTAAGCTGAAGCAGAGTAGCCAGCGAAAAGCCGAAGCGAGCCGGCCAAAAACCATAAAAAATATAGAGAAAAAGCCTTGAGCTTTAGTATAAAGAAAAAAGCCATGAGCTTAAAAGAAAATAGAGAATTAAATAGCATGGTAAAAACCATGCAGAAAAAAAGCCATTGAGCTTTGGCAAGAAAGCCATAAAGAAAAATAAAGAAGAGGAAAAATAGAGAAAAAGCCTTGAGCTTTAGTAAAAAAAAAAAAAAAAAAAAAAGTCAAAGCCGCTTATGCAATTGTGCTTAACTAAGTGCGTTAGTTGCTCCTCAGCAGTAGACTTCCTTAAAGCCACAGCACCTTCTCAAAGGGCTCAAATATCCACCCTTTCAAAAATAAAAGGTGAAAAGCTAGGTAGGGACAAAAAAATAAAATAAAATAGAGAAAATAGAATTAAAGCACCTTTTTTTAAACTAAAGGGAAGGAATATGAAGGAGCCCTAATTGGGAAGGGCTGTTGTAGCTAGCTGGAAGCCATGGGTTCCACCTGATATGTATGTGATGCAATGCACCTGTAGGCACCCGCAAACCTGAAGGTATATAACCGGGTGAAAGCGGTCCGAGTTAGGAGAACGAATTCATTCAGTCAGCCGGGCAGTCACTCGGTCGGTCAGAAGAATCAGAGCGGCCAGAACATAGGCAGAGCGGTTACAGAAGAGAAACCAGATAGAAGAAGTAATGACTGGTCAGAGTTAGGCCGAGACTCCTGAGGAAGACAGAAGACAGAAGAAGGAAGAAAGAAGAGAGAAGAAAGAAGCTCTAATCTTTCTCTAAGCTAAGCTCTATCTTTCTAAGCTCTATCTTTCTTTCTTTCTACTCTAAGCTAAGCTCTAAAAATCTTTCTTTCCCTCTCTCTAAGCTCTAAGAAAGTAGAAGTAAAAGTAGTAAAAGCTTAACTCTGCCCCCGAGAGTTTTTATCCCGGTTTACGGTACCAGGAAGCTTACAAGGAAAAAGAAACCTAACCTTCAACGTGACAGCACTAAGAAGCAGGGCCTTTGGTGGTTAGATCTTTGGTGGTTAGATCACGAGGGTAGGGCCCTGCTGACCCGAGGGCATCCTGCCGTGCGAGCTAGGAAGCAGGCCCTCACCAGCCACTGAATCTCTTGGCTATTCGAGCTTGGACTTTCCAGTCTCCAGAACCGTGAGATTAAATTTCCTTTGCTTATAAATTACCCAGCAGGTTGGTCAGTTTTCTGTTTCTGTAAAAAAAATACTTGCGATAATCAACTCATGACGAGGAAAGGGTCATTCTGTCTCACGGTTTCGGAGGTTCTCAGCCATGGTCAGTTGACTCTGTTGCTGTAGCCTGTGGCGGGGCAGCCCATCATGGCAGGAGTGCGTGGCAGAGCAAAGCTTCTCACCCCATGGCCAGGACATGAGAAGAGAAAGGGAAAGAGACCTGCATCCCACAATTCCCTTCAAAGTCTCCCCCCAGGGACCTGACACTTTCCACCAGCTCTGGAGGTTTCCACCTTCCACTAGCACCCAGCTGAAGACAGAGTCTTTACCACGTGGACCCTTGGGGAATGTTCCAAATCCAAGCTACAGCACACAGCCTAGAATCTTGTTATCACAGCTTGGAAAAACCAAGACACGGCACCCTGTTATGATATGTGAATTGTGCCCTAACAAGTGTGTATCCCATCCATCCACACACATGCACAAACACAATGCCCTTCTGCAACTTAAAAAAAATATATTAGTAATTCCAAATAGAAATACTTGCACTCTGGAAAGGATGTCTTTTAGACTCCTGTTGTCAAGCAAGAAAGCCTAGTTTAAAGAGATGGATGAGATTGCCTTCAGGGGTGGTCTCGCCCTGGTCCACTGTGCACTGGTGACACCAGGGTTGTACAACCACCCAGAGCTGACTGCATGAGCTATGAGGCCCAGTGCAAAATGAAAATGGGCCTCTTGGTTGACAGTTATTATGACCTTCAAGATGGCAGCTGCAGAGGTTTAGAGCGAGCATTGATGCTCTGAAGGGTGTCTCCGCTAGGAGAACCCGGGTAACTCCAGCCTCCAGCATCCTGCGAGGGTCTTCCAGAAGATGAAGGCGGGTGGCCCTCTCCCTGGAGAGCTAAGAGTGGCGTTTGGCCTTCCTCCTCCTCCTCCTCCTCCCCAGCCTGTGCAAAAAGGTAACCTTTGGCAGTTAGAGGTAAAGACAAGGCAGCATTAACTTGGAAAACAGAGCTCATCAGGACAGGTAGCTCCATACAACCGCTGTGAACAAGAAGCATCAAGAGCTTGGTTGATCTGAAATAGACACAGACGCTGATAATCATATATGTAAAGAAGTGGAGTTAAGCCTGACAGCAGAAAAAAGAAGCTAGTCCTCAAAAACATAACTGAAATACTCCGATGATTTATTCACGTGCCTGCTTAAGTCAGTTACATTTTTTTCACCTTTAATATAGATTACAGTTTAAAAGCCAGGTGCGGTGGCGCATGCCTCTAATCCCAGCCCTTGGGAGGCTGAGGCAGGAGGATCACGAGTTCAAAGCCAGCCTCCGCAATGGCGAGGCACTTAGCAACGCAGTGAGACCCTGTCTCTAATAAAATACAAAAAAAAAAAGGGCTGGGGATGTGGCCCAGTGGTCGAGTGCCCCTGAGTTCAATCCCCAGTACCAAAAATATATACATAGATAGATTACAGTCTAATCCAGATTTTATTTTGTCACCCAAGGTGGCACATGAATTAACCTTCCATAATCATTTGCTAGAGTGAGACTGACGCTGTAATGACTAACTCTCAGTGTTCCAGTTCTGCAGTTTGCAGAATGACCAAGTTCATGTTCCGAGCATCCTTCAGTTCATTGCATGTGGGATTATTTTTGTGATTCAGGAAAAAAAAAAAAAAAAAAAAAAAACCACATAACTACAAAATCATCTACCTGTGCAGGTCTGACTCAGTTCAGACATATTTATTTAAGGATTATCAATTTTACAGAATACCATGGGTCCCTATTACGGTTTCGGCTGCTCAGACATGCCTAAGGCGCGTCACCATGCAGTTTAATATCACGGTGGATTTTCAAGGTGGCTTATGCATTTTGAGAACCCTACCTTATAAGGGAAAGCAGGTGGCAGAGTCACAATGTGGTAGACTTGGGGCAGCAAGCCTGGAGCAGGGCCCAGTCTGCCAGGAAAGAGCCACGACCCTGGGCTCAGAATCGATCCTCCTGGGCTTCTGTTTCCTTATCTATAAAAACAGGAGTTAGCCTCACTACCTACTCTCTAAAATTGTTTCTAGTTTTAAAGTTCAGTGCTTCGTTCCCTGGTCTCTTACCATCAAAGACAAGAAACTTACAAAGAGACCATGGCTCCGATCACCAAAACCAACCTGAGTGTGGAGCAAGGGGCTCAGGAGAGGCAGACACCAAGTCCTCCGGGTCGGGTGGCCGGACTCGCTGTCACGCATCGCGCAGGAGACTGGACCCTGCGCCAGGCATTGTTCTAAGTGCTCAGGAATCCGTAATAGACTGCGGTGGAAAGAGGCCAGAGAGGCTCAGTAACTTGCCCTGGGCCTACCTACGGCTGCACAGCTAGTGCAAGGTTGCTGGGCTCTGACCCCAGCTACCTGGTGTCACAGCTGCCAGCAAGCAGAAGAGACTATAAAGGGACATTTGGAAAAGCTCTGATACCCACCCCCCGTGATTGTACCATATTTGCTATTTGAGCATCTTAAAGAAGAGAAGAGACAGTTCTTCTCCTGCTTGGTTTGGGACCACCTGGTTGGGAGGCTGGAAAGCTGCCAGTTGGCCCCACCTCTGCCGGGGATTCCTGGTACTTATGCCAGCATGCAAGGAAGCAAGATGGGCTGGATTGGGCAGTGGGGAGACGCATGCATGTTAAAAAGCTTGACTGTATCCATTCCTTATCCCCATGCGTATCAGAGGAATAGCCGCCACTTCCAGACACACGTTCCAGATGATACATCAATTAAATTATTTCTGTCTCTAAGTGCATCCTTTTCCTCCCCACAGGACATCCAAGGTCTCACTTTGTGTGTGATTTTTACAATCCCGTGTACTTTGTTTCTACTTGTTCAAGGGCAGCGACTAAGCCTTACTCATCTTTGTCCTCTCAGCTTCTGACACCGTGTTTGCTGAATGAATAAATGATCACCTCAGACTCAATGACGTCTATTTAACTTGCAACTGGAAACCACTGCAAGCCATGTGTGACCATCGATTTGGATCTCAAGGTAAATACAGACGAGCTTCTCAGGGTAAATACAGACTTATTTGTGCTGTTTTTATAAAGGATGACTTGGGAAGTTAGTGATTTTTTCATAATTGTGTTTGGATTCTAAAGAATCCTACCTGCGCTCCCCTCTCGAGGTATTTGGTGTGTATAGCTTTTTCCCCTCGGCTTAAGGGAAGAGTTGAAATTGCCTCACTTTCAGTCTCCCTCCCACATCTGCTTACTTGGCTTTCAATTTCCTCCTAACACCCATGACTTTTGATCTCCAGGCACAAGGGCTATACTTTTATTAGGTTTAATTTACCTTACGGCCCCATGTTCCCTGTGAATCGCACCATAATAGTCAATGAATAATCACAGGCTTTAGCCAGGCTGGGCTTTAATTCTGCTGAGTAACTAGGAAACCAACTAATAACAGGAAAGAAAAAAGAATCTAAGGAACCATGATGTGGCCCCAGAACCAGGGTCTTCCATGTTAACATGAGCATGTAACTGCCCAAGGCCAGTGCACTGGCTACTGGGTAGCACCTAGGCCAGGGAGGCAGGCAGGAGCCTGGGGTGGAGGCAGGGGGCAGGCTCATGGGTGACCTTGGCCAACAGGCCCAGCTTCCTCTGGAGAGCCCACCAGTAATCTCTCGGCTCTGCCATTTGTGTTTCCAACCACTATCATTTTTGGCAGTTTCCCATATTTAGACCTGGGAAGGGAAAGATCCCCTCCCCCCGCGTTATAGGATAGTTTTATCAAAGTTTTTCATAAAACACTCTCAGAGGAGAAGAAACTTAAACTTGCTATATCATCTTGAGCCTCAAGTTCCACGTGCTCCGCCCTCCCTGTTGGATTCGGTTCAATGCCTACCCACAGTATGATGACATAGGCTCTGCGATTCTGTAATCAGCCTTCCTCTACGGAGGAGGCTCAAGACTCGTGAGCAGAGGAAGGACCCGCTGTCTTTGAAATCATGGACTCCTTCCTTTAAAAGCGCTCTGCCCGTATGTGTTAGAATCTGCCCAGCAAGACAAAGCACCCCGTTCCGTCCCCCAGCCCATGCCAGTCCTGCAAGGAGGAAAGAGGTCTTGGGTCAGGGAGCCATCCCTGAGCAGCCAGCACCGGCACCCAGGCTCCAGAGCAGTGTCCGGGGACAAAGCAGTTGGGCATTGAGCTCCAGGGGATGCCTTCTCAGACATTGCCAAGGCCAGGTGAACAGCCTAGGGGTGGGGGGAGGGGAAGACCCTCTATTAACCAACTGCAGCCCAGACGAGTCAGTATTTTCTGCTAGTGATTAAAAAAAAAAATCAACACATGCTCCACGTTTCCATGGCAACACACTACGGATCTGCGTTCCATTTGTGGCGCTCCTTCTTGACCTCTCTGTGTTCTCTGATCCAGGCCTGACTATCTGCTGAGAAGCCCTCAGAGTCAATCCAATCTCCAAGAAATATCAGCTCCCTCAGTCCTGGCTGTTCTGGCAGGGTAAACTGCCTCCGTCCACGCAACTGGAGTATCTGGAGAACTCCGCCTGGAGAAACAGTCCGGTGCAACAATATCTCAATTAGGGGATAACCCCGATCCGGAGTTGCCATGGAAACCTGGTCCTACTGAGTACCGGAGAAGCTGGGTCCTTCCTCGCCCTTCCTCGAATGGCGGTCCTCGGAGGTCTTGCAGAAGCCGAGAGCGCCTGTTGCACATGCATCTTACAAAGCTAAACGTCCCTGCTAACTGTTGAGCATCTGACCTGAGCCTACGTAGGAAATGCACAGGTTTCTAGTTCTGGACTCGAGCGCCTCATGGTGAAAATGGAAACCACAGTATGGCTGGCGGTTTGGACCATGGCCTGGGAGGCAGATGCACTCGGGGTTCACTTCTGAACTTCCCACTTAGATGACCTGGCAGGTTCTTTCCTCTAAGGTTCATTTGGCTCCTGTGAAAAGCGGGAAGAGCGTGCCTTGGAGAACAGGAACAGGCACCCAGAGCCCTCGGCCCAGAGACAAGCTCGGCCAAGGCCTGGCTCAGCTCTAGGGGGCGCCACTCACACGGGGCTGTAGGAAGGGGGCTTCCCGGAGCAGCGTTCCGTCCCTGCCCCGGCCCAGGGCCCCGCTGGCGATTTCGATCCTTGTTTAGTCCCTTCGTGATGGAACGGCCCGAAGCCAAAGTCCATTCGGAGGTCCGGGACGGGCCAGCTCCAGGGTAGAGGCCTTCCTACCGAGCCCGAGGCCATCGCGCCAGCAGCGCCAGCGCCGGGTTCCTGCGGAATCCGAAAGGCACGTGGGCGTCGGCGCTGGGGACGGGCCCACCGCGACGCCCCTCGCCTGACCACCGGGGCGCGCGCCGGCTCGGGCCGAGACCGGCCCCCGAGCCCCGGGGCCGGCAGGCGAGGGGCGCGGCCTGGCGACAGGGGCGGGGAGCCGGGCCGGAAGGAGCCGCCCTCCCGGCCGCCCTCCTCCGCCTCCGCGCTCGCGCCGCCGGCCCCGCCCGCGCAGCTGCGGCCGCCTCCCCGCGCTCCCGCTCCCGCCCCTGCCGCTCCCGCCCCCCGCCTGAAGAGCGCGCCGCGAGGGGCCGGGCCCTGACTTCCTCCGCCGCGGCCGAGCGCGGAGTGCCGCCGCCGAGCCCGCGCCCGCCGCCCCGCCTCGCCCGCCCGCCCGCCCGGCGCGCACCGGCAGTCCGCCCCGGCCACAGCCGCCGCCGCCCGGCCGGCCTGCCGCAGCAGCGCGGTAAGAACGGCCGGAGAGGGACCACGCTGGGCAGGGACGGGCACCGAGGGCCAGAGCCCGGCGCCGCGGGCGGGGGTGGGGCCGTCCGGCGCGACCGAGGGCGCTCCTCCGAGGGGCGCTCCCCGGGTTCCGCCCGCGCTCGTCTTCCGGTGGCCCGGTGGCGGCGGGTGGTGGGGCCCGGCCGCGCCGAGGGGCTGCGCTGCCCCCGGTCTCCGAGCCGGTCCCCTGGCTTTTGTGTTTGGGAGGAGACGCGGGCCTGACGGGGTTCCTGCCCAGCGCGCGCCCTGGCTTCGGCCGAGGGAGTTGGGGGTCCCAGGGCGCGCGCGAGGTGGCCTCGGGTGTGGGGTGATGGACCGGAGGGGCGTCGGCCCCGAGCATCTGGGGCGCCCCAAACACCTGGGCGGCTGCGGCTGCCCGGGAACGGCTGCCCGGGAGCGTGTCACCTGCTCAGCCAGGTCCTGGCTGCCGGGCCCTCGCCCTGCGAGGCCAGCACAGGGCACTCTCGAGGTGGGGCGTGCAGACGCGGGCCGCCTTTATTGCCTTGGCCTTGGAGCTTTGGATGGAGGGGTAAGGGCTTTCGCCTGTGTGTTCGGGTTGTGGCTTTATTTCTTGTTTGTTAAATTGTTTTAAGCGCAGGAGGTATATTCGCCTGTATTCAGTTTCAGGGTAGCCTAAAATAGTAGTTGACTTGCTACTTATTTAGAAAGTGAAGAAGTGAGCAGTCCTCTTTGGAGATAGGAGTAATTTATTTTAATTCACCAGTAAGAGATTATGTTTGTTCCCTACGGTGGAAGCGCCTCTTCCTTATCTGCCTGCCCACACCACCACCACCAATCGCAGAGATCAATCTCCACGTTAAGCTTTATTAAAATTCTGAGTAATATCTCAGTACAGTAAATGTGAACACCGTGCGTCCCGCAGGCAAATAGTCAAACCCTCATTTCTGGGATTAGTCATTCCTCTCTCTAAACTGATCATTTCCAAAGCCAGAAGCAGAAGTGCTACAGGGTGCTCCCCCCACCCCCAAATATACCTACATACAAACCTGTTCTCTAATCTTACATAAGTGATTACTTGTTCCAATAAGGATACTGTTGTCAGGCAAATTCTCCTTGTTTTACAATTTAACCATTTTCAGTCCTTAGACTTCTGCCATCTTTCCTTTTTCTCCCCCCCCCCCACCCCACTACTTTTTCTTTCGGTTCAAAAGCAGCAGCCAATGTGACAGCACCAAAAGGTTCTAAACTTGAAATTGATTTGTATGTTGCAACTTGGCCTGCCTGCGAGTTAACAAGCAGGTTGAGTAGAGTAAGTGAACTTACATTTGATGAGTTGTGTGTCTGCCTGAAACCATTTAGTAGAGCACTTTAATTCTACGTGGTTTTTAACAAAACTCATTAAAAGCTGGACAACAAAAGAACCCTATTCTGCAGATGGTAATTACCGCTCTTCATGTGGGAGTGGTAGGCTGGCTGCCTTTTCTCCTGGTATTTGTACACAAAAGCAGGCAGAGCTCTTCAGTGGCCCTCCAAATCTATTCTCTGTCCATCTCAGGAGCTAAAACACATAGAATCAAGTCAGCAGGTGTCTGTAGACCAAATCATGACAAGAAAGTGCCGTGCTGGGGGGCTCTGGAGAGATGATTGAACACGCGCAGATGTCTCCTGCTGGGTTTGTTGACTGACCTAGAGACCTAGAGTGGTCCCGGGCCCAGGGTAGTGAGAAGGGCCTAGTCTAAAGATATCTGTGCGCTCTGTCAGATGTAGTCATTCTTATCCCAGGGTTTTAGACCACTCTCCAGTGGAATCTGATCCCCACTCTTGTCCCTTATGGGCCTCCATAGTGTGGCCTTCCCGTGTGGCCCCAGGCCAGTGACTCATGTTGCTGGGCCTCAGTGGCCTCTCTTTAAGGAGGCAGAGCATCTGCTTAGAAACGCAGAGACTCGAGGGCCTGGGGACACAGTGTGGTTCCAGAGTGAGGCTCAGCCCTGGGTGACTGTGGGTTCTGTCATGGCCGCCATCATTAGTGGTGAATATTGACTCCTGAGTGAACGTGGCTGACACCGGGCACCAGGAGGAGATTCCCAGCTAGGGTGGCCACTTTTGAGCCAGTCCCCTCCCTGGGCTCCCGCAGTGCCTGTTGCTCACTGCGGTGCTCCTCAGCCTCTGTTGGCTACTGTGATCTCACCTGTGTCTCTGAGCCTTGAGCAGCCCTCTCCAGTGCCTCTTACGGCCTGATTATCTTTTCAGCCCAGGTGTGTGTGTGTGCGCGCGCGCTAGCGTGCACAAGCGCACGTTGGGTGTCGGCATCGTTGAGACGGTTAGCCCTAATGTTGACCATAAAGTGAGAACTTAGATCTGATGAATTGTGTCTGCCGTGATCCCACCCAGGTGGCAATCAGGGGTGCCCTGGAGCCGGTTGAAGGCCTTCGGTTCTGTAGCTATGAGGCAGGGAGGGTGAGGAAATGGCTTTCAAGGTGAAGGTGCCTAACTTATTGGCCATGTTAGAAATAGTTCAACCAATGACGTTGATTGTATTGCATTTCAATTACCTAGTAGATTCAAAGTATTATATAAGTATGCAGCAAATGTGTGAATTGTTGAGACAGTTTCCTTTTTTCTCCTAAATCTTTGAATTCTTGAATGTATCCTATACTCAGAGTCCCATGTCGCGTGTCCAATAGCTACACCTGGCTGGTGGCCACCGTATTGGTCAGCACAGATCTCCTGTAAGCCCACCTTATCAAAGCCAGTGAGGCTGATCCCTACTTGGGGTTACTACCCCTTGTGGAAATCGCAGAAATGGTTTGAGCTCTGTATGCAGAGCAGGAGGACCGGGGACAGCAAGGGGTTTGGTCTCACCTTCTCCCTTTTATCCCCTCTGGGCCTGTGCTTCCTGACATCTTGGAGAGCAGGAGGGAGGGGAGGGGAGTTTCTGAGATGCCTTTCAGGGGGGCTATTCCAGATCCCATGGGAGCTACCTGGTCAGGCAAACCTCCTGCAACTGCCCGTAGGCTCCCAGGTTGATGGGACTGTGCCCCCACAGGCAGAAAGTGGTGCTCGGCCCTGCCAGCACCCCCGTGTCATGGAAAAGCATAAAAGTGCCACCTCCCAGCCAACCCAGCATGGGGGTGCCAGCCAGCCAGAAAGGGCTTAATCTGGAGAATTATATCTAAGGAAATTCAGTGGGGAGTCAGCATTATTATTTAAATACCTGACTTGAGAAAATGCTTTCCTCTTGAGACCCCTGGGAGGAAAGCCTTGTAAATAAGAATCCAGGTGTGAACTACCTGTTACCTGTGGAATCAACGGGGACTTCCTTGAAACATACTTCATTTGTGGCCTCTTTAACTCTTCATTTCCTTTTCTTTCCCAAGATGAATGATTTTGGAATCAAGAATATGGACCAGGTAGCCCCTGTGGCTAACAGTTTTCGAGGGACGCTCAAGGTGAGTGACTCTTGATTATAATAGTTTACAAAGTGGAAAACTCAATCTCTAGGAGAGAAAATACTGGCCTTGTCCCAGAAGATGGCTAGTGAGGGCTTTGTAGTTTACCTGGCTCCTTCCGGTGAGAAAGTCTTGTGATTGTCAGTCTGACAGTTGGAGGAGTTCCCTGGCCTGCCTTTTTATCTACTGGGGAGTTTCCTTGGGTGGTGAGAAGGTTGTTTATGAACTGCTGTGAAAGGAGGTATGAAGAATTAGCCCCAGCTGCTTGCTGCTTGCCTCAGAACCAGTGACACCCAGGGGTTGCAGGGAGCCTGTTCTCACTGGTGCAGAGAAATGGGCCTGTTTATGTAAATTGAAAAACAGATTAAAGATGAAAGAGCCACTGTGGTGCAGACCTGTAATCCCAGCTGCTGGGAGTCTGAGGCAGAAGGATCGAAAGTTCAAAGCCAGCCTCAGCAAAAGCAAGGCGCTAAGCAACTCAGTAAGACCCTGTCTCTAATAAAATACAAAGTAAGGCTGGGGATGTGGCTCAGGGGTTAAGTGCCCCTGTGTTCAATCCCTGGTACACACACACACACACACACACACACACACAAAGATGAAAGAGTCTTCTACACTGCAGAAACATGGTTCATGTCTCTTCTATCATAATTCTTTTTGGGGAACGTTCCATAGCCCAAAATGGCAACTTCCTATTTGCTTTCTCCAAATGTGCATGACAAGGTGTGATTGTTTTTGTGTAGGAAGCAGTGATTTTAAGGTTGGCCTCCTCAAAGCTGTGTCTGGCACGATGATGATGTTATCTCTGGTGTGTTATTTTTTCCTTTGTAACTGACTCGTGAGGTCACTTGCCTGATACAGTACTGAAAGCCAGAAGTCGGCACAGTATTCCGGTCATTATGAAGACCAGTAAATTTCAGTGAGTTTTCACATGTGATTTGGTGCGATCTTTTAAGCCTGGCAGAAGTGGTGTAGAGATTATGGTTACTGAGTTGCAACCAACACCCCAAAGGAAATCCTTCTATGAATTAAAAGAATCTGATGATGCATCTGAGGTCTCTGGATTCGGAAAAGAAATAGTCATTGCTGAAATTTGTGTGTTGAAACACAAAACGCGGATTTGTATTGTTCTTCGGCTTCCTGATTTTAAAACAAGAACTTACAGTCCGGAAAAGCACTTGTTAGCAGCTTGGGCAATGCTAGTGGGAATTTTTAACATCTATGGGACATTTCACCAAAATTAGCTCTGCTGTGAAGTCATTTGTGACTGCGGATGAATATTTTTGCCCTTGCCTGGTGAGTTTCTTCTCCCAGGTCACAGGCAGTCAGAATGTCACCTCTTGGGATTTGGGGGGGCTGGGCTCCAACTTCTGCCTGCCTGCTTTTGCAATGCGTCATTCACTGTTCTGCATTCTGGGGAAAAAAAAAAAAAAAAAAAAAACGCACAACTGATTTTATTTGTAAATGTGTTACACATTTTTTTTATTGATGACTCAACAGATGGGTCATTGTGTTACACATAACATGGGATTTCCAGAATATGTTGGAAAAATAGAACCTTTCTTCACGTTTCCCCCAACAAGTTGGGCAATGACAATGAAGACATTATCTGTTACTTAGAAATGTGTCTTCCATTAAAGGCTGTGTGTTCGCATGGTGCTGGAGGAGAGGATTAGCACTCCACACAAAGTGTGAGTTTTCTGTCTGGAGTGCCTCTCTCCCCTAAACTGCAGGTGGTTGAACTTTAAACCCGTTTCCTTTGGAAATCCTCCTGCTTATGGAAGTGTGGGCGGCTCTTTTTAATAATACACTTCCGCTTTTATAAAATGAAACCTTAAGGAATCTTTTTCACATGTTACTATTGAAACCAGAGGAGGACCGACTTCTCTGCTTCCATTTAAATGGTTTCATGGGAAACATTTCAAAGCAAATGCTTCCAAAGGTATCTTTATTACAACGATAAAATGCGATGGTTAGATTTTTAATTTTTGTTCGTTTATGTTTCTTATGCACCCCACCTGGTTGAATCCCACCCCCACCTAACAGGAAGGACAGGTGTTGAAGTTCCTCCTGGCATAGTCCCAAGAGTCTGTTGTTTTAATTTTTTTTTTAATTTCTTAATTTAAGTTGATTAGACCACGAAAATAAACTCCCCGTCATTCTGATTCTGTGAGGTTAATTAAATAATCCAGAATAAAATGGAATCACTGGGTCACTCTGACCTTCTTAGGAAGTCCGAGTACGGAGCGGTTAATTGCGTGTGTTGCTTTATAATTGCCGGTTTAATCGGGGTACATCAGTAAGGTCACTGTGGGCCACTTTTGAAGTGAGTGATCAAGTCAGTTCCTCTTCCGTCTATTTCTGCAGCGCCAGCCAGCCTTCGACACCTTTGATGGGTCTCTGTTTGCCGTTTTCCCCTCTCTCAGTGAAGAGCAGACCCTCCAAGAAGTGCCCACGGGCTTGGATTCCGTTTCTCATGGTAATCTCTTCCTTAGACTTGAGACAAACAGGTGGTCTAGCTGATAACCAGGGCGATAGTTCAGAACGTTCCTATGTTGGACCTTGGGCGTGAAAAGCCTGGTGGAAGACAGGTCTCCTCCCCACCCCCACCCGGTGCTGGGTGCAGGTGCTCTCCTCTCCCCCGAGGAGGAGCTGCCTCCCCAGACCTACCTCTGGTGAACCAACCAGACGGCACCCCTGTGAGCTTCCGTCAGGGAACTGCAGGGGAGCCTTGTGGTCCCCACTGTGGGTGTTTCCAGCACTTCCTCATCTCCTGGGGTCCACTCAATACATGCATAAAACATAGACATTGAAATGCACCCCGGCTTTTAAGTCTGGTCTCACGGTATCAGTTAAATGGCCAACCCCCACCCCCATGGCCCCTGTGTTTTGGGGACAACAGATTGTTCTTGTTGATCTGTACCCGTCTGATTTGTTTCTGTCCTTCTTGGTGTCATTGCCTAGTCTTCTTAAAGGACTAGCATGGCACATGATCCGGGGACTGGCTGCAGGCTTTCCAACCACTGCTTTGTCATGTGAAGAAGGTGCTAGAAGATACCGCCCCAGAAATTAATTAAGAGCATATGCTTGCATTAGCAGAACATCATGTGACTGTCATTTATCACTCCCGAAACTTCTGAAAGCACCTAGAGAAGACTGCTTTCCAGTTAAAATTGAGGCTGGCCCACTTCATGGTGCCCAGTCCTGCCTGGTCAGGCCATGCCACTGCCTGCTGCTTGGTTTAATGGACGTAACTTCAAGCTGTGCATTTAAATCCCCTGTGCCTTTTGACCAAAGACCATACCATCTCACCTTTTCTTCTACAATATTAAATGACATTTTATCTATTTGTGTAAAACTTTGCAAAATAGAATAAATTTTATTTTATTTTAGATTTTTTTTTCTTTGTTTCTTGGTAAGTGTAGTTCTGAGACATATAATGATTTCTCAATTTCAGTTAAAAATCTTTGTTTCTATTTATACTATTTTTTGTTCTCGTTCCCGGGGGCCCCTTGGGTGCTAGGTAAGCACTTTCCCGCTGAGAGGCATCCCCAGTCCCACCTACGATTGCACTCCTTTGGGGAACTGTGTCCAGGTTTGGGATCCCAGTCGCTCTTTCCTGAAGTCAGATCCCTGTGTCAGTCCCCTCTGGTGTCGCCCCGGGCCCTCACCTGCCCCGGTTTCTTCCTAGACTCTGCCAGCTGCGAGCTGCCTCTGCTGACGCCCTGCAGCAAGGCCGTGATGAGTCAGGCCTTAACAGCCACCTTCAGTGGCTTCCAGAAGGAGCGGCGGCGTCTGGGCATTCCAAAGAGTAAGTGCTGCGTGGCTGAGCGGCCAACCCGGCCTCGGGGCCCACGGGACTGCAGGTGTGACGTTCTGACCCCGGCCGTAGGGGTGTTAGGAAGAGGGCAGCGACACAGTTACCCAGGGCCAGTTGGACTCCAGCTGGGTCTGCGGCACTGAACCCGCCCCAGCAGGCTGACTTTAAGGGCACCGCCGTCAGGGTCTTGGAACCCGCCTGGCTCGCGGCACGGCAGGGGCTTGCTCATCTCGTGGGTTTGGGTGGGTGTCTGGGCTCCGTGAGCACATCAGGGCCGCCCCGTCCACTCTGCCGCTTGCGTCCTCATTACGTCTTCCCTCCCGCAGACCCCTGGCTGTGGACGGAGCGGCAGGTGTGCCAGTGGCTCCTCTGGGCCACCAGCGAGTTCAGCCTGGTGAACGTGAACCTGCAGAGGTTCGGCATGAACGGCCAGGTGCTGTGCAACCTTGGCAAGGAGCGGTTTCTGGAGCTGGCCCCTGACTTCGTGGGCGACATTCTCTGGGAGCATCTGGAGCAGATGATCAAAGGTACCCCCGGGTGACTTGCTGGGCCCATGCAGGGAGAGGGGGCTTGGGACCGGCAGGGTACGCTTCCACCCGAGGGTCCTGTTTCAGCACCCCCGAGCGGGTCAAGGACGTGGAGGTGACCAGAGGTCTTCGTGCCACTTGGGGAGGTGTGTGGCATGCAGCAGGGGATGAGGCCGCAGGCAGCAGCTTAGCCAGGGAGTGCTGCTGTGCCAGGTGGGTGGACGGGCACGTGGGCCAGCAAGGATTCCCCGGCTCTGCCAGCACCCCCGTGCCACCTTCCGAAGACCAGGGAGCCTTTATGGAGACGAGCTCTGTGAATCACCCAGTAAATTTCCTAAGTCCAGAGGCAATCAGCAGAGAGCCTTTTTAGGAGGAGGAGTGCTATGTGTTGAAACAAGCAAGTGATTGATACGTACCTGTACTCTGATGGTGTTTCACAGAAGCTGACCGTTGATCAACAGAGACCTCACCAAACAGAGAAAGTTACAATTCAGAACTTACCAGTAAGAGCAATGTGTAAAATGCATTGTTTAAAAAAGAAAACAATTTTTGATAGGGGTTGTTTAAGTTATAAAATATAAGAAAATAAGCATGTGTTGAGTTTGGGGAAATATTCTTCACTCAGTGGATTTTAAACACATCAAATTTCGACATCTGCTGTAGACTCAGAACCTCAGAGGCCTGGGGTTCACCCGCCAGCTCTTCCTAGGTCCAACGTCTGAGGCCCAGGGAGTCTTAGATTTAGAGATCCCCAAGTTTATTCTGAACTTGGACAGTTGTGTAAGCTTCTGGTGAGCCGGTTTATTTGGTGAGTTGGCCCTGCTTTACCGTCACTTGGGGCGTGAGTTTGCGTGTCCCTGGGAAGGAGCGTAGCAGACTGCAGACCCTTTCCAAGTTCTCCAGGGTGCACCTAGGCCCTGGACACACCTCCAGGTCTGGTCACTGTGGGCCTGAGCCTCACTGGGCAGGAGCCACGTCCATCCAGTTAATCCACAGACCCCCCCCCCCCTCCGCCCGACAGTTCTTCCCAAATGTTTAGTGTTTCCTGAGCCTGAAAGTAAATACACCTTCCGCGTCTTTCCAGCTTTGGTGTCAAGTTGGACTTTGCCAATGACATCGTTAATTTTGGAAAACTCACTAAATCCTTAGGAAAATGTATTGATTGCTGTCTCTGGATTTTTGAAGGTCACACAAAGACACAGGGTGCG
Organism: Tamias sibiricus; assembly: GCA_025594165.1. Taxonomy (NCBI): domain Eukaryota; kingdom Metazoa; phylum Chordata; class Mammalia; order Rodentia; family Sciuridae; genus Tamias; species Tamias sibiricus. The sequence continues at coordinate 6,683,795 of CM046668.1, read as the reverse complement.
ATGGGATAGAATGGAGGTGCTAGATGCGTTTGGTCATTCTGGGTCACCCATGTGACGGGGTTCAGAAAGTAACTTTTCTTGTGTGGTTTTTACCTGTTTCCCATCTCATGTCTCCTGCATCTATTTTTCAGAAACCCAAGAAAAGACGGAAGATCAGTATGAAGAAAATTCCCACCTCAATTCAGTTCCTCACTGGATTAACAGCAATACCTTAGGTCAGTCTGCGTGATTCTGTCTTCCGGGCTTGCTCTTGAGTCTTTCTGGTAGATGGGCTTTCATGGAAGTTCCCTTGGGGTAGCCTGGACCTGCACTGTCCCCCCGGGGTGGCCACACCTGTGCATTGAGCTATGCCTGGTTGAAATGTGGCTGGCCCACGCTGAGATGCACAAGGCTATAATGCACACACACCAGTTGGGAAGTCTCAGTATAAGATAACGTAAAATCTCCCGATGATCGTACCATATTGATTACTTGGTAAAAAGGTAGTTGATACATTAGGTCAATTAAAATGGAAAGTCAACTCTCCCTGGTTCTTTTTTAACGCAGCCACTAGAAAGTGTAAAGTTGTGTAAGTGGCTCGCAGCGTCTCCCGTGGGTCAGGGCAGTCCAGGCAGTTTACAGAGGTGAGCTGCCCCCGGTCGCTGGCTGTTACTCTGCAGTGGGCACAGGCCGAGCCTCGCAGTCCCCCAGTTGCGAGGCGCTTGGGAGCTGAAACGGCTGTCGTGAAGGCAGGGTCCTCTGGTCACTGCTCGGTGGGAGGGAGGTCTCACGGAGGCTGGAGGGGGCAGTGCCACATGGGATTCGCTGCAGGGCTGGCGGCCGTGGTGGCACTGACTGTGACGGCCGTCCTGTCGTCTGCCCAGGTTTTGGCGTGGAGCAGGCTGCGTTCTCGGTGCAGACGCAGAGTTACCCCAAAGGCAGCCTCCTGGACAGCACGTGTCCCTCGTCTGGGGCGCCCAACGTGCTGAGTTCCGAGCAGGACTTCCAGATGTTCCCCAAGTCACAGCTCGGCACCGTCAGCGTCAACTACTGTCCTGTGGGTCAGGACTTCCCAGGCTCCAACTTGAATCTGCTCACCGGCAGCTCCGGTAAGACCGCAGCGTCCCTGGCCAAGCGTTGACGGGTTGGGCCGCACTCAGACGGCAGTGTGGCTTCTTAGCAAATGCCTCCTGGGCTCAGCCACTGCAGAAGGAGGTCAGAGGACGCTCCTGTGCTCGCGGCTTTCCGACAAGCAGCTCCTGATGTGTTGAAAACTCTGGGAGGGAGCTCACGTGCAGGGCTGGAGGCCACTGTGCCGCCTTAAGTGAGCCCAACGGTCCCCACCCTGGAGCCGAATTCCCCACTCTGTGGGATATTTCATGGGAATGATGTAAGAATGTGACAGATTTCTTTTTAAGGAGATGTAGCAAACAGGTACAAATCAGGCTGTACACAGGTGGCGTCTGCCTGGAAGTCCACCTGTGTAACAGCCGTTCAGATGAAAATGTTTCTGGCACCCCAGAGAGTCCCCTCTTACCCCCTCAGTCACAGCATCCCCGTGACAAGAGGAACCAGTCTGACGTTGTGTCGTCCTGAACTGGTTTTTGCCGTCCTTCCTAGATGGAATCCTACGCATGCCTTCCTCTGAGTCTGTCTTGCCGATGTGTCTGAGCGCCATCCACCCTGGGGCCATTTTTCCTTTCCTAGCATTCTGTCTTTGAGGCTATACTGGATCCATTCTCCTGTGGACACCTCATGATTTGTGGGTCTGCCTGTCCCAAGGAATAGGCCTCTGGGCTTGAGAGCACTGGGGGGGCCCGGAGGGCTCTGCACCTGCAGGGTGGGTGGCTGCGGTGGGGGTGGTTGGCGGTGATGCCCGAGACCCGCCTGTGGCCATTACCCAGTGACCCTGGGCCCTTCCCACGTCCGGGGACTCAAGCGTGTGCTGGGCTGTCTCCGGCAGGGAAGCCCAAGGACCGCGACGCCCCCGAGGCTGGCGCCGACAGCTTCGAGAGCTCGGACTCGCTGCTGCGGTCCTGGAGCAGCCAGTCCTCCCTGCTGGACGTGCAGCGGGTGCCCTCCTTCGAGAGCTTTGAGGACGACTGCAGCCAGGCCCTGTGCCTCGGCAAGCCCACCATGTCCTTCAAGGACTACATCCAGGAGAGGAGCGACCCGGCCGAGCAGGGCAAGCCGGTCATACCTGCCGCCGTGCTGGCCGGCTTCACAGGTGAGCCTGCAGCCCGGCCCCGGGCCGTCCCCGCCCACGCCTCCACCCAGGCCTGCCCGCCACGTGCCGGGGGGTCAGGTGTCTCCAGGCGAAGCCCGCCGTGCCCACACTGGCGGGTGACACCCCTGGGTCTGGAGGTGGCCTGCTGTGCGGAGCCCTGCCCTGGCAGGGTCATGAGCCGCGCCCTCCACCTGGGGGTGGAGGCCAGGAGAGGGGACGCATCCCCAGTCCTGGGCCTGACTCACCCGCTGCAGGATCTCCAAGAATGTGAACTGGCCCCGGGAGGAGTGGCCAGCCGCCTCCAGTAGTACCCAGCTGTTGACCTTTCCCCGCCTCCAAAACCAGTGCCCAGGTCTGGGTGAGAGCTGCCCAGGCAGGGACAGGCGTTAAAGCCGTTTCTAGAAACAGACATTTCCAATACTAGAGTGAAAATACCAAGACTTTTCATTTTCATTGCTTTGTGTGTTCTTTAAAGAAACACGCAGATAGACATGCACATGCACACGTGTACGTTTGTGCATATGATCTTAACCATATGGAGCTACTTTAAAAAAAAAACAGGACTTAGATGGAAAGGAGGCCACGGCTACGGGGCAGCCGTTTTTCCTGTCATCTAGAACTGAAAGCCGCATCCGGTGGGTGAGGCTGCCGTCCTTCCCTGCCCGGAAGCGCAGGGCCGGGCAGGGAGGCGCACGCCTGGTGCTGCCTCTCCGTGCTGGGGGCAGCGCTCGTCACCCTGCGTCGACGCTGCTCCGTGTGGGGAGCTGGGCCCGGGGTCTGTGTGGGGGTGGCGTGGCGTGGTGGGAGCCCACCGCTGAGACGGGGCGGAGAGGCGGGCGGCCCGGGCGTCACACAGGCGCCCCGGCTCCAGAACCCCTGTCCTCAGGGCTCCGAGGGGACCGCCACTCCGTGGGAGAGGGTGGGCTGCGGAGCAGAGGCCTGGGCTTCCTCCCCTCCCCGGGCGGCGTGTGATCAGGCCCGTGGGGCCCGGGCTCCACGGCTGTCGGTTCTGGACAGCAGCTAGAAGGAAGGTGCCCGGATTGCTCTACGCCACGTTGGCTTCGCTGGCAGGCGGGGGGGCCGTGGGGTCACCCCGGGCCACCGAGCACAGCTCCCCCCTGAGCAGTGTACCCGCCGTCCCGAGCGACGTGCCCTTCTGAGCTCAAGTGCCCCTCTGCTGCCCCCACACTGCCCCTCTGGGGGCTTCTAGAAGTAAGGCCCCAGAGGGGCCTCAGCAGGGTGAGGGTCGTGCATGCCAGACGTGGTGGCCCTGGACTCATTCCCCAAAGCCACCCCACCCGCCGGGGAAGAGCGCGGTGGCAGAGTGGCCTCTGCTCCGGCAGCGGGAGGTGTGGCGGCACTGCCCCCCTTGGGGTCCAGCCTGCTTGCCAGGCCCCGCTGGCCAGCTGCGTCCACCCCTTGCATGGTCAGCACCCCGCGGTGTCCTGAGTCTGTGACGTTGACCGTCTCCCTCTCCCAACAGGAAGTGGACCCATCCAGCTGTGGCAGTTCCTCCTGGAATTGCTGTCAGACAAGTCCTGCCAGTCCTTCATCAGCTGGACCGGGGACGGATGGGAGTTCAAGCTGGCGGACCCGGATGAGGTACGGCGGAGCCCTGGAGACCCAGGCTCTCACCTGATGCATCACGCTGTGTCCCCAGTCCATGCTCTGAGCCCCAGAAAGGGCTCATGGGGTCCCCTCCCGACAGCCAGGGTTCGACTGGAGGTTTCGCTTTGATGATAAACCTGTAGGGTGTCCTTCAGGGGCCTCTGTCCACGGACGCTGGGCCTGCTTCCCGGGCTTGCCCTGGTGTCCAGTCAGAAGCCTGAAGCTGCAGACCGAGCCTGTCCCAGGTGCCCACTGAGGGGGTCGAGCGTCCTGGTTGCCCAGCCCTGGAGGTGGGGACTGGCTCCCTAAGGCTGTCGGCAGACGTGGTCAGGCAGCGTGGGGAAGCTCTGCGTCTGACAGCGTGGAGCGTAGCCTGTCACCTCCCAGTTCCCTTGGGCAACAAGCGCCAGGGAACGGACATGTCACGAGGCTCTGAGTCCTAATCAGAGAGAGAACCCCAGGCGGTGGTGACCCGGTGTCACCCTTGGCTCCCAGGAGGTTTTGCCGAGACAGACCTAGGCCAGAGGCAGGGACCTCACTCACCCACGTGCAGAGAAACAGCCCAGGAGGGGACAGTGACCCTCGCGCACGTGTGGAAAGTCGACTGAGCCCCCTGGGGCCCTGAGTGGCCGGCAGATTGTGTCGGATGCGCCTGCATCAGGGTCCTGAGCTGGCAGAGCTAACGCTCCCGTCTCTGTCCGCCAAAGGTGGCCCGCCGGTGGGGGAAGAGGAAGAACAAGCCCAAGATGAACTACGAGAAGCTGAGCCGCGGCCTGCGCTACTACTACGACAAGAACATCATCCACAAGACTTCGGGCAAGCGCTACGTCTACCGCTTCGTGTGCGACCTGCAGAACTTGCTGGGGTTCACGCCCGAGGAACTCCACGCCATCCTCGGCGTCCAGCCGGACACTGAGGACTGAGGTGGCCGCTGGCTCTGCCCTGAGCCGGCCCGGGCCGGGGACTGTGAGCGGAGGCCCGGCCTGGCCAGCTGATCCCCAGACCCGGAAAGGCGAAGTCGAACCTGCCCCGTCCAGGAAGGTCACGAGAAGCAGTGGCCTTATTTGACCCCAGGTCCGGCCTGTTCAGCAGGGCGTCCCTGGTGGCCGAGCGGCCCGCACCTGGGCAGGAGCGACTTTCATGGACGTGGTGGAGACGGAGTTGCAAGGGCCACCCTGCCTCCGCGTGGCCTGCGGCAGGGAGTCTGTGCAGGATCCCCGGAGCGAGCGGGTGTGGACACAGACATTTAGGTGACGTTTTGCTGTTGGGACAGGAGCAGAGACCCTCTCTGAGAGGGCGGGAGGGACGGAGCCAGCGACCACGCCATTTCAGAGGACAGTTTGTGTACATTATTGTAATCTTATAATTGTTATCGAAATCCTCTAACAGTTCTATTTAACAGAAGTTGTATATTGTAATTTAAAATGATTATATAACTATTTGAGATAAGAATGCAGACAGCCAATATTTTATTCCATTTTTTCAATAGCACATGCATCCGGCATTTTGCAAAGATGTCGCCTGCCCACGTGGCGGGCGAGCAGTTATAAGTATGTATCATTTTCACCTGATGTACCTACAGCAACACGTCTCGTCTCGGGGTAATCCCTGGTGGTGGTGGTGGTGGTTGTTGGTGGTTTTGTTTTGGTTTTGCCACGATCACTATCTTGGCAAGGACTTTGTACACTTGGATTTTTTATAAGAAACTTAAATGTTATATTATCTGGGGTACTTCAGACCTCTCTGCTTTTTCCTTTAATTGTAAAGTAAAAGCTATAAAGCAGTATTTTTCTTGACAAATGGCATATGTTTTCCACGTCTGTGCATGCCTTAAAGCAGTTTGTATACAAATGTATTTTATTTTTGGGTGGAGCCTTGCTTTCCCGACAGCTCACCTCTCCTTGCCAAACTTCTCCGTCCTGTGCCCCAAGTTACTCTGTGTGATTAAAATAAGAATACTATTTTTGGAAATATGCGACTCCTTTTCAGAGATCAGGAGGGATTTATGTAGCAGCTATTTTTACTGCAAAAGTAATTCACTGGAAAAAAAAAAATGTAATTTGTACGAAAGCTTTATTTTTATCTCAGCTCCGTGTAATGCATTGTGCAGAGCTGAAAGGGGTGGGGCGGGGAGGGGCTTCTGTGAACCTTGGATGCAGGGAAGCATGGCTGCACCAATGTGGTCACCTGCCGCGTCTGGGACCATCTGGCTAGTCTGCTTTCCTTCCTGCTCAGTGTCCTCAGCAGGGTCGTTTCTCCTTTTTTTTTTTATTATTTTCTGGGGCATGGAAGCACAGAGAGGGTCAGCAGACAGAAAAGAACACATTGGAATGGAAAGTACACAGTGGAGGAAAATGTTTCGATCCCAGCAGAGCCTTTGGGAGCACGTGGGTGCACGTGGAGTCCTGGCCTTTATAAGCAATCCAGCCACGTTGACTTCAGAGTCAGAGGGACTTTCCTAGCAGCGTGGCCTTGGACCAGTGGGTGACATCCCGGAGGCATCGGCATGTGGTGAAATCACGGGACAGGCACCAGGCGAGCTGGGCCCAGCAAAACCAGCCTGTGGCGGCCCGGCCGACGTGCGCGCACGAGATGGCTTTCAGGACGCAAACGCACGGGATGTTTTTTCAAGCGGGACCTATTTGTCACTGGGACATCTGTTTATAATCTAAACAGACGTGACTGGGAACATCTTGCTGCCGAAAGAAACCGTAGCCGTCGGCTCCATTTAAATGAGGTTGAGCTGTGTGGGATGGCCCGTTTTAGGCTGGTTTGGATCAGCGGAGATGGGCAGTTTCTTGTGGTTCAGCCTCAAGTTTTGGAAACAAGTCTGAGAAGCCTTTGGCACGGTGATGAATGAATCTTGAGTATAGAAATTTTGTAATTTGGCTTTTTCTTTCTCAAGTAATAAAGTATTCGGTTTATGTAGATGTCTCTGTACGATTCCTCACCTTCTCCACTCCAGCGTTGGGGGATGCAGGGGAGCCCCAGGGTTGGTAACCCCATCTACACCCGCACCTTCCTGTCACTGGGGGGTAGGCCTTCCGTCTCTAGACCTGGCTTCACACTCGAGGAAGCCTAGAAACCCTGGCCAGGCAGGAATCACTGAGCCCGTCCGTCAGGAGTTCCCAAAAACTGCTCCTTCAAGGGAAAAATTCTCTTTTTTTGATTGAACTCAGGGGCACTCGACCTCTGGGCCACATCCCCAGCCCTTTTTTGTATTTTATTTAGAGACAGGGCCTCACTGAGTTGCTAAGTGCCTCGCCATTGCTGAGGCTGGCTTTGAACTTGCGATCCTCCTGCCTCAGCCTCCCAAGTGCTGGGTTGACAGGCGTGCGCCACCGCGCCCGGCTGGAAAAATTCTTTTAAGTCAGTTATAACGGGGATCATTCTGGTGTCTGGCCTTTGAGAAGAGACTGAAGGATGTTTTGTTAAGGATAGGACTTGAGATGTAAGCACTTCCATAATTTGAGACTGGGGCACTCCAAGTCACCTAACGGGAGTCCTGACACAGGGGACAGGAGTCAGAGATGGTCCAGGCACGTGTTCCTGTACTCAGGACTCCACGCCTCTCCCATGGAAACCAGCAAAGAATAGCTCTTAGCAGACCATTGATTGGACCTGCCAGTGGTTACCACTTCAGAAGTTAAATGTTAAAATATTGATTTCAAAAAGATGTACTACATATTAGCATAAACAACATTTTTTTCTCACTGAAATGAGGATTTTTTTTTTAAATAATCATGGCATTATTCCACATTGGCAAATTTCTTTGATGTCTGGCTTAATAAGAGATTTCTGTCTACTTGTTTCTGCATTTAGTTTGTCCTGACGTATTTTGATGAGTATATGAAGAAAACATGGCCTTACTTAAATAATTGAAGCAGGGAGGATCATTTAACAGCTGTGTCTGATAGTTGAGGGAAATCTTTTCTATGATGCCAACACTTAAATATGGCGATTTCTTAAATCTTACTTGCAATTGAAATATGAAGCCATATCAATAAATTTTCCTGTAATTACACTGAATTCCATAAGTCTGTCTTGCCCTTGGAATGGATCTTTTACTCATATGTGATTTTGCAATGTCATATGTATTGGTCATTTGGAAAGTATGGCTTCAAAGTGTTGACACATCTCAATATCAGATGATCATAGCAGTCACTTCACTGTCACCACCAATCTTACCAGGCTCACAGTGACTAACAGGTTTTCAAGAATTCACATCTGTATTTGGAAGTTCAAATTTCATCCTTGACAATAAATCTTCCTCTCAACTGTTTTCTTTGAAGTCACAGGCTTGCTTCAGTTATTTTTGAGAATCAGCCCACCCAGAACACAAGGCCAAATAAATACAATTTAACCCTTGTTCTTTCAGATAGAAATGGTGCCGGTGAATAAAGTAGTTAGTTTAGCTTGTAACTCACACAGCTGCCTTTCCTTGGAATGGTCACCCTGCTTCTCTGTGTGGCAGGCTTTCCATTTTGTTACACAAAAATTAAAAAGATGTATGTTCTGTTAGTAAAATTAGATTTTACTGATTCAGCAAAGATATTCTTGGGTGAAGCTGATATGTATTATACACACACACACACACACACACACACACACACACACACACATTTAATTCATCAGGTACATGATGTTGAAGAAACTGATGACTATTGTCCAATTTAGTGCCTCTGCCCCCTGCCCAGTTCATGAGACACCAGTACTCTCCCCAACCTTTGCACAATCAGTGCCAAAATCAGCCCAGTAAAGATATTGCAAAAAAAAAAAAAAAAAAATAGTTTCAACCTTCAAGAGACCCCAAGTCTGTGTACCACACTTTAAGAACTATTCTATAAAGTAGAGAGGCTTACCTAGAACAAAAGGGGTGGACCTTGAGGGGGGTAGGCAAAAGTAGGCCTGGCTATCTCAAAATCTGATGTCCCTGGCTCCAATTTTACCCTTTTTCAACCAAAGGATGCATTTTAAACTTATAGGAAAAGGAATTGTCTACTTTTCTGCATGATGAAGGAAAAGTTCCTCACTCAGGGTGAGACAGACTTTGTCTTTCCAAACTTCTTTTAGAAAAAAAAGAATGTATATTCTGCCACAATTTTTGGCAGTTCAGATTTAAATTCAGTTATAATTGTCTGTTTAATTATGTGTTAGTTTTCTGTCACTATAACAAAATACCTGAGGCAATAAATTTATAAACAGAAAAATGTTATTTTGATTCACATTTTTTAGGGTTTTAGTTCATGATTGATTGGCCTTATTGCTTCTGTCTTGTGGCTAGGCAGCACATCATAGCAGTAGCTCAAGGTAGAGCAAAACCACTCACCCCATGACAAGGACACAGAAAAGAAAAAGTGGCCAAAGTTTCACAATCCCTGGCAGGGACAGTCTCCCAGAGACCTGAAGATTCCCACTAGACACCCCCTCCTAAGCCTCCACTCCCCTCTGAATAGTGCCACCTGGGAAGCACACCTCTAACACAAGGGCCTTTGGGGCACATTCAAGATCTAAACCATAGCAATGCAAGAACCGTCTTATATAAGGGTGGCGTGGCTGGGAGAAATACTTAGGAAGAGCTGAATTGAAATTATTCTAAAAATACAACATTCTGTCCCTTTAAGGATTGTAACTTTTTTCTGAAAGCATGCAAAAAGTGATCAACTGCTTTTACCACCTTACTATAAAATATCAACTCATCGCCTCCAAAAGAACTAATAAAGGGCTGGGGTTGTGGCTTAGCGGTAGAGCGCTCGCCTAGTACGTGCACGGCCCAGGTTCGATCCTCAGCACCATGTAAGAATAAAGGCATTGTGTACAACCAAAGCAAATAAATAAATATTTCAAAAAAACAATAATTACTTTGATAACATTAATGTAATCAGTCAGTTGTAAAGACAATATCAACTGACACGCTCTGCACTTGTAACCAATCTCAATTTATTTTCACCATAAATTAAAAAAAAAAAAAAAACAGGAAGGGAAGGGAAATTAAATGTTTAGATACTGACTGTGTCTTGGATCTTGCTCGTCCCCCAGGGCTCACAGCGTGAATGTCCCCGATGCAGTGGTGTTCAGAGGAGGGACCTTTGGACGGTGCTTGGATCGTGGGTTCTGACCTCACCAGTGAACTCACCCATTGATGGATTCATAGCGTATTGGGTTTAGGGGGAGGGGCTTTGTCATAAAAGCAAGTTGTCTCTCTTTGCTTCCAGCCAGCATGAGCTGGGCGGCTTCCCTCCACCACACGCTTCCGCCATGATGGGCAGCCTCACTGCAGTCCCCAAGCCATCTGGCCAAGTGGCCATGGACGGAATCTTAGAAATCATGAGCCAAAATAAACCTTTACTCCTTTAAACTGATTTTCTCAGGCATTTTGTCACAGGGCAGAGCTCTGACTAATACATAGAGAAGTCATTTTTCTTAACATTCTAAATACTGAGGCTGCGCTGAGGTGGGATCCATGCAGCCTGTCTTCCAGCCCTCCCACATGGTGGGGAAGGAGGGGAATCGCCTTTGGGCTCACATCACATCCTGGCTCTTCCCATGTTCTGGCGGGACTGAGGGCCCCTGAGTGTTGGATGCGCGTGGCAGAGGATGACTCAGAGACTGAAGGAGCTGCTCAGTGAGGTGTGTGAGGCACAGGGCACAGGGGGACAGCAAGGCAGTGGGGGTGGGGGGGGGTAGAAAGTTGTCCCGTCACTTCTTGGCCAGCATGGAGCCAGTCAGCAGTGGGTGTCATTGAGCTCGGGAGCCAGTTGGCGCTGGTTCTCGCCAGCTCTGTCATGTATGCCCTATGACCTGGGGCATGAGACCTACTCCCTCTCTGCCGCAGTTTCCCCTCCATAAAGCGGGGTCACTGGGTGTGGGTGGATTACCGTGATGGGTGTAGAGGGTGTGCAGTTGGTAGCCCTGGTGGCGCGCCATTAAGGCACGAACAAATGACTCCAGGCAGGGTGTGCTTAGCGTGGGGGGTGGGGTGGGGGTCTGCAGAGGAAACAGGGCTCCTGAGGGACTTGGCGCCAAGAAGTAACCTAGTACGAAGGTCAGCAACGAAGCTAGACCCAGCCACGACCCAAAGCCTCGTCTTCTGTCTCTGACCACGGTCGCCACGCCGTGTGCTGTGGTGTGAATGCCCCCTCCCGAACTCGAGTTGACATTTAATGGCCACTGTGACAGTACTAAGAGGTGGACCTTTCCGAGGGGACTAGGTCACGGGGCTCTCTGGCTTCCTGCGTGGACCCTGCTGCTCTAAGGAGAGGGTTCTTGAAAACAGGGATGATGAGTGGGGGTCACTTTGTTCTCTCCGCGGGCCACAGGCTCACTGACCCTTCTGTGCGGTCCTGATGCAGCCAGGAGGCCTCTGCCAGATGCTGGACCCTTGACCTGGGGCTTCCCCGCCTCCAGCTCCGTGAGACACGGACTCCTTTTCCTCATGCATTGCCCAGTCTGCGGCATTATCTTGAGGCTGCAGAAAACAGACTAAATCACAGTTTGGTTTGAGTGATTGTAAATGCTACCCAGGGCCTCCCCCAAGCTCCCAGTTCCTCCTCCTCACAACGGGGCGCCAGCCCCTGGTTGGTGTTCAATGGTGCACTATCCCTCCCGAAAGAACACGCAGTCCCCGCGCTCCGCCGCTGGCGGCAGCTCCACGGAGTTTGCACAGATGCGAGAATCTCCTCATCTGGGCCAGATGTTAATCTGCCTTTCTGCAGGAGCCAAGCAGAAGGGCGAGACCTGGAGCCGTGTGGGGAAACCCCTTATTTTGTAATTGTTTTGTAACTCCTGGGCGGGCTTCAAGCAAGTTAGTTCTGCTTGAAATCTGACGTTAGGGGAAAGACCATTTTTGGTCATAGCTGGTGTGATGACATCTCGGCAACTGGAATTGACAGGATCTTTGTTCCTTGTGCTGTGAGTAAGTGCCTCTCCCGGCCTCCCAGACTCAGATTCGGATGGCAGCGCAGCCCGGGGCCACCACACCTCACTCCCAGCGTCTGTTTCTGAAACTCTGGCTTCTTGCAATTGCAACGAATGCAAGAGCTCAGCACGCCATGCCTGTGTGGTCTCTGTGGCCTGAGGTCAGAAAAGGGGACTCAGGGGGACCTGTGGCCCCAGAGAGGCTGGGTGGGCTGGAGGACAGTGTGGAGGTAGGACGTGACAATCAGTAAGTAAAAAGCAGACTTTCAGGCAAAGGAAGAGTGTGCGCCCTCTCCGCGTGAGGCCCGAGCTGAGAATCGCCTTCCCCTTTTGCTGGTGAACTCTGCCCTCCTTCATGGTGGAAGAGGCTATTTTTTCATCATAATGTGAACATACAATTAATAATTGCAAAACAGGGCTCCATTTCCACAGGTCGCTTTCACCCGTCATCTCTCCCATCTCTGTGTCACCCGGGGAGGCCGCCGTTTCTACACCCACTTGATACAGGTGGAAACTGAGGCTTGGAAAGCGACAGCCCCACCATGACACTGAAGGGCCGGCCCCGACTCCTCAGCGGCTCCTGCTTTGTGGGGCCTGAGCTGCAGACTGTGGCTTGGGGTGGTGGGGGCTCCGGGGTCTGGAGCCCAGGGCTGCCTTCTCGATGGGGTCTCAGTGTCCTCCTAGGTGCTGGAGCGGCCTTTCGCCTCCTGTCCCTGGTGATGACCAAGAGGGCTGCGGGTGCCCTGCTTAGTCCTGTCTCAGGATGAAGCTACTCTTCTTCATCCTAAGAAATCAGCATCTTCCTGTAATCCTCAGGTCCTCGGCAATCAGACTGGTCTTTTGGATTAAATCTGCAGGGCCCTGGGCTTCCGTCCTCCCCAGCTGTGGAAGAGACCCGAGTGATGGCTCCCGCAACTGGGTCACTGTGGTTTCCCCCCCCTCCCCATCCATCCGAGGTGCGTTCACAAACAGCTGTGGAATGCCAGCCACTGAGAACCCGCAATGACTGAAGGCCAGGCCCTCCTTGCCTGCCGGGAGCTACTTTCCAGTGCAGGGATTTGGGAGGACAGAGGCCCCCGATGGGAGGCTCGGGCTGGCCCCCCAACTGTGACTGTGGCTGGAGTCAACAGCACAGGTTTCTCCCGGACAGTCACCCTGGGGTAGGAGGCAGCAGGAGTCTACATGCTGGGTGCCGGAAGCCGTCCAGGTCCACAGATGTGCTGGGACATCTAGGTCAGCCTGCACTGGGGACTAAGACATGCAGGTACACACACAAGCACCTGCTCACACCCAAGCACACGCACACATGTGTGCCCCCACACACATGCATCCATGGCTGGGGGGCCCTTCCAACCTCTGCCACCAGCTGCCACCCCCAAATGCCTTTCCTACCACCCAGGAACAGCCATGGCTGCTCTGCTGTTGACAGCATGGGACACACCTGGGGACCCTGGGTGTCCCTGGGAGCTGCTGGTTTCCTGCCATGAGGGTCTCCACAGTGAGGAGGCCGTGCACTATAGGAAGAGGAGGAGGGCGAGGACAGGCATTCTGCCCACCAGGGAGCCGTAGGAAGGCCACCAGACAGGTGACGAAGGACACGAGCCAAGGGACCTCAGGGGGTGCCAGGTCTGTGCAGCCACAGACCCTCCACCTGTCAGCCCTTGATAAACACCTGAGCAGGTCTCCTGCCAGGACACCACAGACTTTCTGGAAAACCACGGAAGAGCGGGCCACGCTGAGTTCCCCAGGAGACCACCACAGCAGCTGTGCTGACAAGACGCGGCAACCTGCCGGACCTGGAGGGCTGCAGGACAGCCCACGGTGTGACGAAGGCACCTGCTGCAGGAGGTCCCGAGGCTCCTGAACTTGAATCTGTGGGAGAGAAGCAGAGGGAGCAGGAGGGCAGGGGGAGGCGGGACCCCCAGTGCAGGCAAAGCAGGCCGGGTGGCTTCAGGGTGCACCCCAAGCCACCTGCAGTCAGACTCGCCCTCGCGGGGCACCTGCCTGGGCACCCTTCGGAGGGATGTTGATCCATCTCTCTGGCTTAGCCATGGTATTTAGTGGACATTGCAGTTTGCTCTGAGACTTGATAAAGCATTATGATTCCATGGTTGCATTTTAAAATACAGATGACTTTTTCTAATTCTCACTAAAATATTTCCCCCACACTGAACCTTTTGTTTTGTATTGGGATTCAAGTAAAATCACCACCAGTATTCATACCAGCATCTAACACAGAGATCAAAAGAGACATTTAAAATGGTAAACAGCATTTCTGTGTGCTGTTCGCTCTTTTTACAAGTCTACTCAAGTAACTTAATGTTGACTTAAGTTTTGTTTTTGAAACCATTATAAAAACTTAAATAGAACATCATCAAAACTACAAAAACTTTTTTTATTAGTTTGATCCTAAATTCAGAGGTTAATTTTAATGAGTTGACATTTTGCAGCTATTTATTGTTCTGTATTTTTTTGTTAACTATTGTAGTTTTGGTTAAGATGATGTTTTGTTTAGTGCTTGTGAAGTTTATGGAGTCACAAAGATGTTTTCCTCTGATTGCAAACACACACACACACACACACACACACACACACACACATGCACCAACACACAACCATGATGTAGATAAAGGACCCTCATTGTTATGTCAGCACCTTTATCTATTTTAAAATAAAGTTGAGATTTTTCAGATATTTTTTAAAAATTGAGCAAATAAACAAAAAGAGAAAACTGTGTAAAATTTGTATGTGTACAAGTATATGGAAATCACGCAGCCCAGCAGGAGAGGCAGCTGCTGGCGGGACCGGGTCCCCAGGCAGTGCTCCATCCCGGGTGACGCAGGCGCAGACACTTGACAAGGGCACCTCCCCAGCAGGGCAGGAGGGGAGGCGTCCAGACAGGAGTGATGGGAGGCTGCTCCCACCCCTGGGTCCCCAGAGAGGAGGGAGGAACTCTGTTATCTGACCCCGTGAGCAGCAGCCCAAGGATGGGGAGAACGGTCCCCACCCTCTCTCCTCCTGTCCTCCCATTCACTGCTGGTGCCCAGGCAGCCACCAGCCAGAGGCCCCTGCAGTGCAGGCCCGGGGAGTAGAGCGGCCTCCTGACAGGAGCCGGCAGAGGCTGCAGGAATCTGGAGAGGCCCAGCACACGTGGCTGCCCCTGGCCAGTGTGTTTCACTCCTCTGTTCACCTCCACGTGTTGCTTAGAGTCCGCTGAGCTTCCTCGTGCCTTCAGGGAGGCTCTCGGGGCTGGGGGTGCAGCGCTGGAGAAAGCAGCCTGCGGAGGCCTGAGGGCCCCAGAGCTTGGGTTCTCCTGAGGGCAAGGTCAGGGTTAGAGGATAAATAAGCAGAGGAAGGTCACATGTGACTGCAGACACTTCCTATGGGGTGATGGGCCAATGGGGGTGACTGGAGAACGCCCGGGAGGTGACACGTAACCTGAGTTCCAAAAGCGAGAAGCAGCTGGCCTGGGCAGGAGAGGACGAGCTCTCCGGCACCAAGTTTCGGGCCTAGGAGACCCAGGAACTCGGCCTCTGGGGCCCGGGGATGAGGAGGGAAGGCTGGAGGAGGGGGAGTGGGCCCAGGACAGTGCGTGACCTGGAGCACAGGGTGACCACTCGGGGGGGGCGGGTGTGTTCAGCCCTGAGAGGCAGGGCTGGGGGGGGCAGGGACGTGGAGGGATGTGTGTGCTCTGTGGCTATTGGGGGCCATGGAAAGCGTGGAGTATGGGGTGCAGGAAGAGGAGCAGGCGCTGGTGAGGGGCGTGGCCATCACGGCCATGGAGAAGTGGGCTGCCTGGATGGTTGGGGGATGGGAAGGAGGACTAAAGGCCACTCCGATGCTTTCCAACGACCCTTTGTGATGTCTGTCACTACTTGAAGCAAACCCAACACGATCTGCAGGGAACCCTGGGAAAAGCCAGGCTGTCACCGAATCCCAGCCAGAAGCCTGTCCTTCTGCAGGACGGAGCTGGCTCTGCCTCTCCTGGGCTTCCGCGCGGTCCCAGAACACCTGACCAGGTAGCCCCGCCGCTCAGGTACTCTCACAAAGGGTCGGGTAGAAGCGAGGCTCCAGGGCAGGATGGGCATCCCCAGGTGAGGAGCTCTCGCTGCCCCAGGGGAGCCACCCGACTCGCTGGGACCCTCGCTGGGATGCCAAGGAGAGCCCTGCTCCTCTGGCACCGAGTGCACAGCCGCCAGACCAGGAAGACTAGGACTGGGCCTGCTCCTGCGCGCAGGGGCCACGTTCCTGGGGCTGTGACAGCTCTAATGGCTCCCGCAGACAGCTGGGGACGGGTGGGGGGATCAGGACAGGTTCTCGGAGGAGGCGGCCCCTGAACACGAACACTCAATGTCAGCAGGAGTCACCCTGGACGCCTCTCAGACCCGGGACCTCTGCGAATCACTTGGACATCTTGTTACTAAGCGGATTCTGATTTCCCAGGTCTTGAGGCCCTGCCTCCCCAGCCCCCGACGTGCCTGCGCTGAGGCCAGGCCTGGACTAGTGAGGCTGTTGGTGGACACGGGCAGGAGCTGGGAGAGGTGAAGAGCTGGGCGTTCCTGACCGGGAGGGCAGCAAGGCGCGGGCCCCAGCAGCTCCGTCTGTGGGGGAGGGGGCTCTGGGCAGCGAGCCTCTGGGCTCAGGAGGAGGCAGAGCCCAGGGCAGAGCCCACGTGTGTGTGTGTGTGTGTGTGTGTGTGTGTGTGATCTCCTGTGTGTGTGTGTGATCTCCTGTGTGTGTGTGTGTAAGCTCCTGTGCGCAGGCCCTTCCCTCAGCTGTCCGCCCGGTGCAGCTGCCCGCCACACATGGTTCCCGGCTAGCACACTGTTTCAGAGGGGCAGGGAGGACCCCCACTCGAGGCTGCCCGGGGAAGCCAGCCACGGAGCCCCCGCCCCGCCTGACGCAGAAGCCGCTTGCCGAGGAGCAAAGGACAGCCTGAAGGTAAAGTCGGTGGCTTCAAACCGCAAACCCACTCCCGTGCTCAAGGGTGAGCTCACTGGTCCCATGAGCAGGATGGCTGATGGCCCAGCTGGCCACATGTCTTAGTGGACACATCAAGTCACTGCTCAGCATAGGCCTAGCATTTGGTGACTGATGTGTGTTTTTTCCTCCTTTGGCGTTAGATGATATGTGCACGTTCTGCTGTGCCCATCTCCACTATTGACGTGTGTGTGTGAGTGTGTGTGTGTAAGCTCCTGTGTGTGTGCGTGTGATCTCCTGTGTGTGTGTGTATGATCTCCTACGTGTGTGTGAGCTCCTAAGTGTGTGAGCTCCTACGTGTGTGTGTGAGCTCCTGTGTGTGTGTGTGTGATCTCCCGTGTGTGTGTGTGTGTGATCTCCTGTGTGTGTGTATGATCTCCTACGTGTGTGTGAGCTCCTAAGTGTGTGAGCTCCTACGTGTGTGTGTGAGCTCCTGTGTGTGTGTGTGTGATCTCCTGTGTGTGTGTGTGTGATCTCCCATGTGTGTGTATGATCTCCTACGTGTGTGTGTGAGCTCCTAAGTGTGTGAGCTCCTACGTGTGTGTGTGATCTCCTGTGTGTGTGTGATCTCCTGTGTGTGTGTGTGTGTGATCTCCTGTGTGTGTGTATGATCTCCTACGTGTGTGTGAGCTCCTAAGTGTGTGAGCTCCTACGTGTGTGTGCGAGCTCCTGTGTGTGTGTGTGATCTCCTGTGTGTGTGTATGATCTCCTACGTGTGTGTGAGCTCCTAAGTGTGTGAGCTCCTACGTGTGTGTGTGATCTCCTGTGTGTGTGATCTCCTGTGTGTGTGTGTGATCTCCTGTGTGTGAGTGTGTGTGTGTGTAAGCTCCTGTGTGTGTGTGTATGATCTCCTACGTGTGTGTGAGCTCCTAAGTGTGTGAGCTCCTACGTGTGTGTGTGAGCTCCTGTGTGTGTGTGTGTGATCTCCTGTGTGTGTGTGTGATCTCCTGTGTGTGAGTGTGTGTGTGTGTAAGCTCCTGTGTGTGTGTGATCTCCTGTGTGTGTGTATGATCTCCTACGTGTGTGTGAGCTCCTAAGTGTGTGAGCTCCTACGTGTGTGTGTGAGCTCCTGTGTGTGTGTGTGATCTCCTGTGTGTGTGTGTAATCTCCTGTGTGTGAGTGTGTGTGTGTGTGATCTCCTGTGTGTGTGTGTTTGTGTGTGTGATCTCCTGTGTGTGTGAGTGTGTGTGTGTGATCTCCTGTGTGTGTGTGTGATCTCCTGCGTGTGTGTGTGTGTGAGCTCCTGTGTGTGTGTGATCTCCTGTGTGTGTGAGTGTGTGTGTGTGATCTCCTACGTGTGAGTGTGTGTGTGTGTGTGTGTGAGATCTCCTACGTGTGTGTGTGTGAGTGTGTGTGTGTGATCTCCTGTGTGTGTGTGAGTGTGTGTGATCTCCTGCATGTGTGTGTGTGTGTGTGTGTGTGTGTGTGTGCGCGCTCCTAAAGGGAGCTCACACAACAGCACAGAATCTGCATGCTTTCTCATTTCAACCTACGAAACCTCTCAGCTAACTCTGACCACTACTCCAGGGACAGGGGAATGACAGAAAGACTGTGTGCCCCTTTTTAAGGGTTCCGTGCTAGTTAGGCTTTCATTTTTTCCTTCATTCATTTCTTCGTCCATCCAGAATTGATCAAGGGCCTTCACTGTGCCAGGCTCCAGGCAGCTGTGGCATCGTGCTCGGAACGGGACAGACGAGGTCCAGCCGACCAGAGCGCAACTGGACCAGAGGCGGGTGGTGGCTGAGGCCCCGCGGACGGCAGAGGTCCCCGACCAGATGCCGCTTCAGTTCGTTTCCCCGGGGGCCAGGGAGAGGGCGGGGGTCAGCACACGCGGTCGGGGAGACTTATAATTACAGTGTCTATTAGGACAGATTACAGCGAAAGAATCACATCGTTAGAGGAACGACGAAATAAGAAAAGAGGTCCAGCAGGAACCGCAGGAGGAGAGGCCCTGGCTCAGCCAGCTCTCGCGAGTCTCGCCGGGCAGCCGCCGGCGGATTGAGGCCTGCACCGGCCTCTCCCTGCCCAGCTGTGGTCCTCAGGAGGATGCTGATGCGAGCCTTCTCTGGTTCTGAGCCAAGGGCGTCCTCTCAAGTGAACTGCGTGGCGGGCACAGGCCAAGGGCACAGGCTTGCCCCCCAGCAGGTGGCTGAGCCCCCCAGGGGCCTCCATTTACCTGTCCAATGAATATTAATCCATCGAATAATAATGATGAATAATGAAAATGACAGTGATGATATAATGCATGATGATTCCTCCTTCTGTGGCTGTCACACAAACAAGGAATCTAAGTCTGTAAAGAGGCATGACTGTCGGAACCAGGCCCAGCCACAGTAGAACCCGGGGCAAAGGGAGAATTCAGAACCACTATCCTCTTGATTCAAAGTTTTGTAATTTTGCTCACATGGATTTGATTACATTGGTTTTGATTTTTTAGAATGTTGCATTGACATATTATTCTCTTGATTACTCAGATTTTTGTAACCTCTTAAACTTTATTTTGGTAAAATACATAGAACATAAAACTCACCCTTGAATCATTTGTAAGCACGCCATTCAGTGGTTAAGCACGTTCACACTGCAGCCCCTTCGCCCCCCACTCCGCGCCCCCAACCAGCCGTCTCCACAACTCCTTCCTTCACCCTCCCAAACTTAGGCTCTGTCCCCACTGAACACTGGCCCTGGTTTCCTCCTGCCTGGCCCTTGGTAACTGTGAGTCTACTTTTTGTCTCTGAGTCCGACCGCTCTAGGGACCTTGCAGAGGTGGAATCACATGGTTCTGGTCCTCTTGGGTCTGGCTTGTGTTGTTTCATGTGAGGTTATTCAGGTTCATCCAGCTGTTCCATATGTGGAAATTCCATCCTTTTTAAAGGCTGAATAGTACTCCATTGTGTAGATATACTACCTGTTGTGTGGCACTTGTTCATCGGTGGAGAGTTGAGTTATTTTTACTGTTTGGCTCTCAAGGACACGGCTGCTAGGAACACTAACACAACATACCCCATGGGCCCTGCTCTAGGCTCTTTTGCACACACTCTGGGCAGAATGCCAGGCTGTGTGCTGGTGCTGGTGCTGGTGCTGTCGCGGGCACGCTGTCGCCCACCGCAGCTCTCACCTCCACCCCACAGCTGTGTGCGTGGTTCTGCTGTCTCCGCGACCTGGTCAGCACTCATTATTAAACGTGTTGGCATTTTGTTTGTTGTTTTATAGTTGCTTTTTCCTTCACAGAGTTACCTTCCCCCCAGGGAACCCTGCCACACCCTGAGGGGAGACGCCACCCTCTGCACTAGGCCACGTTCAGAAGATCTCTGCGCTCAGCGAGTGAATGGCACCAGTGGACACCAAGGCTGCTGCTCCCTTCCTCCAACCCAACTGCCCAGTGATGAACCCAGCCCAGGCCCTGCGCTGGCCGTGGAGATGCTGGGACTCTCCCTGACCCCAGCCTTGCACAGGAACTGACGCTGGGTCCCGTGGGAAAGGTTGGGGCTCTGGGTGCCTCTGCGAGATCAAGGTGGCTGGATGCTGGGCTCGCCTCTCTGGGCCGTTTCTACTCATGTCCGGCGTCAGTTCACGTGAGCCTGCTAATGCCCAGCTCAGGGAGAGGGGCTCCAGGGAGGACCAGATGGGTGGCTGGGGTGTGGCGGTGGGTGGGAAGGGCAAGGAAGAGAACTTGGCAGGCCTTCTTGGTGTTCCTGTACTCTCTCAGGAGAGAAGAGCCTTCTTCACTGAGAAATCTCTCTAATTTCTAGATCTATTTTGGGTCTGAATCCTCCCTCAGCTGCTGATGGTATGCTGCCAGTCCCCAACGTCAACCTCTCCAGTTTGAAGGCTAAGGAAGGGGATTTATCCCTGGAATGCAAGGATGGTTCAATGCACATTAGGCAATACATGTGATGCAGCACGTTAACAGAACAAAGGACAAAAACCACACCCTCACCCTCATCTCCACAGATGCAGAAGCAGCACTCGGTGAAGTCCAACACCTTTTCATGGTAAAAGGTCTCAACAAATTAGGTATGGAAGGAACATGCCTCACCTTAAAGGCCATGTACCACAGTTCTGTAACGAACATGATAGTCCACGGTGGGAAATTGGAAGCTTTTCTTCTAAGATCAAAAGTAAGTAAGACAGGCGCAGTGGCACACGCCTATCATCCCAGCACTTGGGAGGCTGAGGCAGGAGGATCGCGAGTTCAAAGCCAGCCTCAGCCATGGCGAGGCACTTAGCAACTCAGTGAGACCTTGTCTCTAATAAAATACAAAAAAGGGCTGGGGATGTGGCCCAGTAGGCAAGTGCCCCTGAGTTCAATCCCCAGTACCAAAAAAAAAAAAAAGATCATGGTGCCCACTCCTACCATTTATATTCAACATAATGCTAGAAGTCCTAGCCAGATCAAGTAGGCAAGAGAAAGAAAGAAAAAGCATCCAAATCAGAAAGAAAGGAGTCAAAAAATGTGTCTGTTTGCGCATGACATGATATATATATACAACATTCCTGAAGGCTCACCAAAAACTGTTATAACTAATAAATGAATTGAGTGAAGTTGCAGGATCCCAAATCAACACACAAAAGATCAATAGCATTTCTGTAAAACAACAACAAACTATCTGAGAAAGAAAGAAAGAAAGAAAGAAAACAGTCCTATTTACAATAGCTTCGAAAATAAAACAAAACAAAACAAAATCAATTAGGTGTAAATGTAACCAAGTTGGTGAAAGATATGAACATTGAAAACTATAAAAAAAAAAATAGAAAAGAAAGTGAAGGAGACACTGATAAATGGAAAATACCCCATATTTGTGGATTGAAAACTTCCACGGATTGCCAAAAGGATGAGCTAGACCCTCATCTCACAGCACATTCAAACATCAACTCAAAATGGATTGAAGAGTCAAACACAGACCTGAACCTCTAACGCTAGTAGACACATCATACGGGAACGTATTGGATGTGGCCCTGTCGGGCTCGGGGTGCATCTCTCCACAATATGACTGAAAGTGACCAGAATATACCACACGACCCCCAAACATCACTTTGTCACCTCTGCAGCTGATTATTCTAAGAAAGCCAAACACAGGAGTAGCTCTGAAGATCTGGTCTTCGGTAAGAGGAATTCGTATGTGTAAAGGAAATCCGCTTTGATGAGCGTGCCTGCACCCGGAGGAGGGCTGCTCCGAGAGAGCTCTCCCTGCCAGAGAGCAGGAGCTGCCACCCCAAGCACCACGCGCTGGCGTGCTCATGACTTGGAACAGAGGACACGTGGGGACACAGCAGAGGCTTTCCCTGAGCTATCTCACCCGTCTGAAGATTGACTTCCAAGGGAACTCAGTTGTCACGATCGCCTCCTTGGGCTTGACGGAGTCAGACCAGCTGACTCGCGGGAGACGAGGCCAGAGGCCGACACCGTGACCAAACTCACCAGCACTGATCCTTCTGCAGGACCCTCAAATTCATTCACCCTTGAACCCCAAATGGCACGCTGCCCCCTCCCACTCCTGACCTCCCAGTGAAGAGCATATATGAGTAGGGTTGGGGTACACATTTTTCTTTCATATGATGCCCCTACTCACATAATAAATTTGTGTATCTTATCTTTTGTAAATCTGTTTTTTATCTATTTAGTTTGTAGCCCTGCTAGAAAATCTAAAAGGGTGGAAGGAAGTCATTTGTCCCCGTGCTAACACCTCAGAAGCACAGAAGCAAAAGCAAAAATAGACAAATGGAATTTCATCAAACTGAAAAACTTCTGCACAGCCGGGCACAGAGCTGCACGCCTGTAATCCCAGGGGCTCGGGAGGCTGAGGCAGGAGGATCAGAGGTTCAAAGCCAGCCTCAGCAACTTACCAAGGCCCTAAGCAACTTAGTAAGACCCTGTCTCAAAATAAAAAATAAAAAGGGCTGGGGATGTGGCTTGGTGGTTAAGCACCCCTGGGTTCAATCTCTGGTACCAAAAAACAAAAACAAAAACAAAAAAAAGTCTTCTGCACAGCCAAGTACACAATCAACAGAGTGGAGAGGCGGCCTGGGGAACAAGAGGTGAATATCTGGACTATGCAAGGAACTCAAGTCAACAACAACAACAAACTGAATAACCTAACTAAAACATGGGCAGAAGATCTGACAAAAGAAGAATTCTGAGATGTCTAAATTTAATTACAAAGCCGGAGGCAGGGTGGAAAAAGAGATAAGAGACATCCTTCAGCAAGTACCTGCTGCTGGGGGAATGAAGGGCTGCTTCCTGAATGCAGGCTGCAGCCTTGAACTTCAACCCCAAAGGCCCCGGTGCTGGCCCTTCCCTCGCCTGCAGACCTTCCAGACCACGGATCTGACCAATCTGGACGCCATATGCACATCTGGACCACGCACATCTGGACCGTGCCCCTGCCTGCAGCCTTCTCCAGCTTCATGTCCTCCACTGCACATGTTAAGTTCCATGTAAATAATCGATGGCTTAATTTTCGTCCCCAAATTTTCATTGCAAACACGCTCTGGGCTGTGAGGTTCAGCGGATGCTGTCATCATCCCCTTGCCGTTGGAAGTGCCAGGAACTGGTCCCAGAATCGCGTTCCTCTGGCAGCACCGGTAAGGACTGATGAGCGCTTTTCGTTTAGAGATCCCGCAGCCTCGAGAGTTTCGATGTGACAGATCCAAAGAGACGGCTCTCCTAAGAAGGCACGCGGATGGCCTGTGGGGGTGTGGAACGATGCTCAATGTCGCTGGCCATCGGGGAGGTGCCAATCCAGTCCACAGTGAGGGACCCTCCCAGCCCTGTTAGACTGGCTGATGGCACCCAGACGAACGGTGACCGGCGCTGGTGAGGCTGCGCGGAAAGGAGTCCCTCGGCTAACTGTCGGTGGGAACGCAGATGGCACAGCCACCGCGGGAAAGAGCAGGGAGGAGCCTCACACCACTGGGACTGCCGCAGGATCCAGCAATCCCACTCCCCCTCCCACTGCCTCGGCTCCACAGCTCAGGACAAGGCGCCCTGCCAGCTTCCCCGTCCATCTCCACTCTCGGACCCCAAAGTCTCTTGTCTGGGGACTCTGGTGACACCCGGCCTGGGGCAGCGGGTTCAGGGGACTGGAGCACAGCACCTCCTCTCAGCTTCAGGCCACAGGGACAGCGCTGGATGTCACAGGTGGGTCCCGCCAGGCTGCTCCTCTGCTGTTCTCCTGAGAGGCAGGCCTTGGTGACAGGCTGGGCAGAGGAGGCCTCTGCCCCCGAGAGCCCCCGTTACCTGGGCTGGAGGTCGGGGCGCTCTGGTCTCTCCGAGGAGACCTTTGCATCAAAGGCCAAACGCAGAGCGCTGTGGCGGGCCTGGGGCTGGAGGCTCTGCGCTCCAGAGCAGCCCGCGGGGCCGGGGACCTGCCAGCCCTCTGCTGTCCTTACTGACGTGACGTTGTCAGTCCTCAGAGCTGTGCGCCTGTGCGTGGGGGGTCTTTAGAGCCCTCTTCTTTCCTCCTGTCCTCACAGTTATTCTCCTGCAGCTCCTGCCCAGCACCGCGCTCTCCCCGGGGGCCTGGGACTCACCCACCTGGAGGCTGGCCTCAAGCATCCCGTGGGGGAGACGCAGGTGACCCCGCAGGTCTCTCTCCTGGGAACTCCAGGCCTCAGTACCCGGCGGGGCAGGAGACCCCTGCAGGCCCAAGCTCCCCTTCTGCAATCACAGGCTCCAGGAATCCTGTCGTCCTGGGCTCCACAGCCATCCCGGCCCCTTTAGCTGCCTTGTGGGGGACTGAGCTATCAGAGAGGAGGCACTAGGCAGAGTCCTGAGGGCACGGGGGCCCTGATCCACCTGTTCCTGAAGCCCATGCCCTAATCTATGGATCACCCAAGCCAGTCAGCCCCTTGCAGGCTTGAGCCAGTTTGAGCTGTGTTTCTGCCACGTTCTCGTGAAAGGCTCTACTGGCGTAATTGGTTCTAATCCTCCCATGAGCTGCGTCCCTAGTGGCACGCCCTGTGCAGAGTCACGGAGCCATCAGAACAAGGAGGCTGCAGCTTCAGGGGTCTGCAGGGGCTCTCGCCTCCTGGGACAGAAGCAGCCGAGCTCGCCCTGGCCTCGGGTCGACCAGGACCCTCCTCTGGGGTCACCTGCTTTGCCCCGGCACTCTCTCTGTGGGGTGGTCTCCGCCTGCTCCCAAACCGTCCCACAGAACACAGCAGGACAAGGGGTGGAAGGCTCAGCCGCGGCCACCGACCCGTCAGGCCCAGAGGCAGGGGCTGGAGGGCCGAACAAACAGCCCGACCCGAGGAATCCTCCGACCCTGGGCTCCGCTGGGCCAGGAGAGAAGGGGCGCAGCTGGTCCAGACGGCAGCCCCGCCCCCAGGCCCGGAGCTGTGGGCACCCCAGGAGGCGCCTCGGGGACAGACCCCTGGGCTCAGGCCACCTGACCACCGGCCGAGCAGGAGCCTGCCCCTCTGCACCACTGCAGCCCGACCACGGCCTCTGCCAACGCCCCCAGCTGGGATCCCACCCCCAGCTTCATCATGGCCAGTTTGAGGCTGGTGTTTCTCGAATATCCCTCCTGTTCTCTCTGCTGATGAGATTTCCAGTCTGAATCACAGCTGGGCGAAGGACACTGATAGCGTGACTGTGACACTGATGCAAAAGGCCAGCTCGCTCCCGCACCCCTAGACACCTAAGTCACCCCCAGGTGGAACCTTCCAGCTGAAGTCACATGGCACCACCCAGCCCTGGGTCTCTGAAGGGGACCAGGAAAGAAGGCGGCTCTCGCCCCAGCCACTAAGGTGTGTGGGGTGTCAGAGGTGAAGGTCCTCCGCGCCCCCGGAGGTGACTGTCACACCGTCTGTTAGCTCTGGGTAAGGGCAGGTGCGAGTCCACCAGGGGTCCAGCCTCGTCCCCTGTGCTGTTTTCTCCTATCAGGCTGACACTCTGGAGGGTGCTTCCTCCTGTCACATCCGTCACTGAGCCACCGGGAAAACCGGTTGCCACCAGCATGCAGAAGTCAGGTACAGGGAGGGCGGCAGCCAGGATCGCTGGTCTCCTGGGTGGGTGCCTGGTCAGACACCCGTCAGAAGCCAGGCAGGTACCCAGGGAGACCACAGTCACACCGCAGTTTATCACAAATGCAGGATTAAATTCTGAAATTTAATTATTTTTAGTGCAAAACTTATAAGGTTTTACGGCTTAACTTCTAGTTAAACACGATTCTGTCTCCACTCCCAGCACAAGGTTCAAGTCCAAAGGGCCAGAGTCTTTTTTAGTATATATTTTTGGATTTTACTGAGGCACGACACTGTACCTTGGTCAAATCTCAGCTTTGCCTTTCAGTGACTCCTGGAACAAGCCCCCAGCCGGCCCCCTGGAGTCCCCTCCCCATCCATTCAATCCTAGTCGCACCGGTAGCGGCCATCCTAGCTTCTGCATGGCACTGAACTCCGCGTGGGTGCGGTGGCACACTGTGGACTCTCCGGCACCTGTTTTCTGTTGTCCACGTTAATTCTGTGAAATGTGCTTGTGAGAAACACAGATTTAATTTCTCATTGCCCTCTGCCACTGCCTCGTGTGCACAGATCACACTGTATTTACTCCGTCCCCCTGAGGATGGACGTCGGGTGGGCCAGGTGTGGGCGGTCACCAGCGCAGGCGGAGGGTCATTCCCACCGCGTCTCCTGCTGGCCCAGGCCCTCGCTTCCCTTGAGCATCTATCCACCCAGAAGCCGCGGGGCCGCAGTGACAGGCGTGGTTAGCTGCAGCAGACACCCCCAGCTGTCTGCAGAGCTGAGCCTATTTACACGGGAACGTTCGAGGACTGCTGTCAGGCCGTTCTAGGGGCACATAACGGTGTCCTCCTGGGTGTCCAGTCTGCCTTTTCCTGGGGGCTCATCACATTGGAGCATTTTGTAATGTTGGGTCAGTCACCTGGATATCTTCTGTTGCCGGGACCAGCAAATCACTCTGTAAAGGACTTGAGAGTAAATGTCCTTGGCTCTGTGGGCAAGCATTTATCATTTCTTGGCACTGGGAATTTTCTACCTCCACTTCTAGTTCGGTGTAAAATGTGTACCACATTGTTGCAAACGACAGTCAGTCACTCTGGTGTGCTAGGGAACCCTGGACCCGTTTCTCCCACGTCCCTGTATTTCGGGACCTGCGATCCAGCGTCCCTCCTCCCGCCCTCCCTAACCTACTCTCTACTCCTATGCGATCAACTTCTTGGGCTTCCACGTTTGGGCGAGAACACATGGCACTTGTCTTCTGTGCCTGGCTCAGTTCCCCTGACACCATGTCCTGCAGGCTCGTCCGTGTGCGGGAGGTTGGGGCACTCTTCCCGCCTCTCGCGCCCTCTCACGCCTGCTCCGGGACCAAAAGGGGTGTTGGACACCAGACACCAGCCACGACCCAAGGCCACAGCAAACTCCCAGCAACCCGGTCCTTTCCCCGGCACAGTACCGCAAGTGGTAAACACACAGTGGTTTTCTTTACAGACACGCTCATCGCAGAGATTTGTCAAAAGATGGGGAATTCTTCTGATTTCATCCAACTTGGCTTTAGAACATCAATTATCCCTAGAAATTTCCAGATATTTCCAAATAGCCCCTCAGGAACGTAGGAAAGCTGTTCCCAGCCCCTCGATGTGGAAATCTATCAACTCCTGTGTTGTTTATTCTTGTGCAATTAGCAGCATCATTCCGAAGGGACTCTGAGGGTCGAGGGACCTGTGGGTGTCGTTCTCCTAGCAGGGTCTTGCTCCTTGAGGCTGCGCTCATTCCACGCCGAGCTCCGCTTACGGGAAGTTTGGGTAAACAGAGCTCTTGTGAGTAATTAGTATCCAATTAGGCCACAGATCCGCGTTCCTGAGTCAGACTCCTCTCTCCAACCTCTGGGAAGAATTAAACAGGTCAAGCCTCTGTTTACAGAGCAGGCCCCGCGCTGCCTGCTCCGGGCATGTTCCAAGCAACTCCTGGACCACTAAACAAAGCTGCTCACTCTGGCCTTGGCCTTGGCTGCTAGGAAATGGCAGGACTGACTGCCCAGGGATCTGGGTCCTTCCTCCGCCTCTGCTCAGCCTGTGGGAAGCTCCACAGCCCACCAGCACCACCAAGAAGCCAGGGCCTGACAGAGGACGGTCAGGCCTGTCCTCTGAGTGACAAGGTCAGGACTGTCCTTCCTGTCACCAACCCCTTTTCAAATGACACCTGGCATGAAGGCCTTCCTTATCGCTTTGTATTACAAAAATTTTTAGATTCGATCGTTCTTCAGAGCCCCTGAGGCACTTGTTCCAAGGCCCCTCACAGATGCCAAAATCCAAAGACGTTCAAGACCCTCACATAAAATGGCACTTATTTGTGCAGAACCTGCTCTTGTATATTTTCCATCATCTTTAGGTTACTTACATTATCTAATACAATGTAAATGCTATACAAATACTTTTTTTTCCCTTTTTTACTGTATTCAGGAACAATGACAAGAAAAAAAAAAGTCTGGATATGTTCAGCAGAGAGACAATTTTTTTCTTGAATATTTTCATCCACAGTTGGTTAAATACGAGGATCTGGAGCATGCAAATAGGATGGAACAACTAACTATACAGGAAAAGTAAAAGAAGAATCCTCTGAACATCTTTGTGTTCACTACTTAGATTCACAATTATGGGCATTTTGCTCAACAATTTGAAAGTAAGTTTCACTTTACACATTTCTGTACATCTCTCCTAAGAACAAAGGCGCTCTGATGCAAACAAAGTAACAGTGTAACAAAGTATTTATTTCATGTACCCAGTGATTGGAATGAGGGTGGTCCCAGCGCTTTTTGCTAGCCTTCTCGGGGTCACAGGATCTGCAGATTATTGCTGAGCAGGTACTTGTCATCTTCTTCTTCTCTGACAAGTCTAGTCAGGAGTTCATCGATTCCTTGATTTTTCACTCCAAAGAACTAGCAGAAGGTATTGTGTATGTTATCACCATGATTTGTTTTTCAGTCATTTTTATTTCCTTGATGTCTACTTTTATGTAATCTCCTTTCTGTTTGGGGATCTAACCGGCATTCTTTTTTAATTTTCTAGCCTCTTAAGGTAGAAATTAAGATCTCTTCTTAGCTGTATCCCACAGATTTTAACATGCTATATTTTTGTTCTTGTTTAGTTCAAACTACTGCTGATCCTTCTTGTGACATCTTCCTTGACCCACGGGTTATTTATAAGCATGTTGTTTAATTTCCAAATATTTGGGGCTTTTCCAGATTCCTCTGTTGTTGACTTATTAAATTCTCTTGTGGGGCAGAACATAAACTTTATGTGGCTTCAATCCTTTTAAATGTGTCGAGGCTTGTCGTTGGCACAGCCCAGGGTCTGCTTGGGCACCGTGTGCAGGGCTGCATCAGCTGGCCGGCGTGGCCAGCAGTGTTATCCCGGTCTGTTCTGATCGCCATTGAGCTCCTGTTTATTTGTCCTACGATTAGATGGAAAGGACGGCAGACATTCCCGGCCACACCGCTGGTCTGCCTGTTCTTGAGTCCATTCGTTTTTGCTTCATTTCTTGTGTGCAATATCCTTTTTGGCCCCTGACAGGAGCACGTGATGACATCTATTTTCTCTGATGTTCACACCGCCAGTCCTGCTTTATTTGGGCTATAGTTTACATAGTACATTCATTTCCATCCTTTTACCTTTACCTGTCTGATGTCGTGTTCAAAGTAGGTTTCCCATAGATCCCAAGATTTGTCTTTCTTCCCATCTTACAAGATGCTTTTGATTGATCTGTTGCGTCATTACCAACATGGTTGACATCTACTGTTTGTTTGTTTTCTTCAATTTCAACTTTCTTTTGGAGTAGATGGATCAATTTTTTACTATCCTATCTATATACTCTTGGATGATGAACTCTCTTTTGTTTTATTATCCTAAAAACGGTTATTCTAATGTTTATAGTATTCAACTTTAATGGATCACAGCTCATACATGATGTCATTTCATGTATGACGCACAATTCTTAGAATATCATGCCTCCATTTTGCCTTCTGTTGTGCTAGTATCGCCATACATTTTATTTCTTATGTGCTTTTGAGTCAAAACCATGATTGACTGCTTTTGCCTTAAATATTCAAGCATCTCTTCAGGAAATTTTTTTTTAAAAATTATATGTATCCCTACATTTTCCAACTTCTGCACTCTATGTTCTTCCTTGCAGATCCGACTCTCCAGGTGCTCACAGGTTTCTTATTCCTGTGGTTTAAAGGGTTTGATTTAAATTTATCACAGTGTAGGTTTTCTGGAAATGAATTCTTGCAGTTGTGTATTTTGGGGAAAAAAAAGTGATTTTATTTCCATTCCCAAGGATTGTTTCCCAGGAGTGTGCTACTGTAGGTTAACAGGGCTTACTCTCTGTCTGCTGTCACCCGTTAGAGCATCTTTCCTTCGTCTTCTGGTCGGCAGAATCTGTGATCCGAGGTCTGTAGTCATTCTTACTCTCTTCCTAGTACGTGTTTGTTTTCTCTCTGTGTGTTTAATAATTTTCCTATTACTGGGGTTTTAGCTATTTGATTATGATATTTCATCACAGTGTGTGTGTGCATGTGTGTGTGCGTGCATGTGTGTGTGTGCATGTGTGTGTGCGTGTGAGTGTGTGTGTGTGAGTGTGCGTGAGTGTGTGTCCGTGTGTGTGCATGAGTGTGTGTGCGTGTGTGTGTGCGTGAGTGTGTGTGTGCATGAGTGTGTGTGTATGTGTACGTGAGTGTGTGTGCATGTGTGTGTGTGCGTGTGTGTGCATGTGTGTGAGTGTGTGTGTGCATGTGTGTGTGTGAGTGTGTGTGTTTATGCATGATTCCAGGCTATGTTGAGTTTGTTGAGCTTCTTAGATCTCTAGCTATAATTTCCTTCAATTTGGAAACACTTCAGACTTTATTTCTTCAAATCTTCTTCTGTCTCTTCTCTTCTGGGTATTTCAACTGCTGTCCTGTTACCGGACTTTCTATTTTTCTACAAATCACTGAAGCTTGGTCCATTTTCTTGCCCCCAGTCTTTTTCTGTCTGCTTAATTTTGGACTAGTTCTATTGCCATACCTACAAGTCCATTGATCTTTTCTTCTGTAGTATCTGATCTACTATTATTCATTCCGCTAAGTTTTTTTTAATTTTAGTTACTGAATTTTCTATCACTTGAAGTTCCATTTAGTTCTTTTGAATTTATTCTATTTCTCTCCTCACTATGTTTTTGTTTCCTTTGAAATACTTAAATACAATTATAATACCTGTTATCATGTCCTTGCCTGATAATTCCTCACCTCTGTCATTTCTGATTTGCTTCTAATGATGGTTAGTTCTCTTAGTTTACAGGAACTTCTGTGTGTGCCTTATAATTTTTGATAGGACACTATAAATGATGCTTTAGGGCCTGGATTATGATGGTTTCCATTATAGAGTGGTGGGCTCTGTTTTGGGGTGCAGTTAGGCATCGAAGGCCTGACCACTGCCTGCGAGGCCCATGTTTTAGTTCTTCCGGGAAGGTCTGGAGACGCCTCCCTCCACCAGTAGCTCAATCCTAGCAACTCGGACCAGGCCTGACTGCTCCGGGTCTTGGGTGACGGCTGCAGGTTGCAGCTGAGAGCTTTGCCCTCCAGCTCGTGCGGATCAAGCGCTTCCCCGTGCGACGTGGCCCTCGGGCAGCTCCCCACCCTCTGACCACTCTTCACCATCTTCACTGAGGTTCACTCTACACAGGAGCAGCCTGATGGCCGCAAGCTCTCGAGGAGACCCCGTGAAGATGTCCACCGCTGTTTCCCTGGGTAGCCCCTCTTCTTGGGAACTCTGCCCCACACCCTCTCACAGCTCCAGCCTCCCTGAGCCCTGATCTCTGTCCCTTCCACTCACGGAGGCCACTGTGCCAGTTGGAGACGCCACTTCGACATCTGTGGTCTGAACCATGCCTCCGGATAGAAAGCTGGCAACCCCAGAGCTTGTCCTTTGTCTGTCCACGATCAGGCACTGGTTTAGCCAGCTTTCCTCCACTCTGGCTCAAGACCCGACTAGCACAATTAGGTTGAGTTAGGGGCTCATGGTTCCAGAGGTCTCCATCCATAGAAGGCTGGCTCCACTCCTCGGGGCTCGAGGTGAGGCAGGACATCATGGTGGGAGAGTGTGGCAGAGGGAAGCAGCTCATGTGATGATCAGGAAGCAGAGAGTCTCCACTGGCCAGATTCAAATATACACCCCAAAGCCGCGACCCCAATGCCGCCGCCTCCAGCCACACCCACCTGCCTCCTGTTACCAGTCAATCCCTACCAGGGGGTAAGTTCACTGCTGGGGTTGAGACTTTCTCTCTGGACCTTCCTTTCTCCTCTGAACCTGCTTGCACTGACTCACACGTGGACTTTTGGGGGACACCTCCCATCCACACCATGACAGGGATCGCAGTTGCTGTGGTCTGGCTGTAGTTTGTCACCCAGAGGTCCGTGTGTTGAAGCGTGGTCCCCAGTGTGGTGTGGGAGGTAGGGAAGTGGGCAGGTCACGAGGGTGCTGCCTTGGGGAGGGATTCACCTGGCTCCCTCGGGACCTTGGTTAGTTCCCTCGAGAGTCAATTTCTACACGAGAATGAGCCCGACTCCCCCCACACTCTGGCTTCCTGTCTCACATGTGGTCCTTGTGTCCTGTGTGGGATGCCATCTGCAATGATGTGGTGTGGCGTCCTAGCCAGGAGGCCCCTCACAAGAGGACAAATCAGTGGGGCTGCCTGATCTTGGACTTTCCGCCTCCGGAGGGAACACGAGCTAAGTGAACCTCTTTTCTTTTTAAAGTCCCTGGCCTCAGGCATTTTATTTTAACAATGGGAAACTGGCCACTATAGTAACACCAAGCTGTTTACTGGCCAATGTCTGGAAACGTTTGTCTATCTTGTTCAGTTCTGGAGTAGTATATAGTGAAATGGAAAGCCTGGATCTTGTTACTCCCTCTTGATCAGAAATAAACTGCTCATAGCTTTTAAAACTTGCTTTATTTTAGTAATTTCCCCATTGTTGTTTGTTTTTGTTTTCCCCCTCGTATTCTTAGGCTGGGCCGTCTGCTTTGTTGTACTTCGTGCAATGAACTGGACTTGAATTTATTAGACCTGCTGTTTTTAAAATTTCTAACTCATTAATTTTTGCTTTTATCTACATCACCCCCTTTCTTCTGCTTCATTTTAGTTTTTTTTAAACTCTTTTTTTTTTTTTTTTTTTTTTTTTTTTTTTGGTACCGGGTATTGAACTCAGGGGCACTCAACCACTGGGCCACATCCCTAGCCCTTTTTTGTATTTTATTAGAAGCAGGGTCTCACTGAGTTGCTAAGTGCCTCGCTATTGCTGAGGCTGGCTTTGAACTCTCCATCCTCCTGCCTCAGCCTCCCAAAGTGCTGGGATTACAGGCGTGCATCACCACGCCCGGCCATTTTTTTAACTCTTTAATTTAGAATTTCTTTTTTTTTTTTTTTAACTGTTTTTCATTTTCAGACTCTTTATTGAAGTCACCCAATGAGCAGATCATAAATAACCTGTAGTAAGTGAGCAGTGCTTGGGTTAAATTGAATAATGGTCCCATTCACTACTTTTTAAAATGACAGCTTTTTTGAGGTCTAATTCACTTAACATTCACGTGCACAGTTTGGAGTTTCTCTGGGTGCTCACAGAGTCATGCAACCTCAGTGATTCTCTCATGGTAGAACCCTCCCATCACCCAGAAAGACAAACTGCACCCATGACGGTGACCCCCACCTCTCCCCTCGGCCCTTAGCAACACTAACCTGCACTCTTCCTCACGGGCCTGCCTGGTGTGGACGGGAAGGGAGTTGTGCGTCGTGCTTTGGGGGCTGTCTTTACACATTTACACACCATTTTCAAGAGTCGCCCATGTTGGCAGGTCCTGGAACCTTATTCCTTTTTACGGTGAACAGAAGGTGCCTTCTGATTGCCATTCACCAGCTGACACGCTGCTGGGCTTTCCCACGCCTTCCAATTATGAGCAAAGTTCTTCAGTGTAGGAGCCCTGTTTGGGGAGATGGCTAAGATTGCGGTTGACTACGGGCCATGGAGATGTTTGGGCATTGCTGTCTTCCGTAGTCTCACGGGACTTGGCCCGGGATCTCGTGGGACTTGAGCGAGATTGCTGATCGGGTCTGCGCCATTTTGGTGGTGTGTGTGGTGCGTGTTAGTCGTTGTTAGAGCCAGAGAGAAAAGTTATCAGAATAAAAAAAGCTGTTTGTTTCCAGTTCGCCTCTGAACTTCTTCCCGCGGCTTCGTTGCTCCAAGCGGCCATCGCTTCAGGCGGCAACACTTCAGGGCACCCGCGTGCCAGTCCTCGCATGCCCGCGTGTTTCCAGTGCCCAGGGACTGGAGTTACCAGGTCCCGTGAGAACACTACGGTGGACTTCCTGAGGAATCGCCATGCTGTTCGCAGAGCAGCCACCTCGTTTGAGGTTCCCAGCAGCAATGAACGAGAGTCCAGTTTCTCCGCCTGCTTGTCCATAGTTATTGTCCACTGTCTTTTCTTTCCCTCAACTCTAGTTCTGCCTGTGGGTGGGAAATATATCACACTGTGGTTTGATTTGCATTTCTCAAGGCTGATGACATTGAGCCCCTTTTCATGTGGTCATTGGTTTATCTTTCATTTCTAGTTCTTACATGTAGGCCATTGATGCATTTTGAGTTAATTTTTGTGTATACTATGAGGTAGAGTCCAAATTTTTTTTTTTTTTTTGTGGTACCGGGGATTGAACTCAGGGGCACTCGACCACTGGGCCACATCCCCAGCCCTTTCTTGTATTTTATTAGAGGCAGGGTCTCACTGAGTTGCTAAGTGCCTCACCATTGCTGAGGCTGGCTTTGAACTCACGATCCTCTTGCCTCAGCCTCCCAAAGTGCTGGGACTACAGGCATGCGCCACCGCGCCCGGCTCAAATTTTGTTCTTTTGTATGTAGATGTCCAGGTGTTCCAGCACTATCTATTGAAAAGCCACATATAAGTTCTATCGAGGAAAAAAAAAAAAGAGAGATCTCTTCTAATATGCAAACGAATTATCTTGTAATTTTATTGTCATAGGACATGACCTATAGAATTTTGATTATAATAACTTGTTCCAAATGCCTAATCAGATCAATTGGTTTACTCAAAAGCATTCCCTGCACAAATTCTATTTTTTTTTTTTTTATTAGAGACAGGGTCTCACTGAGTTGCTAAGTGCCTCACCATTGCTGAGGCTGGCTTTGAACTCACAATCCTCCTGCCTCAGCCTCCCAAGTGCTGGGATTACAGGCGTGAGCCACCACGCCCAGCTCCTGCACAAATTCTGTTCTTAGCTCAGGCACCCGGGATCTGCACCAGCCCAGGAACTGTGAGGCCCTCTTTTCAGCGTTGGTGATCAGAAGTTCCCTCCCCGTCTCCCTACACCCTTGTGTTTTCACTCAGAGACTGAAACTCAAAAAAACAGACAGTGTGGTAAGTTTTGCCGTGGACGGTTTGGAGATAGATTTCTAGTGACACACTTTATTTGAATATAAATTTCCGTGGAAGAAGACAGTCAAGAAGAACCCGAGAGTTACTGCAAAAAGGAATTCTGCTTTAAATATATATATACACGTGTGTGTGTGTGTGTGTGTGTGTGTGTGTGTGTGTGTGTATCCTTCCCTGGTGCACTGGGAGACCAACTCCTGGGCAGAGGCCAGCGTGGGCGGAGGCTTTCTGGACTGGGCTGTGGGTACATGTGCTCCATCGTCACCGACCTTGCTTGGCGCGGAGACTTTGTCACCGGCTCCCTCGGCTGCCGTTCTTACTTCCCTTAACTCTCCTCGTGAGCCTTCTAGTGCAGCAGATGCTAGGAAATGAAAACCCCACCTACCAGAAACGGGATTTGGGGTGTGGATTAGATTTCGCCGAGCAGAGGCCCCCATGGACCGGCAGGTGCGCAGGGCAGTGGCCATGTCGGGGTGATCGGAGGTCTTTGTAAAGAAGGCGACAGATTTTCCACGGCCGTTCTGGCGGGTTCCGGAGACTCTCCCTGGAAACGCAGCTGCTGAGCAGCAGGTGGAGGAAGATTTGATAGGCAGCTGGGCGTTTCCCTGGGTCAGTGTCGTTTCTGATTGTGCGGCCGTGGGACCTCGCTCCTGGGGTCTCACCGAGGTCCTGTAAGGTCCCCTGTCCCTTCTGCTACTCACTTTCTTCTGCAGCGCGTCCAGTCCTCTGCTGCTGGGGGCCAGGCCCAGTGACCTCTTCGGCAGCGAGAGGCAGACAGGCAGTGCGGCTCCTGCAGGCCATCACCACACCTGGGCAGGTGCTTCTTCTGAGAAAGGTAAGTCCAAAATTGGAATAAAACTTTCAAAACTGGAAGTGGAATAAAAAGTTCAAAACCACTGAAAGAAACAGCGGCGATGGTGGCCCAGGGGAGGGTGGACTCTTCTGAAAGTGATTTAGTACACAAACCAGAAATAAATGATTTTGGAAGCTGAACACTGCTTACTCGAGAAATGAGAAATCAATGATTAGGAAACCACGTGCCGACCCCGGTAGGATACATGCGGGCAGCACCTCCAAAACACGCAGATCAGAAAACCACAGTCTGAGGACCTGTGTGCGGAGGAGCCACG
Organism: Tamias sibiricus; assembly: GCA_025594165.1. Taxonomy (NCBI): domain Eukaryota; kingdom Metazoa; phylum Chordata; class Mammalia; order Rodentia; family Sciuridae; genus Tamias; species Tamias sibiricus. The sequence continues at coordinate 6,647,517 of CM046668.1, read as the reverse complement.
AGGGATGGCGCATTCTACGAGGAGCGCTTCTGCCCAGCACTCCGGCCTCTGGCCAGGGAGCGGGAAGCTCCGAGGAGGGATTGAGGTGGGGTTCTGAGGGGTGGGTGCTGGACAGACATTCTGCAGATGGAGGAGTCTCCCTTGAGCCCTCCTGGGAGGTCATGGCTGACCTCAGCTCCCACAGGAACCCTGAAGAGGCTGAAAAGGAAGAGCAGGACTCTTCTGGAAAGGCAGCGGCCAAGGAGTGTTGGAGCCGGAAAGGGATTTGCAGCCCGGAACGGCGGCGGCGCGGGAAGGAGCCCGGAGACAGGATAGAAATGAAGAAATTCTTCTATCTTTCTCTCTCTGTCTCTTGTAATTTCTAACACCACATACACACTCTCGCAAGAAACCAAGGCACCTACTCTTACAAGAAACTACAATATATATACACAATAGCGATAACCCCGTCCGTTCTCTCTCAGGTCTCATCTCACACGCCCAAGCAGGAATGGCGCTGGCCCGATATGCTGAGTCACGGCTCAAGTCTCTCGAGATCCTGGGCCAAGTCCCGCGAGATCCCAGGCCAAGTCCTGTGAGACTACGGAAGGCAGCAATGCCCAAACATGTCCATGGCCCGTAGTCAACCGCAATCTTAGCTATCTCCCCAAACAGGGCTCCTGCCAAGGAGGAGGTTCAGGGCAACTGTGCTGCCCCAGCTCCCGAGTCTAAGCGACCCGGTCGCGCCCAGGTCTGACGGTGCAGGTGCGCTCCTGCTGTCCGCAGCTCCCAGCCCCAGACGGGCTGGCTCCCCCGGCCACTGAAGACTGGCCTGCAGCTCATGCTGCGTGGGCTACTGGACAGGAAGGGCAACCACAGGGTGGGCTTCCCAGTTCCCCCACAGGCTCTTACCCAGAACACAGAAATAGAGTTCCTGGAAAATTAGCATCAGCTGAGACCACACACCGTGAGATGAGCCAAGACCACGAGATGAGGAGATAAACAGGTCTGGTGAGACTGGAAAGGATTCTAGGGAAACCAAAGTTCAGCAAGATAAATGCTTTGGAGCACACAGAACGGTGTCCGGTCCGATGCAATGCAATATTTGGTTTCTTACAAAGCACCACGGATGAACTCTGTGCAAATACAATCAAGAAACAGGAAAAAATAAACAAACATAGAAATGAGGAAGAGATAAAATAGATCAACTTCTGGCAAATCTAATCGAGGAAAAATGGCCAAACAGGAAACTAGAAATGAGAAACTTTAAAGGGAAAGAGGTGGAGGGAGAAGCAAAATAGAAATGCAGGTGACGTCAGCCGATTGTGTTGCCTGGGCTCAAACAAAACCTGTAAGTGGAAGCGGGCTGGGGACACCTGGACACTACGTGGTCACTTGATGGTATTTAGTGTGTATTGTTAATGGTTTGGGTAGACGGTGGTCTTTCCATTATTCTTCAGCGTCCCTCTATTCCGGAGATATATGCTGAAGTATTTCTAGATGAAGTAATGATGATGTGATTTGTTCAAAATTACAGGATGGGTTACCGGGGCCGGGACAGGGGTAGAGTAGTCTCCCACGAGTTGATCAGCGCTGAAGCTAGAAGAGGGAATAACATGCTTTGCACCCGTCTCTCTAACTCGGTCTGACCAGAAGCTTTAACATTTAAACGGAGGTGAGAACAAAAGTGACAGGAGGTTAGGATGAGCTACTCCACAACATACAGCTGAGAATTCCAAATAAAGGGTGTTTTCTGGACATATTACCCAAATTGATCTCAGAAGAAATCTAAAATGTGAATCTATTACTAACCACAGGAGAGATTTAAAATACAATTAACATATCTCAAAAGCATCCTGTGAACTTTACAGGAGTTAGGTTTTATCAGCTATTCCAGAGCAGAGAGAAAGGTCTAAGGCTACACAGTCCACTTCGTGAAGCTAGATTGACCCTGACCACAGCACCCAACAGAGGCCAAGCGAAACTGCATGACTGTAAACCAGCCTCAGAAACGTCGTTTTAAAATCCTAAAGTAGCTGCAAAATAAGTAATATCTTAAAAGAAGTTTCTATCATGACCAAGGAGAGTGTCTCTCCCTCGATGCTGAAAAAGGGTTCACTCTTTTGGAAATCTGTGACGATATGTTCTGGCTGAAGTTCTCGCTTTTAATTGTGGCTTAAAAGGTATCATCGAATATCACTGAAAACACACCCCCACCTTTTAAAAGGCCCTGGAGGGGAAACTAGACCTAAAGAATGCTCCTTTCACATCATGATTGTTCAAACAAATGGCCAGCGTTTTCCTGAAGGAGCGTTGAAAGTGTTTCTATTGAAACCAGAAAGGGGCCAGTGAGCCCACTCTACGCCTTGCTAGGTCACATTGCAGGGGAGATCTGGCTCACGCAACAGGAGCTGAAATAGAAAGGTGAACGCTTGAGTTTCAGAAAGGAGGGGAAAAGCTCATTATATACCCGTGACACGACTCCATTACCTGAACCCCCAAGGGAGTCGACTCCAAGGTGCTTGGAATTTAAAAGAAAGCTTGTAAAAGGGCCAGATTAAAACATAATAAACGTGCGACCGTCAGTCGCACCAGTGCAAACCAAGCAGAAAGTATGCTCTTAGTAGTGTAAGAGACTTCATTCAGTCTGATTAGGAACGTGGAGAGGACAGCGGAAGAGCACTGAGCCTGCACACACAGAACTGTACACAGTGGCATGTTACGCAGCCATCAAAAATCTGTAAAGGCGTGTGGAGATCATTCTGGAAAAAGCACAAGAGAATCAACAACACCAGAACCTTAAGACTGTGTCCACTTTCCCTTCCTCCCTCCCTCCCTTCTTTCCTTCTTCCCCTTTCATTTTTGTAGAGAGTATATAGAACCCCCAAAAATAAAAACAAAAAAGATTACAAGTAAACCTAAGAGATTTGAATAGTAATTATTTTTATAATTCTCAGACAACTTTTATTTTCTCTGTGCTCTCATGCTATGTTGCTCACAATGAGTATTACTTTTTAGTTTTTTTTTTTTTTTGTGTGTGTGTGTGTGTGTGTGTTAGTTACCAGGGATTGAACTCAGGGGCACTCGACCACTGGGTCACATCCCCAGCCCCCTTTTTTTTGTATTTTATTTAGAGACAGGGTCTCACTGAGTTGCTAAGTGCCTCGCCATTGCTGAGGCTGGCTTTGAACTCATGATCCCCCTGCCTCAGCCTCCCAAAGTGCTGGGATTACAGGCGTGCACCACCGCGCCCGGCAATATTTATTTATTTACTTTAGTTGTACACAATGCAATGCATTTATGTTTACGTGGTGCTGAGGATGGAACCAGGGCCGCACACGTGCGAGGCGAGCGCTCTGCCGCTGAGCCACAACCCCAGCCCTACTTTTTTAGATAAGGAAAAAATGGTTGCATCGGCTCAAATACAAAAGCAATCAACTGAAAAGGAATAAATTCATTGGCTATAATAATTCTAAGGATTTGAGATGATGATCCTGTCAGTCAGCCCGAGGACGGGAGCTTTCTGGAACACTGGGTAGCACCCAGGGGTCGGTCCGAGGAGAGGTTCAGGGTGGCCGGGGAAGCCTTTGCCTGCCTCAAAGTGAATTTAAGAGGGAGGGGACGACGTCACTGCAGGTGTTCTTCCAAAGCAGAACATGAATTCACAACGCCTCTGGCTGACACAGCTGGAAGGGGGACAAGATTTTAGAGGCCTCAGGTGCTCTCTGTGGGTGCTCACTGTCTTCCTCTGCCTCTGCCCCTGGGGCTCTGGCTCCTGAGAACTGTCTCGTAAACTTCAGAGGGGAGAGAAGACCAGGTGAGGATAGCACGGCGTGTTCCATCTTTAATGGCTGTAAATGCCTTCTAGAAGAGACCACCTAGCATGAAACCTTCAGATCCTCCCAAGGCTTCCAGAAATTAACTGTGAGGTTTATGATTGCTTCAGCCTCGAGGAGTTCGTGCCAGGCTGGCTTCAAACGTTTGGAAATGGACTCCCTGTGCCCTGGCCAAAAGGCAACAGGCCGCAAAAGAGCAAGGTCAAGTCCGAATACAAAAGTAAGAGGCGCTGCGGAACAAAGACACCAGGCACCAAGCCCGGCGGAGTCACTTCAAGTCAGCAGGTGTGTTGGTGTGGAGGCAGGACCACCCCGTGTTAGAGACCCAGCGCGCACCTACTGAGCACCTGCCTCGCGCAGAGATTGCCGCGGGAACCCTAGAGGGAATGGATAGACTATCTCAAGGACCTTAGAAGATAACTGAGTGAAAAAGACAAGCACACAAATCAATAGTAGAACTTCCACAAACTAACGTGGAAAAAGCAAATAGCCTAGTTTTAAACACTGAGAAAAGACCTGACCAGCCGCTTCACGAGAGAAGGATGCGCGCATTACATTAAAAGTTCCTTCACTTTATTAGTCATTGGAGGGAGAGGCTAAAACTGCAGTGAGACTCCACTTCACACCCACCAGGGCAGCTAAAGAAAAATTCCTCCGGTAGCATGGGTGTGCAGCAGCTGGGACAGGCAGGCATCGCTAGGGTGGAGGGAAAGCATACCCCGTGCTGGAATCGGCTTCCTGCAACACAGCAATTCCATTTCCAGGCACCTACCCCAGGGAAATTGAAGCACTTCTACAGAGAGACATGTGCAACAGCATTTATAGCTGCTTTATTTACAATAGGCAAAACATACACACACACACACACACACACACACACACACACACACACATGCCCATCATGAAGAGGCTTCACAAACTAATCCTGGTGCAGACAGAGTGGAACAAAAAGGAACAAACTACTGATAGCTTGGACAGCACAATGCATCTCAGAAAGGACGGTCCAAGTCACACAAAGATTCTGTATTGGTTGCCGGGCGCGGTGGCGCACGCCTGTCATCCCAGCACTTGGGAGGCTGAGGCAGGAGGATGGCGAGTTCAAAGCCAGCCTCAGCCATGGCGAAGCACTTAGGAACTCAGTGAGACCCTGTCTCTAATAAAACACAAAAAAGGGCTGGGGATGTGGCCCAGTGGTCAAGTGCCCCTGAGTTCAATCCCTGGTACCAAAAAAAAAAAAAAAAGAATACATATTGGAAGAAGGTCTCTCTGAACCCCAGGACAGGCAGAGCTGCTGTGACGATAACGCTGTAGCAACAGAAGAAAAGGCTCGCTCCCAAGGTTGTATGTGTGGCTAATAATTAGCTGGACCTGAGCAGCAGGGAGAGGTGGAGCCTGGTGCATACGCTCTGCACCTTGATGGGATGATGGCCACAGGTGTACCATGGTCCAGGGCTTCCAAGCCAAAGTGTGCATTTTATTGTCTTTAAATTATGTTCCAATTTCTTTTAAATGCTCAGAAATGGTAAAATAGAAATAGTAGATGTTTGACAGCGAGAGTTTGAGTTGCAAGAACTACGAAGCCCTTCTGATCTGCAATATCACCATAGAACAAGGTGGCGTTCTCTGTTTTACGTAACAATAAAGGGCTCACCGGCCAAAAGAGGACGTCAGGAGGGAGTTGGGAATGAGGAAGCCGGGGGAGGCCGGCTGCAGGTGGAGGTGGGAACGCACCTGGGGAACCATCCCCGCAGCACCTGAGCCTCAGAAAAGCCAGGTGAGCCCTCCTCACCAACATCCCAGCACCACCTGACGCCGGGGGATTAAATCCAAAACACGATTGCCACCTAAGACAGATCATCAGGAACACCAGAGGAAAATCACGGAGGGGGTTCTGGGGGAGGGATACGGTGACGGGGAGTCTCACCTGCAGGGGGCGAAGCCACACCAATCCAGACATCGCGCGGTCACCTCTATCTAGAGCGCTGGCCACGTCCAGGAGTGGCGGCGTTTGGATGGGTTCTGGGAGCCGAAGGAGCCCGTGGAGACTCTGTGGGGTAGTCGCTCCGTCAGGACGCAGCCCTGGGCCATCTGGTACAGTCCTGCTCGGGACACCTCGGGGGGGTCACAAACGACCGAAATACAGACGTGCCTTAGACCAGCTTGCCCATGGCCAAGGTCGGAATGTTGGTGGACCCCAAAATTCATATGTTAGAATTCAATCCCAGCCGGGCGCGGTGGCGCATGCCTGTAATCCCAGCACTTTGGGAGGCTGAGGCAGGAGGATCGCGAGTTCAAAGCCAGCCTCAGCAATGACGAGGCACTTAGCAACTCAGTGAGACCCTGTCTCTAATAAAATACAAAAAAAGGGCTGGGGATGTGACCCAGTGGTCAAGTGCCCCTGAGTTCAATCCCCGGTACCCGGTACCAAAAAAAAAAAAAAAAAAAAAGAATTCAATCCCCAGTGCGGCGAGACCGAGGTAGGATCAACCCCCAGTGCAGCGAGACCGAGGTAGGACCCGTGGAGGTGATCAGGTCTGCAGGGTCGTGCCCATGTAAGCAGGAGTAGTGTCCCTATTAAGGAGGCTCGAGGGGCCTCCTTCCTTCCCCTGCCCCGGGAGGACACAGCAAGAAGGCCCACCCTCGAGGAGGGAGCAGCCCTCTCCAGCCCCCAGCCTGCTGGAGCCGGACCCGGGACCTCCTGGCCTAGAACGTGAGCGGTGGATCCAGCTGTCCATAAATGACGCCATCTGAGTGTCTTGTCACAGCGCCCCTGAGGACCGAGACACACGCAGGAGCCCGCCCGGCTCTGGCTTCGTTTCGGTGTGATTGCAGCCCCGACCCCGGCCTTCCCGCCACCCTCCCCCACGTGAGCAGCAGGAAGCCACTTTGCTCACGGGCTCCAATGCCTCCACGGGCTAGGGGTGTTCAGATGAGCCTGGCGTGAAGACCTCTGGGGCTTGGGGGGCAGGAGGGCGGCTGGACCTGACCTGCAGCTCCCCTCCTCCCCCAGGAAAACCCCGACTCAACCAGGCATTGGGCGAGTCAGGCACCACGTGCCTAATGCACGTCTGTGCTCAGGCCTGGCTGCTCCTCTTTCTCCCTCAGCCTGGTCTGGCCCGTTCCTCCTCTGTCCCGGCCTCCACTTCTCTCTCCTCCCCTGAGACTCCAGCCACCTGCTCCTTGGTACTCCTCCCACACGTGAGACGGGCTGCCTCGGGACCTGTGCAGAGGCTGTGCCCACCTCCGCCGCCCTGCTGCCCGGGCACCCCGGTGGCGGACTCCTTCCCCTCTACAGGGAAGTGAAAGTGGCCGCCCTCGGCCATCCCTGTTTAAAACTGCCACCTGCAAGCCGGGCACGGTGGCGCACGCCTGTAATCCCAGCACTTGGGAGGCTGAGGCAGGAGGATCGCGAGTTCAAAGCCAGCCTCAGCCATGGCGAGGCACTTAGCAACTCAGTGAGACCCTGTCTCTAATAAAATACAAAAACAGGGCTGGGGATGTGGCCCAGTGGTCGAGTGCCCCTGAGTTCAATCCCCAGTACCAAAAAAAAAAAAAAAAAAAAAAAAACTGCCACTTGCCTCCCGGTGACAAGGTCTGGGCCTCCCCTGCTCTGCATGAGGGCACTCCTCACCTTCGACATCTAGAATATTTGCTTATTTTATGCTATTTATTGCCATGTCATGATATGTTTATTATCTTATGATAGTATTTATTCCTCACTGCCTGTTCCCCCGCTTACATTGCCCATGGCGCTGGTCTTTAGCTTACTCACTAGCACCTCCTATGCACCTAGAACCCTGCCTACCACACAGCCGGCGTTCAATGAATCTGTATTAAATGAATAAACTCCTGTGCTTCTCTGGCTGACTTAACTAATGACCACAGCATCGCCATGGCAACACCCCTCCTCTTCCCTCCTTCCACCTTCCCAGCCCTCACTCGAGGAAGATTCATGGGTGACGTTTTGAATGTCAACGACGTGGGCAGCAAGTCAGGGGGCCTGGGAAGATACTGTGAGCAGGGGGTGGGAGCCGTCCTGACCTGCACTTCCCTGTCCTAGAGTCCGTGAGCGGCCGTGTCTGCTCAAGCCCAAGGTCCCCAGCCGGCTCCGGTCACCTCCTCCTCCCTCTGCTCCCCTCCCCCCCCGCGCAGCGCAGGGGCAGCGACAGAGCAGGGAGGTGGGAAGTCCTTGAACTTGGACTTCGGTCAACCTGAGAAGTCAAGGGCGTCGAGGTCATGATGGCAGATAATGGGTTCTTCGCATTTGACAGCAAGAAGTGGACGCGTCAGGTCCCCTTAAGAGTGGGGGCTTCGGGACGTGTTGAAGGAACCACCCGGTGACCCAATGCATGCTGGGAGGACGGCACTAGTGCGTACCGGCCCCTTAAGGATGAACCTGGAGGTCAGGCAGGACGGAGGGTGGCGCTGGGGCCACCGGCCACTTCAGGTGTCCTGGTCGTCACTGCGGCACTCTGGTGGGCACCACCCCCTGCTGTCTGTTGGGCTTTGCCCACTTTCCTCCTCTCTCTTGAGACTCCAGCCACCCGCCTCCTTGCTGCTGCTCGAACCCTGAGACTGCTGCCTTGGGACCTGTGCGGAGGCCCACACCCCGGCCCTTGCCTGTGACCTAGCTGTCCCCTTTGTCTCCTCTGGGCACCGTCTGACGGACGCCATTCGGTCTCCATGAGAGCGAGCGTGTCCTCCTGGCTAAGCACTGCGGGATTGCCGAGGCTCTTAGCCCGGGACACCTCGCAGGTCGTCACTGAGACCACGCGGCGGCTGCCCTCGGCTTGAGCAGTCCACGCAACCAGATTCAACCTCTCTGAGGAGGGAACTATGGGACATCGTGACGGTTAACTTTATGTCAACTTGACTGGGCCTCGGGGGTGCCCAGACATTTGGCCAAACCTCTGGATGTGTGGGTGAAGATGGTCCTGGATGTGATGGATAAAAGTCACGCTTGAGTAAAGCAGATTGCCCCTAACGTGGGTGGGCCACGCCCAATCAGCTGAAGATCTGAATAGAAAAAAAAAAAGGTTGAAAGCAGGGCCTCCTGCCGGACTCCTTTGAGCTGGAACAGGGCGTTTTGGCCTTGAGACCTGGACTGCAGCACTGCTGTCCGTCCATCTCTAGTGGAGCCCACTGCGGGTCTTGGGACTTCCTGGCCTCCATCGTCACACATCCCACCCTGAGCAGGGGACGGCTGAAGGTGCTCCTCACAGCAAGACGGCCACAGCAGGTGTGCGAGCCAAGGCTTCAACCAAGTCCACGTGGCCGCGTGAGCCAGAGAGTGGGCTTGAGCGTGACCAGAGCGTAGCCAGCTGCCCCGAGACCACCCCTTGGGACCTCTGGGGTCGTGCAGGCTCACCCCCACCTGAACGCCTCCCCTCCCTCCTCCCGGCAGCCTTGCGCCAGCCTTCCCTCGGGGAGGGTGCTGACAGCACAGTGTGAAGGAGCATCACCTCGGTGCTACCCTCCTGGGTTCCCGTAACTCCCGGCACCGTGACTAAGGCACCCAGGGCAGCCCAGAGTGCCGCTCAGCAAGACCCTGCCCCTGCAGACCTGGGCCTCACTGAAGGGCCCTGAGCCGCCTCGGGACGCCGCATCCCCTGGGCCTCCCTCAGCGAGCACCAGGAGGGTGAGCGCAGAGACCACCTGCAAGGACAGGAAGACGCGTGTCTGAGCCCTCACAAAGCCTAGAAAGTTCCACTGCGCACAACCACACCCTCAGCAATTCTGCTTTGGGAAAATCCCAGGCACGGAGAGCAGACCGCGGGGTACCACCCTGCGCCCCAGGTCTCAGGGGCCGGCAGGAGGCAGCCTGGACCCGGCAGCCTCCCTTGAGGTCTGTTTTCAGCGAAGCGTTGCCAAAAGCCGACCACGTACCAAACACGTGGCCGGGAGAGGCCTGGTCCTGCCCGAGTCCGCGCTTTCCGTCTCTCCGCTGCCCTTCAAACCGCTCGGGAGCTACGAGGAGCTGAGGGCCGGGGACAGGCCCCTGCAGGTCCCGCGGAGCTGGCGGAGGCCTGATTCACATCTCCGTCCAAGAGTAAAGATAGGGCTGATGCATTCAAACAATCCTGGGAGATTAAAAGATTCCTCAGCAAAAACAAGACCTGAGATAAGCTGCCTGCGTGGGCGCGGAGACACGCCGGTTCCAGGAGGCCAGCCCCGTCCGGGAAGGGCTCCCCGCGGCCTGACGGGACTTGCCGCAGCCTCTTCCCTCCCGAGGCCACACGTGTGTGCGAGGAGGAGCTGCCTGCCGCCCGCAGAGCCCCGCGCCCAGCGTCCCGCTCCCGCGGGCCTGTCCCTGTCCTCTTACCTGCTCCACGGGTCACAAGGGCCCTAACCGGCAACGTCCTTGCCGTCGCTGGTTCAGCGTGTATGTCGTCCCTGTCCCCTGTGACAGCGGAGGTGGATGATTGTTCAAGGAGAATTCTCGGCTTCTCGGGGGTTCACAGAGGGTGGCCCAGGAAGGGGTCAGGGCGGGCTCTACGCGGCAGGACCTCCCTCTACTTGAGACAGGCCAGGGATGGTCAGTATTTGTGAAGTGAAAACCCAGAGGTGCTGATATTGGGGTGGAGGGGAATCCACAGGGGGAAGACATCCCAAGGGGATCTAAGTGCGCGTGGGAGAAACCCTAACCCCACCCCCCTCTCTCCCACCACCGGGCATCTGGAAGCATGACCTGGACCAACTAGGCTTCAGCAGAGGGAAGAAGACTGGCCAAGAGAATGGAAGAAGAACAGACTCTCTTAGTCCACTTTTCGTTGCTGTAACACAATACCACAGACGGGGTGATTTACAAAGAAAAAAAATTATTTCTTCTAGTTCTAGAGGCTGGAAAATCCAAGCTCAAGGGAGAGAACGTTCTAGCTGTGTCATCCCATGGTGGAAGGCAGAAGGGCGAGAGAAAGAAAGAGGAAGCCGTACTCACTTTTCTAACAAGCCCAGCAACGATGACTAACCCATCTGTGATGCAGACCATCGCCTGCCTTGAGGGCCGGCTCCCGACGCCATGCCTGGGCCCAAGCTTCCAGCACACACGCTTTGAAGGGCACAGAGGCACCGCGCTGCAAGCCTGCTCCAGCCTTCCTGTTGGCCCCACCCGGGCGGGCGCTGAGTGACGGATCCCTGGGGTCCTGAATGAGGCAGAGCCTCCGTTCAGGTGGCACGGCTTGGCGTTCACCAGGGTGCAGCTGTCACTCACTGTGCATGGACCGGTGCTGCCCGCTACCTGGCCTGGCCCGAGCCTGCTGTCTTCACCCCACCCCGAGCTGCTGCGCTCAACTCCTGAGGCTGCCGTGAGAAGAGTCCCAACAACAGGTGGCTTAAGACAGTAGAGATTTGTTCCCTCTCAATTCTGAAGGCCACTCAGGGCACCGGCAGGGCCGGCTCAGCCTTGGGGCACAGGGGAGAGGCCTTTCCACACACGCTCCCAGCTTTTGGTGGCTGCCTCAAGTCTCAGCCCTTCTTGGCTCTTGCAGACAGGTGACCCCAGTCTCTGCTTCCGTCACCTCAAGGCATTCTCCCTCTGTCTGTGTCTTTCCTCCTCTCCTTCAAAGGACACCAGTCATACTGAACTATGCACCCACCCTACCGTACGTGGCTTCGTCTTGACATGATCTCATCTGCAAAGACCTTTCAGCCAACTACGGGCACACACACAGGTGCCCAAGGTCAGCACTTCAACATGTCTTTTGGGGACACTGTTCGACCCACGACAGTCACCAAGTCCTATTGATGTGTCTCCTGAGAGCCCCCCCAGCCCCGGCACCCCTGTTCAGGGCCTGGGGTGCCCTCGGCACCGCCGCTCTCATCTCACTGTCCACCAGTGCCCCGGCGACCGACACGCCACCTCCCAGCAGGTCCGGCTCCATCTTGCTCCGTGTCCCCCCGGCAAGGGAGCCCCTGTCTTCTCCAGCCTCCCAGAGTGTCTCCTTGGCCTCTGGTGGCTTTTGGTTTTGAGTGTGTGTGTGTGTGTGTGAGTGTGTGTGCGCGCCTCCCTTCCACGTCTGGGGACTCTGGGAGGTGGGCTGACCCAGCTCTCTACCTCTGTGTCCTCTCAACAACCGTCGAATGGTACAGTGTGAATGTGACGGTCAAGTCGTCACGTCAATTGGCCACCAGATACCAGGTGTTTGGCTGGACCTTGTGTCTGGGTGTGAAGAGACGAGTGTGCAAAGTCGGTGAACCGAGTTCCGCACAAGGCCCTGCACAGTGTGGGTGAAGTCTCCAATCACGGGGCCTGAACGGAACAAGAGGAAGCGCCTTCTTTCTCCCGCTGCCCGCCCGGTGGCTTTCACCGCCCTCACACTGGAGATGACACGTGGGCCCCGGCTCCAGGCCTGTGACTTGGGGGAGAGCGCCCGCCGCTGGCTGTCCTGGCTCTCCAGGGTCTGCAGTCTGCAGATGGAGCCCAGGGCCCCTCCGCCCCCCGAAATCACGGGAGACAGCCGGCGCCCCACGGTGACACATGCTCCCTCTGCACCAGGCGGCAGTGGGGAAGGGTCTTCTTAGAGTGGGAAGGCTCTGAGAAGGGCCACCCCAGCACCGGAGCCCGTCACCTGTGGGCGAGAGGCACCCACCCGTCAGAAGGCACACCTCTCTTGTTGGGTTTGGGTCTTGGTGGACCCCTGGGGAGACAGAGGTCAAGCTCCTGCTGTGTCCAGGTTTTGAAGGGCAGCCGTAGCCGCGCGCTGCTCTGCTGCAAAGAGACCTAGGCTCTCTAGGCCTGCCCTGCCCTCACCACCTGCAGCCTGCCATTCACCCCGGCCTGGCAGGCTGTGGGCAAGGCCCTGCGGGGCTGACACACTCCTGCAGCGACGGGTGAAGAGGAATCGCCGTCCTTCAGTTGTCATTGTGACCCTCTTCCCCTCCACCCACACAGCTTGATCTTCCCCTTAGAGAAACAGTTTCAAATGAAAAGCAACCGAGCAGGTGTTAGGAACCTTAGGGAAATGGAAATGGAGGTTTTCATGACTTTGGGCAAAAGGTAGCCAGTGGCCTCTTGTTCGATCACAGGTGATCCAATGTGGGAGGGCAGGAGCCCGGACGCTCCCGCAGGGCGCCCGGCACAGGATGTATAGGAAGTCCACACGGTCGCGCGTTCGTGGCTCTGGGCTCCGCCCCTGCCTGCCCGCGCCCACTGGGCGACGTCATTCTGCAGAGAGCTCTGTGTGCTCCATCACACCGCCCTGCAAGGCCCCAGGTGCATGTCTCCTCCTGACCTGGGAGGAGACCACCTCTGGGCAGGGCAGGCCTTTCGCACAGTCCCACCCGCAGGAGGGTGAAGGAGGGCCCCAAGCCCCCGCCTGGCCTTGCTGTGGATGCCCTTCATCTACGGGCAGGACGGCTGAGCCTCGAAGAAGAAGAAGAAGGACTTGCCCTGGACACTCAGCAGGACGGTGACCGAGACCCTGGCCACCTGGACCTCCTCAGGAAGCGCTGCTGCTCGGCCAGGCCCTCCCTGCCTGTGGCCTGCAGGTGGCCACCTGATGCACCCCAGGCTCTGCACCAGGCGACCTGCCCCACAGCCAGCGGACCTCGCCTGGCTAGGACTCTCCCTTTCTGGGCCACACGCTGCCAGAGGGGCCCACTGGGCAGTGACGGTGCCGTGGCGTGTTCTCGGGGCTTCCTGGAAGCGCCGCTGCTGGGAACCAGCCCCGCGAGCCGCCCGCGTCAGCAGCCCCGCTCCAGGGCTCGATGCCGGCCAAGGCATTCCCGGTCACCATCTTGTCATCGGGCCAGCCTGGCCTGCCAGTGCCTCCAGGCTGACCGCGGGGAGCCACGACCCTTCCTTGCTGGCTTCTGGAGCTTTCAGACTTCCCTCGAGAAACAGACCACGCTGGACCACGCCCCAACCTCACTCACAACCACTCACAGCCGGGAGCTGGGGCGTGTCCCAGGCCTTCCCTCCCCGCGGTGCTGGACAAGCAGACCAGAATACCAGCAGAGGTGCGGAAATGGAGGCCCTGAGCGGAGGCCTGCACAGATGGGCAGCCCCAGAGGCTCCTTAGCATCCTGTCTCCACTGGCCCCGCTGGGATCTGCTTGTCCACGTGTGAGAAATGAGAGGTCTGCTGCGGAAGGCCATCAGAGGTGGGCAGTTTATTGGAAGAAAGAAACCTCATTAGAGAGGGGAGGATGGGGACACACGGTCCTCCTCAAATGCCAGCGAGAAGGACAGCCAGGACCCCACGCACGAGGGCCCTGGCCGCGTCCTAGTGAGTCCACAGGAAGCCGTTCCTAACTTCCTAGCAGGGCCCTCCTCCCCACTGCGGAGGACCAGGCGGATGGGAAATGAGCTGTAAGGGGGACAGGAAGGTGCGTGTCACCCAGAAGGGCAGAAGGAACCCTGAGGACATAGGGTCTCCGGCCTTGGCCCGCTACAGTAGCAAGTCTCGGAAGATGAGGACTCTGCGCTGCGTACAGGATCTGTGGCCCAGAACCGTCATCAGCAGGCGGAAGCTTGATAGGTGTGTTTGGAACAGACGGTGTGCACGTGTGAACGCGTGTGCACGTGTGAACGCGGGTGTGCCCGACGCTGCGTCCACACTGTCTGTGTGTCATCAACAGCCGTCTCCACCCCACAAAGCAGGTGCGATGCTCGTTTTACCAACATGGAACGTGAGTCTTGGAGAGACCCGATCCGCGTGCAAGGGGCGCAGCTGTGACGTGGCGGAGCGTGGCTGGACGCTCGCTGGTGGCCGCCAGAGCTCTGGGCCACGGCACCCAGCCCCCTCCCCGCGTGCCAGGTCTCTGGGCGGGTCCCTGGGTCCGCGACTCCTCCTTTTGGGTGTGAAGGGGAACCCCAGCACTCCTGAAGTGCGCATGCAGGCCCTGTGTATGCCGTGCTGGGAAGAAAGCCCCGGGCCCTGGCATTTTCAGAGATTCAGGATCACGCACTGCTTAGCGACTCTGGACTCTCAGAAGTGTCTGTGGGGTGCGTACTGGGCCCAGCTCTGTCCAGGCTTCTGCACCGCAAGACCCTGCCCCAGGACCCCTCTGTTGTTAATAAAGGGCCGAGGAGCCCCAGGAGAAGAGGAGCCCCGAGGAGCCCCAGGAGAAGGGAGGGCCCACCGAGGGAGGGAGCCCCAGGAGAAGGGAGGGCCACCGAGGAGCCCCAGGAGAAGGGATAAGGAGGGCCACCGAGGAGCCCCGAGAAGGGAGGGCCGAGGAGCCCCAGGAGAAGGGAGCCACCGAGGAGAAGAAGGGAGGGCCACCGAGGAGCCCCGAGGAGCCCCAGGAGCCCAGGAGAAGGGAGGGCACGAGGGACCGAGGACCCCAGTGAGAACCGAGGAGCCCCAGGAGAAGGGAGGGCCACCGAGGAGGGCCCCAGGAGAGGAGAAGGGAGGGCCACAAGTCCAGGTTCCGGTGCTTCTCCGCCGCAGCAGGAGAGACAGCGAAGAGGAGCAGGGCCGGGAGGCAGGGAGGACATCCGGGTGTTGAGCCCCAGAGCCTCCCGGCTGAAGCTCCACCACGGACCCCCGGGGGGCCCTGCCTTCTTGCACTGCCTTTGGTGGGCGCTGGCGTGGGCAGGCTGAGGGAGGAGCACTGGGCAGTGGAGGGTGGATGGCTGGTCAGAACCCAAGGCTCTGGGGACCACATCTGCTCAGGCGAGCTCCGGTCACGCCAGGCCACGACAGTGGGCATCGTACAGGCATCGTCCCGTCTTGAGAGCGGTCCTCCTCCCCAGACCCACTCGGCAGCCTCCAGGATCCCCAGGAGTCCCAAGGATCGGCCTCCAAGGGCCAGCACTCCTAGAGGGCGATCCCTGCGGGCCCTGGAGGGACCTGCAGCCCATGCCCTGGTCAGTAGTTGAGCTGCGGCCGGTGCCAGGGGGGAGCCGCGGTCTCGGCAAGACGCCCGGCTGCTCCAGGCCGGAGTCGCCCCGTGAGAGACGACAGAACGGACCGGGTCTGGACCCCCAGGCTCCCCCAGGCTGGCCCCAGGAGGCCTGCATTGGGAACAGAGCCCCTCCGTCCACAGTGCCCAGTGTGTGTGCCAAGGGAAGCGGGCGGGCCGAGAGACGCACATTTCCTCCATGGGCAGTCACCTCCGGAGAGCCTGTCTGCCTGTCCTGTGCTGCTGGTGGCCCGACCCTGGGGCGCCGCGGGCCTGGCTCGCGCTGCCGGGCGGGAGGGTGTGCTGGGTGCGTCCTGCTCGCCCGCCCGCTGGTCCCTAAGCCCGGGCACCCCGTCCATGAAGCAGCTTGGAATGTGTGCTTCTGGTGGCCTGGGGCCTCCCCACCTCCAGGGGGCAGCCCCGGCTTCCAGGAAAGACAGGAGGGTGGCGTGCGGGGGTCCTGCAAGGCACAGCTGTCCTCAGCAGCCTCCTGAGAAGCGGCCGCTCAGCCCCCAGGCCCTCCTGCGCCTGGCCTTCATTTGCCTGGAGGTGTGCTGTGTGGCCGCCCAGGCCCAGGGGATGGGTGAGAAGTGACCGCTGACGTTGGGGTGCCCTGGGCCACCTCCAGCAGGACCAGGCACCAGACCACTGCCGCACACTACCCGCACAAGGACGGGTGCGCTGAAGCAGGCTCTCACACCCAGGACCAGGAAGGCCGCCAGCCGCCGTCCCGCCTAGCACTCTCAGGGTGCAGAGGCCAAGCCTCCGACGGGCCTGTCCAATCCCAGCAAGGCCCCACCCTGGGCCTGGCTGTCATCACTGGCACCAGGCTGGTGTTTCGGGAAGGAACCAGCTTTCCAAGCGACTTCAAATGGCTGTGAATCACCGGTCTGATTGGAACGAGGGTTTAGGTGGATTTAGAGACGGCAGTTGCCTCCGAGGGCAGTCCACCTATCCACCCCGGGTTCCGGGCACCGAGAGCCGTGCATTTGCATAGAGTCACCTCCCAGGCAGGCGGCAGGCCACCGCGGGCCAGTGAGGCCAGGTGAAGCTGGCTCCGGGTACCTGGATTCCTCTGGGGCTGTTCCCTCCCTGTCCTCGCCCGCCCCCTCTGAGCACACTCGTTTCATCCGCAGAAGGATCCTCCGAGGCTCGACCCAGTCTCTCCGGTCACTGCCCGTAGGAGCAGCGCCCACGTCGGTGCCCCACCCCCACAGGAGTTTCCCTGTTCCTGTCACTCTTGTGGCTTTGAAGTTATCCGCCGCCCGTGACCGCAGCCACCTCCAGGCCCCATCGTGGGCAGCTCCCACGCTCCCTCCTTCAGGTGGACAGCTCACCTGTCCTCTGCAGACCCGAACCCTGAGCCCTCCTTGGTACTGAGCGGTTCTGGAATGTTCGTGGCCTTCTTCAGCCTCGTTCTCGTCGACGGCCTCCGTCTCAAGAGCGTGGCGTCTCACCAATGTCACGGCCCTTCTTTGGGCCACTGTACTTCTGTTACCGTGATCTAAGAGCCCACTGGCTGGTTGGCAGCTCGTCCCAAGGGTGATTCGCAGTGAGACGCAGCGTAAGCCCGAACCCTTTTATAAAAGGCACTGTGTGGACCCCCGCCCCAGCTGGTGGCTGTCCCGATGTGTTCCGGAGCTAAATGCCAGCCTTACGGGTGTCCCGATTACATTTCTTTCTAATTGGGCCCTTCGTTCCTTCCTCGTCCCTCACAGGATTCTCTGGGATGGCTGCCCTCTGCAGATGATCTGGGGGACGATCTTGCTGCTCAGTCTCTGCTCCGGAAGCACCAGCCGTGACCATTCACAGCTCGTCCTTCCCTACCTTTGCCAAAAGGGTGACGAGCAGGTGCTCATTCACGGCCTGTGCTGGGAGAGACGCTAAAAGCCGCCTGGTTCAAGCTCTCCACTTGACACATGAAGAAACCCAGGCCAGGCGAGACACAGGGCTGCCGGCAGGTGACCGGGGCCACCCAGCTGGTGGCAGGTAATCTGACTCAGCTTTCCAACAGCCGGGTGTTGTCCCTCAGCCAGCAAGCCACGGGTGGGCACGTGGCACCACGTCCTTGCCCCCCGCGGGAAAAGCCTGGGTGGCCCTGCCCACCAGGACACGGAGAGCCACAGCCATCCATCTACTGAGGGAAGGAGAGACACAGTAGGGCCTGGGCACTGGCGAGCCTCGCCCAGCCAAGAAAGGGAAGGCCGCAGGGTCTGGGCCACCTGGGGGTGGCTGAGAAGGACCCGGCCACCCGCGGCACCAGGCTGAAGCCTGCACGGACACCTGCAGAGGCAGAGGGTTGAACAGCGGCCAGGGGCCAGGGAAAGGCGCAGGGGAGCGCAGCCCAGGGGTAGGGGCTTCTCTCTGGGCGGAGGGACCAGGTGGTGGCGGCTGCAGGACAAGTGCTGTTGGTGGGAGGCAGTGGTTCCTCTTGTTTCCGGTGCTGGGATGGAAAGGCTGGCGCAGGAGGCCGGACGTCGGGGAGCAAAGCCATCCTGGGAGGTGGCATATGGCCCTCGGTGGCCTCCGCGCCCCCACCTCGAGCTGTGACGGAAAGTCGCCTCCTCTTTGCGCTCTGCTGCCTGGGAAGGCCTGGCGTCGCCCTCGGTGCCGGGGACCTCCCGCCCGCTCTCCGCGCCCCCTCCCAACCCCCGCCCGCGCCGCGGGAGGGGCCGCAGCCGCCCCGCCCCCTCCGGAAGGACGCGGCGCCCCGCACAGGGCCCCGGAGCAGGGAGGCAGTCGGAGCCCGTCAGGAAAAGACCCAACTTGAAATCCCGGTGTCAGTCGGAAGCCGAGGCCGTTCCTAAGGCTGCGGGCCCGCGGGGGCGGCGCGGCTCCTGCGGCCTGCGTGGGCGCTGGTCTGGAACCGGAGCCCGCCGCTCCCCCGGGGACCCGCCGCCGCGCTGCGCACTGCGCAAGGCACACAGGCACGCGCTGCGCGCACACACGCCAGGGTATCCTGCACACACCACACATCACACGACATGCACACACAACACACGGCACACACACAACACACATCTACAGCACCCGGCACACACCTCACGGCAACATGAGACACACAACACAAGCCACACACATCACACACAATTCTTGCCCACACGTCTCACACACAACACAACACAGCACACACAGCACACACACAACACCTGCACATCACACACCACACAACACACGCTTCCCGTGCAACACACTACCTGTGCCACACAACACATGTACGTCACACAACACAACACACACCAGGCACACATCACACTCAACATGTGACACACATCACATGGCAATGGATGCCACACAACTCACACACACCACACTCTCCACACACCATACATGTGTACCGCACATGGCTAACCACAGCACAGGCACACGTCACACCACACTATACACAGCACAGCACATGCCGTGCACAACACACACCACACCACACAACACACATTGTGTCACACAACACATGACACATCACATGCACACCACACACACTACACAACACCCATGGTGACGACACATCACACACCGGACAGCACACACACACGCAGTGCAATCACACACACACACACACACACACACACACACGCACACACGGCTCCCGCTCTGCCCCTCTCTGCACCTGAGTCTTGCCCTTGCGGGAGTGGGGGGAGCAGCTGCTGCCCCCCGTCCTGCCCGGCCTCCGGGAAAGGCAGGGAGGGCAGCAGGGTGGCCCCTGTCGGGG
Source organism: Tamias sibiricus (assembly GCA_025594165.1). Lineage (NCBI taxonomy): Eukaryota > Metazoa > Chordata > Mammalia > Rodentia > Sciuridae > Tamias > Tamias sibiricus. The sequence continues at coordinate 6,628,147 of CM046668.1, read as the reverse complement.
AACAGAGCTGCGGCCACCCAGCACACACCCCCGTTAGGCCTGGCCTCAGAGGTGGGCGCCGGCCCCCCCGCCAGGCAGCTCGCCCAGGCAGGGCCGCTGGGTCCCTGCTCCCGGTGCCGCCAAGCAGCCGGCTCCTGCTGGGGAGGGCAGCTGCGGCCGCAGGCCAGGCCTGGCTCTGCCCTGCAGAAGGGCAAGGGGGGAAGCAAGAGCGAGGGGGTGACTGGAGGGGACGCGGTGTCGCCTGCTCCTGCACCCGGGCGCTGCCTGGTGACTGGGGAGCTTGCGAGGGCTGCCCGTGGCCGCCCTTGAGCCGCCCTCTGCGGTGCTGGCAGGAGAAAGGGAGCGGCCGGAGGCTCAGGGGCTGCGTCCGTCCGCTCACTCCTCCCTCAGGGGCTGGTCCCTGTCCAGCGCTCGCTCCCCAGGCCAGGGCTGTGCGCCTGCTAGGGAGGGCGTCCACACGCGGCTGAGCGCATTTTCTCGAGTGAAAGCGCTTTAAAGATCTGTCTCCCCGTGCTTCTCCCCCAGAGGGCAGAGCCAACAGCGAGCCCCCACCTGCTTTACGCCCTTGGAAACAGAAGCTGCTGACCCCACGTGGCACCCCGCGTGGCGCGCGTGGCCTCCGAGAGCTTGCTGTGGGGACCTGGGAGGTGTGTGAGGTGCGGTGTCCACCTGGCAAGGCCGCTACTCAGCAGAGGGGGCCCTCTCGGCCCCAGGGCGCCCTGGATGCGAACATCCAGGAGGATTTTGAGAGAAGACTTAAGAGGAACACTAGAATGGTCAAAGGGAAGGGAGGGTAAGGGGGGGAGCAAGGGGGGAGGGAGGGGGAGAAAAGGAAAAAGAAAAGAAAAGGTGTTTGAATGAGATGGATATCATTTTCCTAAATGCATGATTGAAGACCTGAATTGTACGAATATACTCTGTATACAAACAATTGTATGTAAAAAGATGCTAAATACATGCACTATGAGTTGTACATATTAAAAATTATAAAAAATAAAAAAAAAATAAAAAGGAAAAAAACCAAAAAAACAAACAAAACAAAACAAACAAACAAACAAAACAAACAAATAAAAAACGAAGCCAAAAAGACACAGAGCACCCGCAGCGCCCCTGAGCCGGAATCAGAAGCCCCCGGGCCGTCTGGGCCTGCGAGCAGCCTCCCCCTCCCTCCGCATGGCTCTAACCTGAGATTCCAACTAAGCCACTTCTAGACGCCTCCATGGACATTTTCAGTAGTAGGCCTGAACTCGGGCAGATGCATCATTTTCAAGGACATGGTTCAACCCTGTGAATGGCATAAAGGTGAAGAGGTTTCACCTGCTGGGTTGGAAGGACTCTGTAATAAAGTGAACTCAAACCTCACCGACCTCGCCGAGCTCCGACGTGGACTCTCTTTAGAAGGTGTGGGTTGGGTGGTGGTGGTATAAATTGATTAATTAATTTGTTGGTACTGGTGAGGACGTTGAGACAAGAGCACTTTGCCACCGAGCTATATCCCTAGTCCTTTTTCATTCTTGTTTTTAGACAGGGTCTCACTAAATTACTGAGGCTGGCCTCAAACTTGCAATCCTCTTGCCTCAGCCTCCTGGGTTGCAGGTGTGAGCCACGATGCCCAGCGAGTAGGGTGTTTTTAATCATTGGCAGCTAACTGGAGTATCAAGATCTCAGGAGTTCAAAACCTACTCCTGCATTCACCCACTGAATGCCCTCAAGCTACCTAGCCCTTCCTAGGCTCTGGTGTCCTGTCTTGAAACAGGACAGCAAAGTGTGTCCCTGGGAACCTTGCAAGCATCAGATATGGCGTGGCCTGCACAGCCCAGGCTTGCTGTGATTCTGTTGGCCCCTGGATTTTTTCCCCCCACAATAGGTTATATGCAACTTAGAAAACCAAAATAATGATTTTGGTTATTTTATTTATTGAACTAACCAAATGGATGCCTATCAGGCAATTGACATTTGTGGTTTTTTTGCTCTCTGGGTCTTTTAGTCAAAAATATTGATTGATGAAGGGGAAAAAAAATGGGGAAGGATGGGAGGAGGGTGGGGAAGAAGGAGGGAGGGAGGGTGAGAAAGAGGGAAGAGGAGAAAGGAGAGGGAGGAGAGGGCAGGAGGAAGGAGACAGATAAGCCTATGTTAACCAAATGACCCCAACCCTCAGGTGGAGCTCCTGCTCAGGGTGTGAACGAGGGGACGGAACAGGAGCTCCTCTCTTGCCGCTTCCTCCTGAGGAGGCTCAAAGTCCCCGCGGGATGGCACCTGTGCGGGAAGACCTCCTTGTTCTTGAAATGACAGGCTGAGGAAGGGCAGGTGCAGGGGGAGTTTGGGAAGCCCCTGGGGGCGGTCAGCCTGAGGCAGGCAGTGTGCCCGTAGAGGCCCTTTTGACATGATCCTACAAGCATGGAACACATCTCGTTCTAATTCAGACCCCAGTACCTCTCCTTCCCCTTTCCCACCTCCTGTTCCTTCCCTCTATTGATCTCTGCCACTTACCCATAGTTATTTTTTTAATTAATTTCTTATAGATGTACACAAGGATGAGATTCACTGTGGTGTGCATACATGGGTGGAGGGAAGTCACGTCGGATGCATCCCACTGTCCTTCCTGTCCCCATCCTTCTCCCCTTCCCTTCATTTCCCTTTGTCCAACCCAGCAGACTTCGGTGCTCCCCTCCTGCCTCATGGTGTGGGAATCCACATGTCACAGAAAACATGTGGCCTTTGGGTTCCGTGGATTGGTTTATTTCGCATGGCATGACAGTCTCCAGATCCACCCACTTACCAGCAAACGCCATAAAGTCATTTTTCTCTGTGGCTGAGTAATATTCCATTGTGCACAGAAGCCCCATTTCCTTATCCATTCATCGGTTGAAGGGCACCTGGGTTGGCTCCATGGCTCAGCTGTTGTGAATTGAGCTGCTGTGAACATGGATGTGGTCACGTCAGTGTAGTATGCAGGTTTCCAGTCCTTTGGGTATAGACCCGGGAGTGGGATAGCCGGGCCAAACGGGGGCTCCGTTCCTGGTTTCCTGAGGCCTCTCCACACTGCTTCCCAGAGTGGTTGCACAGCTTGCAGGGAGACCCCATCTTAACTTTTTGTGTTTGTGCTGCCGCAGCTCAGACTAGAGCTGCCGTGTCACGGCACTGCCTGTCGGGTTGGGGTCTATTTCTCAGGCAAGTCCCAGGCCGTGCCAGAGACCAGTGGCACTGAGGACAGGCTGTGCTGTGTATGAGGGGCCTGTCTGTTGCCGCCTGAAGCGGTGGCCGCTTGGAGCAACGAAGCCGCGGGAAGAAGTTCAGAGGCGAGCTGGAAACAAACAGCTTTTTATTCTGATAACTTTTCTCTCTGGCTCTAACAACGACTAACACGCACCACACACCACCAAAAAATGGCGCTGACCCGATCAGCAATCTCAGCTCAAGTCACTCAAGATCTCGGGCCAAGTCCCGCGAGATCCCGGGCCAAGTCCTGTGAGACTACGGAAGGCGGCAATGCCCAAAACTCCATGGCCCATAGTCAACCGCAATTTAAGCCATCTCCTGCATTTCCCCCCTTTTGTTTTAAAAGAGGGGATGCTCTAGGACGTCTATGTGTAACCAACATTCTTACCCATCATCGGATAATCAAGGCTGTGCCCTTGACTCCTGTCTTAGGTTGATATGTCGGCCACATGAGACCGTCCCTTGCGACTGTGCCTGTCTTAGGTTGTCCCCCTCTGGGGATCTTACCCGTCATTGGCTAACCAGCCATCCAATGGAGCCCTTCAGGATCGACTGTGTATGATGACTAACAGCCGTCCAGTTGTGAGGAGATGCTGCGGCTTCGTTGCTCCAAGCAGCCATCGCTTCAGGCGGCAACACCTGTCACCATCTTTGAGTGGAGGGGAGAAGCGTGTGGCTTCTAGAGAGGCAGGTGGCAGCCGGTTAGGCTCCACAGCCAGCCTGCTTCCACGGCTGGGGACGGGGAGGCCCAGCACCCCCAGGGGCTTAGGGGAGGGCAGAGGTTGGGGGGCCAGGTCACTCGTGTCCTGTTTCCAATTGAGGGCCCAAGGGGTGCCATTTAAGCACCCGCAAATAAAGGCTTGTTATTTAAACTTACTAAACAAGCAACTAAGGAACCAAACTGGTGCAAGCCCCAGACTGCCCGGGGGGCGCATGAGCAGAGTGGCTTCGGCTGGCACCCGTGGGTGTTTTCAAGGTGGCGGCCACACACACTCGGCATAGGGGGTCATGCAGCACTAAGTGCAGGAATAGTGACGAGTGCCATTTCCAGTGGCTGCTGGCACGGAGCGGGCCAGGGGCAGGGGCAGGGCAGGGAGCGCCACGGTCCGGCTTCTCGTACGGCGTGATCTCTCCCTCCTGCCCTGCTGTGTGTCTGGAAGGGCCCGGTGGCTGAGTCGGCCTCTGTGGTGAGGCGTGTGCTCGACACGCCTGCAGGGGAGCCTGTGACCGTGGCTAGACCTGCCTGGCACCAGGGGACTGTGAAGGGAACGAGGGAACGCTTGCTTCAGTGATGGGCGGAGGATCTGAGAAGTCACGCGGGCTGTTCACCGTGCACACCGATGTCCCATCTGCCCAGAGACTGGAGATGTGACCAAAACCAGCAGCAGAGGTGGCCCCAAGACACGGCCCCCGTGCTGCCCTGCGTTATGAATACACCCCTTCCCTCTGCAGCCCCGCAGCGGAGGTGGTTGCTGTTGGGACCTAACTGCAAAATCAAGAGACTGAAAGGTCGACACGAACGTCATGCACAAATGATCTCTGATGATGTCCTTGGCAGGAGCCGTCTCCCCGGAGCCTCCGGTACCCAGCGACCTCTCATGGAGACCCCTCATAGTGCGCACAGGAAACCTCAGCGTGTTATCGAGGTCTTCCACAGAAAAGCCGGAGAGAAATAAAAACAGGCTCCAGGTCCCAGCCCAGCCCCCAGAGCCTGGCCAAAGCAAGCCAAGACCCTCCCCCAGCAGCCCCCTTGCTGCGTTTGTCTCAGGAGTGTCATCAGATCCTGGGTTGTGAGTCCTGATAGATGGGCTACCTGCCCCCCGGAAATTTCCATGTCCTGAGCAAAGCAACCTTGTTTCATTTTCCTGGGCAGGAGCCAAGGGAAGTTTCTGTATCCTGAGCAGAGCAACCTTGTTTCTTCCCCAGGCAGGAGCCAATGGGCTTTAAATGTTGCCCTGTTCCACGGGCAAAGAGCCAATAGCGTTAAAGTTTGCTCTGGTACACCCCCCCGCCCGAAATCCCTATTTAAGCTCCTGTCCATTCAGAGCTAACATACACAACAGCTCATCCCTGCTGAGAGGAGGCAGCCACTGCACCAGCTCCAGACCCACCGTCTCCAGCCCGACGGCAGCTGCCCCAGCCGACAGCTCCAGCCTCCAGCCAGACGGCAGCTGCCTTAGCCAACAGCTCCAGAGACCACAGCCAGCGCCACCAGGCACCCACCTTCCATTCAAAGCTCACACACTCCCCTCTCCCTGACTCCTGTCTCCCACCAGGGCTTGCACACTCCCCTCTCCCTGACTCCTGTCTCCCACCAGGGCTCGCACACTCCCCTCTCCCTGACTCCTGTCTCCCACCAGGGCTCGCACACTCCCCTCTCCCTGACTCCTGTCTCCCACCAGAGCTCGCACACTCCCCTCTCCCTGACTCCTGTCTCCCACCAGAGCTCGCACACTCCCCTCTCCCTGACTCCTGTCTCCCACCAGAGCTCGCACACTCCCCTCTCCCTGACTCCTGTCTCCCACCAGAGCTCGCACACTCCCCTCTCCCTGACTCCTGTCTCCCACCAGAGCTCGCACACTCCCCTCTCCCTGACTCCTGTCTCCCACCAGAGCTCGCACACTCCCCTCTCCCTGACTCCTGTCTCCCACCAGAGCTCGCACACTCCCCTCTCCCTGACTCCTGTCTCCCACCAGGGCTTGCACACTCCCCTCTCCCTGACTCCTGTCTCCCACCAGGGCTTGCACACTCCCCTTTCCCTGACTCCTGTCTCCCACCAGGGCTTGCACACTCCCCTCTCCCTGACTCCTGTCTCCCACCAGGGCTTGCACACTCCCCTCTCCCTGACTCCTGTCTCCCACCAGGGCTTGCACACTCCCCTCTCCCTGACTCCTCTCTCCCAGCACCACTTCGACCTCCGACCAGCCATAAAAGCTGGTGAATAAATCTCTTGGCTGCATGGTGGTCCCTGGTGTGATTTTTGCCCTTCAAGTCCCTTGAAGAAAAAAGAGGCAGAAAGTTTTCCTTTGGTGCTTTGGAGTCTGATTTCAAAGCAGACCTTGAGGTCACCTGCAGAGACGCTGCCGGTAGAAATGCAGAAGGAGCGCGATGCTCTCCCTTGGTTTCATAAAACCGAGCATCACAGACTTCCCGGATGCAGACTTCCTTGGACCCGAGCGCAGCAGAGGACCCGTCTAACGCAGCCATTTTCCACTGGGGGTGGGGGCTGGGAAAGGTGCAGGGGTCAGGCCTGCTCTGCTGCTGAGCTGAGCGAGGAGGAGCCCTCCAGGGACCGACTCCACGCCCCCCTTGCCGCCAGACACCCTGGAAGACAGATTCTCCGGAATTGGTTTGGGTTTTGCTTTCTTTGCACAGTTCTTACTACGGGATAGAGATTCGGGGTCTTTAGGTGGCCTCTGACTCAATCAGCGTGACCAACCATGATAAACCCAAGCCTGAAACCCCCAAGACCCAGGGCTCCAATCCCAGCATCCTGACCTAGGGATCAAGGTCTGGGGTGGATGGCGACAGGGTGACAGTGACGGCTGGCATCATGAACCGTGGGACGGCAGCTGGGAGGGCCGTTTTGGGGGCACCCTGAAGCCAGCAGTGGCGGTGTCTGATTCCAAAACCAAACAACTAGGCTGCAAAAGAGGACGCAGAGAGCCAAGAGCAGATTAGGCCCCCACCGCGGTCATTCAGAAGGCCAGGGAAGGCTCCGTCCCAACACAGCGGGGCCCTTCTCTGCGTCTCCCCCCTCAGTGCTCCTTCTCCCAGGACACCCTCTTGCTCACCCTCTGTTTATGCCAAAGGACCTCTCCAACCTCCCACGGAAAATCCCACCCCTCTCTCCCTTCCGAGACCCCACCCCTCTTCCTTTCCCTCTGTGGAAGATCAAGACCAAGCTGGCGTCACCGAGCGGAGAGCCCTGGGGTGCGGCAGGGAAGAGGCTCTGGAATTATCGGCGCATGCAGCATGGGGTCCTGAAACCCTGCAGACACTCGGTTGATGACCTGCCATGTTCTGGACACCCCAGGAAATGACCAGATGCAATAGGTGTATGAATTGGGGTCTTCCTAAGTGTGTTCTGAGGACACTCTTCCAGGGAGACGGGCCTTGTAAGAGGATTTGATGGCTCAGTGCAGGAGAGTGTGTCCTCCCGTACCCATCTCCTGCAGGGTCTCATTAGATTTCTGATGATTCCTACAGTATTTTTCCCTATTTGTCGTTGGCTGACCCTGTAGCTCCCTGACCTATCTGACCACCAAACTTCCTTGTTCACAGAAAAAGGCACTACTGCGGCAGCCTCCCAGGGGGTCCCCACAGACCCTCAGGATGGGTGCCAGTGTCCTAGTCTGTGGTGTGTGGCCGCTGGAGCCCAGGGGCTGTCCCGGAATCACGGGGGCATTTGTGGTGATGTAGACCTGGGCTTGATTATCCTCAGCCAGGAGGCTTTGTAGGTAAGGATGAGCCAAGGGGGCAACTCAGTGGCGGTTTTTAAAACTAGGGAGAACGTTTGGCGGCCTCTGACCTTCTAGGTGAGCGAAAGAGCCCATGGAGGTTGAGCAGACCAGGGTGGGTGCTGAGGAGGCCCCGGAGCTGGGAAACCCAGGCCAGCGGCCAGCACTGGCCCTCACGGTGACAACAATGCAACGCTGCAGCAACTAACCAGAGCCCCGACCTGAGGCTTGCTGAGGACCTTGGCAGAGGACTAGAAATAGAGAAACCAGTCCGTTGACCTTGGCGCTCCTGGCTGGCCTCTGCTTCCAGTCCTGGTCCTGGTCTAAGGGCCCGCCAGTCCTCACTCACTCCCTCTTCTCTGCAGACCCAGATCAGCCCCAAGGCCTGGAGGGGAGCCTGGGCAGCCGGAGGACCCTGGGCCCGGAGCGGCCTGGGCGTCTGGGCGGTTCTCCGAGGCCTGCCCCCAGATCTCCTGCTCCAGGCATCTATTTTGCTATTTTGCTTTTGCTTTTGGAACTTCTTAAAACAAACCTCAAAGAAAAGAAAACTCCTGTCTGAAATGAATTCCTTTCAGAATCCAAGAAATGACTCATGGGGGCTGCTTTGGCATTTGTGTTCTCTGTTAAGATGATTAGATTCATAGATTCTATCTATTTTTGAAATGTAGGCTCTGTACCCCAAATAATCTTTCAGAACGAGAAAAAAAAATACAAGAAAGAAAAAGAAAATCCACACTGGGACGGGGGAGGATTGACACTCCTATTTACATATCTGGTGTTATTTGAATGTATGCTGTTTGCCACTTACTTTTATATTTCATCATCTATTTTTAAGACACGATTAAAGAGGTTGGGCGAGTTCTTCAGCAAAGTTGCTTGGAATGTTCTTTGGATTCCGTCTTGCCCACGTATGAGCCTGCAGCAGAGAAGGTTCTGCTTTTATCCAAATGTGCACTGACCAATGAATGACCAAGCAAACAGGACGGCTCCTCAAGCCTTTCAAAGGGACAAAATTCAGATGCACAGATGACCTTGAAGACATCATGTTAAGGGACATAAACCAGTCACAGAGGACAGATGCCTTACAGTTCCACTTACGTGCAGTCCCTCCTGTAGACCAGCACACAAAAGCAGGATGGTGGGCACTGGGGCTGGGGGAGACGGGGCTATGTAAGGAGCAAAGTTTGAGTCTGGGAAGATGAAAAGGTGTGGGAGATGGATGGTGGCGGTGGTGGTGCCTCAGTGTCCGGTGTGAATGTACTTAATGTCACTGAGCTGCACACTTACAGATGCTTGGAATGGTAAGGTCTATGCTATGCATACCTCTCCACAAGGAGAGAGAGAAAGTTCCGTTTCCCTGGGAGCCGACTCTGAGAAATAGGTGGGCTGCGATTCCTGCTGCTGGTTTTCCGTCTCGCCAACCCCGAGAGTCCAGAAATAACCCAGTGACTCGCTCTTCAAAGCCAAGAGTCGGCCAGGGCGAAGGCCTACAGAGCTGGCCCAGTTCCAGGGGACAGAGGTGGCTTCTCACGGCCACACAACGGACGGTGATGACAGGGAGCAGGTGCAGGCCTCCTGCCTGGGAAAAAGCTCAGCTGTGGAAGTGCCTTGGCCCCGGAGACCCGGGTCGGGCCGGCGCAGCCGTTACGGAGCTCACACCCGCCGTTTTGTTCCTGTTCAACTGCGGAGTGTTCAAAGGGCCCCGGCCCTCCGCGTGGCCATAAAATCAACCCTAATCTAAGGCCCCACTTTGATTTCCAACCGCGCAGTGAGCCCAAGTTTTTAAAGAAGTGTTTTGTCTGTTAGATAATTTTTGATGACTCTATAAAGCGTGTTGCCCGTGATAAGAGACTTCATGAGCGCCCGTTCAAGAATAAGAAAGACACCTTTAAAAAGGACCCCGTTGTGCGTCTAAGTGAAAGATGAAGCCGAAAGACCGAAGATCTTTGAGAGGTTCACTTCTGAAAGAGCCGCTGGCTTGACGGATGCCTCGCTCCACGCCCACCTCCCAGGTGGAGGCCCCCCCACTGGAGCTCACACGGAGAGGCGCGGACAGCCGGGCAGGTGGCCGGTCGCCACTTCCGGTCTCCACGAAACACATTCATCTTCTAAAACCCGTTTGCCAGGACCTCGTGCGTGTCTGGCTTCTCTCCTCACCGTGCGACATCGTGGATTTGCGGGGAAGCAGTGATGGTGAAAGATGGAGTTTATCCAAGGGAGCCCAAACGGTCAGGCAGTGTGGAAAGACTAAAGCTGGCCACACTGTTTTCACGAGGAGGCGATTCTCACCGTCGACGCTGGGGCTCATTTGGGGTGATGCTCTTGGCATCTCCAGACACTCCAAGAGGGTGGGCCCGGGGCCAAGAGGCAGGGGAGACTGTTAGAGCTCCCTGCCAAGCCGGCGCGGTGGCGCACGCCTGTCATCCCAGCACTGGGAGGCTGAGGCAGGAGGATCAGGAGTTCAAAGCCAGCCTCAGCCATGGCGAGGCACTTAGCAACTCAGTGAGACCCTGTCTCTAATAAAATACAAAAAAAGGGGGGGGGGGCTGGGGATGTGGCCCAGTGGCAAGTGCCCCTGAGTTCAATCCCCAGTACCAAAAAAATAAAATAAAGAACTCCATGCCAGCACTCCCGGCAGGCTGCGCGGGAAGGTCTCCTGACCAGAGGCGGGACACGGAGCGAAATCCAGAGGGCGGGCTGGAGCGCTGCCCGTGAGCCAGGGGCCGGCCACCAATCCGCTCCGCAGGCGGGGTGACTGGGGACGGGTGTCTCCCTGGGGCTCTGTGGACCTCCCGGTCCTACCACTCTCCCCTACAGCAGGGCCAAAAGCAGGATGAGCTTCTTTTTGTGGAGGCCCAAAAATAAGCCCCGAGAGGCCCTCCCACGAGGCCCTCCCACGAGGCCCTCCCCCGAGGCCCTCCCCAAGGCCCTCCCCGAGGCCCTCCCGCGAGGCCCTCCCGCAAGGCCCTCCCGCAAAGGCCCTCCCGCAAGGCCGACATTTTGTGGTCACAGGGCAGACAGCAGGGGGCCTGGGACAGAGCGAGCCACCAGGCCTAGGAGAGCCCTGGGGAGAGGCCCTCTGGGTCACAGGGTGCCAGCCTGGTGCCCCTTGCCCTGGAGTGGAGGCCAGCCGGCGCCAGCTCTTCCCGACCTCTGGAAACCCCCTGGCTGTGAAGAGCAGACGCGGGCAGGGCTCTTCTACGGCAGATCCGGCTGCCTCCGCTGCCACCCACCACCCCTGGGTGCTCCTCTAATCCCAAGAACAGGGCGAGCAGTCAGGGTTGATGGGAGACTAGTCCAGGCCTAGGGAGCCCTGGGGAAAGCCACTGGCCACGGGCAGCCTTCAGGGAGGCCCGCCAGCCTCCTTCACTCACTCCCTCTCTCCTCCCTCCCTCCTCCCTCCCTCCCTTCCTCCTTCCCTCCCTCCCTCCCTCTCTCCCTCCTCTCACCCTCCCTCTACTCCCTCCCTCCTCCCTCCCTTCCCCTCCTCCCTTCCTCCCTCCCTCCTTCCTTCCCTCCCTCCCTCCCTCCCTCCTTCCTTCCCTCCTTCCTTCCCTCCTCCCTCCCTCCCTCCTTCCTTCCCCTCCTCCCTCCCTCCTTCCTTCCCTCCTCCCTCCCTCCCTCCTCCCTCCCTCCTCCCTCCCTCTCTCCCTCCCTCTCCTCTCCCCTCCCTCCCTCCCTTCCCCCTCCCTCCCTCCCTCCCTTCCTTCCCTCCTCCCTCCCTCTCCCTCTCCCCCTCCCTCCCTCCCTCCCTCCTTCCTCCTTCCTTCCTCCCTCTCCCCTCATTCCCTCCTCCTCCCTCCCTCCTCTCTCCCTCCTCCCTCTCTCCCCTCCTCCCTCCCTCCCTCCTCTCTCCCTCCTCCCTCTCTCCCTCCTTCCTCCCTCCCTCCTTCCTCCCTCTCCTCTCCTCTCCTCCCTCCTCCCTCCCTCCCTCCTTCCTCCCTCTCCCCTCCCTCCCTCCTTCCTCCCTCCTTCCTCCCTCCTTCCTCCCTCTCCCCTCCCTCCCTCCTCCCTCCCTCCTTCCTCCCTCCTCCCCTCCCCTCCCTCCTCCCTCCCTCCCACCTCCCTCACTCCTTCCTCCCTCCTCCCCTCCCTCTCCCCTCCCTCCCTCCTTCCTCCCTCCTTCCTCCCTCCTTCCTCCCTCCCTCCTCCCTCCCTCCTTCTCCCCTCCTTCCTCCCTCCTTCCTCCCTCTCCCTCCTTCCTCCCTCCTCTCTCCCTCCTCCTCTCTCCCTCCTCCCTCCCTCCCTCCTTCCTCCCTCTCCCCTCCCTCCCTCCTTCCTCCCTCCTTCCTCCCTCCTTCCTCCCTCTCCCCCCTCCCTCCTCCTCCCTCCCTCCTTCCTCCCTCTCTCCCCTCCCTCCCTCCTCCCTCCCTCCCTCCCCTCCCTCCTTCCTCCCTCCTTCCACCCTCCTTCCTCCCTCCCTCCTCCCTCCCTCCTCCCTCCCTCCTCCCTCCCTCCTCCTCCCCCTTCCCTTCTCCCTCCTTCCTCCCTCCTTCCTCCCTCCTTCCTCCCTCCTTCCTCCCTCTCCCCTCCCTCCCTCCCTCCTCCCTCCTTCCTCCCTCCTTCCTCCCTCCTTCCTCCCTCCTTCCTCCCTCTTCCTCCCTCCCTCCTCCCTCCCTCCTTCCTCCCTCCTCCCTCCCTCCTTCTCCCTCCTTCTCCTCTCCCTCCTTCCTCCCTCTCTCCTCCTCCTCCCTCCCTCCTTCCTCCCTCCTCCCTCCCTCTCCTCTCCTCTCCTCTCCCTCCTCCCTCCCTCCTTCCTTCCTCCCTCTCCTCTCCTCTCCCTCCTCCCTCCCTCTCTCCCCTCCCTCCCTCCTTCCTCCCTCCTTCCTCCCTCCTTCCTCCCTCTCCCCTCCCTCCCTCCTCCCTCCCTCCTTCCTCCCTCTCCCCTCCCTCCCTCCTTCCTCCCTCCTTCCTCCCTCTCCCCTTCCTCCCTCCTTCCTCCCTCCTTCCTCCCTCTCCCCTCCCTCCCTCCTCCCTCCCTCCTTCCTCCCTCTCCCCCTCCCTCCCTCCTTCCTCCCTCCTTCCTCCCTCTCCCTTCCTCCCTCCTTCCTCCCTCCTTCCTCCCTCTCCCCTTTCTCCCTCCTCCCTCCCTCCTTCCTCCCTCTCCCCTCCCTCCCTCCTCCCTCCCTCCTTCCTCCCTCCTTCCTCCTCTCTCCCCTCCCTCCCTCCTCCCTCCCTCCTTCCTCCCTCCTTCCTCTCTCTCCCCTCCCTCCCCCTTCCTCCCTCCTTCCTCCCTCTCCCCTCCCTCCCTCCTCCCTCCCTCCTTCCTCCCTCCTTCCTCTCTCTCCCCTCCCTCCCTCCTTCCCCTCCTCCCTCCTTCCTCCCTCTCCTCTCCTCTCCCCTCCCTCTCCCCTCCCTCCTTCCTCCCTCCTTCCTCCCTCCTTCCTCCCTCTCCCCCCCTCCCTCCCTCCTCCCTCCTTCCTCCCTCCTTCCTCCCTCCTTCCTCCCTCTCCTCTCCTCTCCCTCCTCCCTCCTCCCTCCCTCCTTCCTCCCTCCTTCCTCCCTCTCCTCTCCTCTCCCTCCTCCCTCCCTCCTTCCTTCTTTCCTTCCTTCCTTCCTTCCGGAGCTGCTTGCTGGCCCCCTTCTGGGTGCTGGGAATTGGTAGGTAGCAAACAAGACAGACGCCTCCCTCTGCTGGGGTGGAGGGTCTAGGGACAGCACTGAACACAGACTTCAAAAATGACGCTTGCTCTGAAGAAAACCACACAGTGACCTGGTGCAGAGCGCTGGCACAGGGCGTGGCCACAGCCGGCCAAGACCTGGGTGATGAAAGGGGCCTGAAGAGCAGGGGCGGCTGTGGGCGGGGAGAGCAAGGGCAAAGGCCCTGAGGCAGGAGCTCGAGGTGTTCCACAGCCAGGGCTTGGTGGCTGGAGAGCAAGGAAGGGGACACGGTGGGCACCTGCGATTGCAGGTGTGCAGGGGCCTCTCACCGGCCGCCCTGAGGACGGTGTCCAGGTCCTCTGAGGCTCTGTTCTTGCTTGGAGCCCTGGGGGTCGATGCGAACCCCAGGAGGCCTGGGAACCTGCATCACCCAGGGACCAGGGAGGTGGCTGTCACCTGCACACCCCTGAGGCTCCTCCGTCTCCCACCCCTCCCTCCGCTGCAGGCTGGGACACCCTCTCCACACGTCCCTTGAGGCCAGGCTCAGCACGACGCCCCTCCCCCGCCTTTCCACACCTGCCGTCCCCTGCTGCGGTGGCCCCCCCAGCTGCAGGGCCACTTCCTGAGGTTTCCGTTACCTGAGGTCAACTGAGGTCTGAAGATATTAAATGGAAAGTTCCAGAAATAAACAATTCACCAGTCATAAATCGCGTGACGTTCTGAGTCGGGTGATGAAATCTCGGCCGTCCAGCCCCGTCCTGCCTTGGACATGAGTCATCCCCTGGCCCGCGCCTCCACACTGCCTATGACAGCCACCCGTCAGTCACTGGGTGCTGGCTCAGCTGTCAGATGGACTGTCCTGGTGTCACACAGGGCTCTGTGCCGTCTTCCACTGGGGGTCCCCACCAGATAAGGGGGGTGCTGATCCGATCATACCCGTCCTTCTCAATGTCCCCAGGGGACACTGGCAATCTCCAAGGACATTTTTGGTCAGCACAAATGGACAGAGGTGCTACTGGCATCTAACGGGGGACCTGCGGGGTCCCACAGTGTGCCTGCCAGCCCCAAGGGAAGCGACCCCCCATGGCAATGGTGGACCCAGGGAAGCTGTGTCGGAGAGGCCCGTACTCCAGGAGAGAGGGAAAGGGCCGGTGAGAGAGCAGCGCAGCTCCCTGCAAGATCAGGTATCTTCCTCCTTTGTCACATGCTGGAAAACAAGCGAGTTTCTATTTCAGTCCACGGGAGTTGGCTGGCCTGCTGGCCGCGACACGTCAGGGACAGAGGAGTGCAGACCACTGCCCCAGGAGGCAACGTCCCCGGTGGGCAGAGCCATTTTGTGGACAGGCAAATAAATGACCCTCGGCTCTGGGGCCACCCGAGCTTCTGGAAGCTGGAGCACACCAGCTGGGCCTCCCCGCGGGCAGGGGCTGGGCCTCCCAGAACCTCCACCCCTGAACTCTACCCTCCTCCCTGGTACCTGGTCACAAGAGCTCCCACATCTAAAGATACCCTTACATGAGGGCTGAGGGCATGACTCAGTGGTAGAGCACTTGCCTACCGTGCAAGGACCTGGGTGTGACCCCCAGCACCACACACACACACACACACACACACACACACGGATGTCAGCAATGTCACTGCACAACACGGCTATTAAAGGCTGGATTTTTGTCAACCTCCCATGCTTCAGAATATAGCTCTATTTGGAGATAGTCTTTAAATAGTGACCAAAATAAAATGAGGTTGTTCAAGTGCACCCAATCCCATATGACTGGCGTCCTCCCAAGAGATCAGGACACAGATATACACAGGAGGTGACCCTGTGAGGGCGCAGGGAGAAGGGCCACATGTAAGCCAAGGACAGGGGACTGGGAGAAGCCAGTCTGCTGACACCCCCATCTCAGCCTTCCCGATTTCATGCGTTGAAACTGAATTTCCGTTGTTAAGTCTGGGGTGCTTTGTGTGGCAGTCCTGGAAGACGAACCCAACAGTCTCAGAGCTGCGAGGGGCTCAGCAATTCTGCCTGCCACCTCCCACCCAGAGCCACCTTCTCCTTTGTGGACACGGAGAAGCTGTCCAGACTCTGGTCACTGTCAGGGATGGAGACAGCACTAACGGCTTGGCAAGGGGTATTAGCGTCATCTTGCTGCTGTAACAAGTGACCCTAGCCATGGCGATTTAACAAGAGCGAGTCGTCTCTCGCGGTCCTGGAGATTTTCCAGACCGGAGCCCTGTCTTCCTGGGTCAGCCCCCCGAGGCTGCGGGGCCAGTCTGGTGTTGCCTTTTCCAGCACCTCTGACTACCTTCCCGGGGTTCCATGGCTGGTGCGCTTTGCCTCCACCTTCAAAGCCGTCAGGGTAGCGTCTTGCTCCGGCGGCCACGAGGCCTGCTTGCTGTCACATGTCCCTCTGCTGACCTCTCGGAAGGGCTCTTAGACTTGCCTCCAGGGGCCCCTGGACCACCCAGGGTGGTCTCCCATCTAGATCCTTAACGTGATCGCATCTGCAGAGCCTCCGTGGTGACGTCTGCAGGGTCTGGGGACGGCGTGTGGGTGCCGGGGCAGGGAGCGGCGCTGCTGGGCCTGGACGCGCCGGCTTCCTCTGCCCGGCTGGACCTCACCTTCCCGGCCCGGCCCCGGTGCTCCTCGCCCTCCGCTCTAAGCAGACAGCCAGGCCCAGCCCCAGCCCAGCACCTGCCTCTGCCTTCCTGAACACAGCCAAGGCCACTTCAGAGTGGCCACCCCACGAGGCCCGTCCCTGAGGCCGTCCCCGCCTGTGTCCACTCCAACAGACTCCGGGGATCAGTGGCTTTGGTAAAATGTGACAGGCAGAGCTCTGGGCACCTCCGGGGTGACTCGGTACCCAAAGCACAGCCAGTCCCCTGTCCCTTAGTGCCACAGGCCACAGGGGTGCTGGGGACCGCAGATCTTGCGGTGGCTTCCATGTCTGAATTTTACCTGCAAGGAACCGAGGCCCCAGCACCGGCAGCCGTGGGAGCAGAACTCCTCCACTCCGCCCACCTCTGAGTTCTCAGCGCCTGGGCACTGCCCGGCCCCCCGCGGGAACCCAGAAGATGGTCATGGACTAAATCATGTAACAGTAATCCTACTTCCCAGATCTATAAAGGATACTTCTTTTTAATCTCCCAGGATTTTAACATTGCCACCATATACATATTTTTTTTCTTTTGTCTCAAAGGCATTTGGACAGAGAGCCCAACCAGAAGAGGCCACCTGGGGACCTGTCACTGCAGGATTCTAGGGAAATGCTATTGTTTCCCAGATGGAGAAAGTAGAGGGACAAGGGCTGGGATGAGGGAAAGAGAGAGAGAGAAGGAGAAAGCGGGGAGAGAAGGAGAGAGAGGCAGAGAATCAGCTATGGGACAGTGGCAAGAGCAAGAGCAAAGGAAGTCATTTCCCACATCAAAAATTGGAGCAGGATAAAGGTTTGGCTGCGCCCAGATATCATCAGCCACTGTAGAAAAAAGATGCTGTTGCAAGGACAGAGCTGTTATGCACTTGAGGCCAAGAAGAAACTGGATCTCAAGACACAAGCACAGTTTTGAGGCAAACAGAAAAGAAAGATTCCATCCAAACGGGCCATGAGCCAAGCTCGGAGTACCTGCCTGCAGGGGCTGTGTTCGGGGTCTCCCGCCTGCTCCCTTGCCATGCTTGCTCTGTTTTTTTTTTTTTTTGGGGGGGGGGAGTGCCATCCACAAAAACAAAGCAATCAAACAAAACTTAGTAGATTAATTTTCCTTCTGGAATGGGTTATTGTCTTAATCAGCTTTCCATTACTGTCACAAATACCCTGAGGTCATCAATGGATAAAGACAGAAGGTTTATTTTGGCTCACAGTGTTAGAGATTTCGGTCCATGAGCTGTTGGCCCTGTTGCTTTGGGACCTGTGGTGGCAGCTCATCAGGGTGGCATGCAGCGGTGGCAGAGCCAAGCTGCTCCCCTCATGCTGGGACATGAGAAAGAAGAAGAGGAAGGGGTTCAGAGGTGGGGACTGAGCTTGAATGGCATCTCTTGTTTTTAAATATTTATTTATTTACGTTAGTTGTACACAATGCAATGCATTTATGTTTACATGGTGCTGAGGATCGAACCCGGCCACGCACGTGCTAGGCGAGCGCTCTACCGCTGAGCCACAACCCCAGCCCCTTGAATGGCATCTTAGCTGAAGGCCACACATTTCATAGGGAAAGAAAAGGAGGAAGAGTCTGCGTTCCCAGCGTGCAGACGGTGGGAGGAGGTGTGGGGGAGTCATGGTGGATCAGAGCTGGCTGGGGAGGGCTGTGGTGTGGCTCCTCTGGGGCTGATGATGGTCTAGTGCTGCCTCTGGAGATGAACTCCTGTCCTCCTGGGAGACGGGGCGGGGACACTTTTGCAAACATACGGCCCACTTCTAGACAGATGGAGGAGGTGGAGAGTTTTCTTATAACTGCTCTTCCTTCCTCCTTCCTTCCTTCCTTCCTTCCTTCCTTCCTTCCTTCCTTCCTTCCTTCCTTCATCAGGGATTGAACTCAGGGGCACTCGACCACTGGGCCACTTCCCCAGCCCTTTCTTGTGTATTTTATTAGAGACAGGGTCTCACTGAGCTGCTAAGTGCCTCGCCATTGCTGAGGCTGGCTTTGAACTCGCGATCCTCCTGCCTCAGCCTCCCGAGTGCTGGGATGACAGGCGTGCGCCACCGCGCCCGGCTATAAATGCTTTTTCTTAGTTGTCTTCAGCTCAAAATGATCCCGATCCCCAAATGGTATATTTGGAGGTGGCAGATTCTTCCACACTTGGGGTCCTACCAAAATATTCCAGGTGTGTTGGTCACCTTTCCATTACTATAACAAAATGCCTGAGATAATCAACTCAAAGAGGAAAGGTTTGTTTTCAATCACAGCTTTGAAGGTTTTGGCCCATGGTCGTGGGGGTCTTGGGTCTGTGCATGGCAAAGGAGTCTGCTCACCTCTTGGTGGCCAGGAAACAAAGAGAGAGGAAGAGACTGGGACCCAATACCTCCGTAGAGGACATACCCACCCACCACCTCCCAGTAGCCCCGAGGGCTGATGACCAAGCCTTCCGCCAGGGGCCCTGGGAGACGTCCCCATCCAGGTGACCAGGGTCACCCACACAGGAGCCTTTGTTTAGTGGCTTCTCGTGGGCTTGTTAGTGGGGTGGGTTCTTCGTTTTGGCTGATCGTTTGCCTTACGGCAGATCTGCTGGGCCAGGCCACTGCTGGCCACCAGCCAATCTGGGGGACAGGCCAGCAGTGGAGGGCACAGCCCCGCCCGGCAGCCTGTGAGCCAGGAGGCGCTGCAGGAATCTGGGTGTTTGTAGACCCCCACCAGGCCACACCCCAAGGCCTGCCCCGCATATTCTCCCAACATTTTAAAAGATAGCTTTGGGTGAAAGAGTCAGAGGTCACCGTGTGGCACTGTGGGCACAGCTCTCACACTAACCCCTGGGCCACCCGCTCCTGGGTCACGCAGCCCAGCCCTCTGGGTGCCGGGGACACGGTGCCCGTGGAGGTTGGGGTCAGCTCACTTCTTCCGGTCCAGCGGACGCTCTCCCCTAAAAAGCTTGCTTTTAAAGAAACATCTCCGGGCACGAGATCGCAAACACCAACAAACACCTCATTAACCGTCTGCGGCCATCCTGTCCCGATGCAGGGCGCGGGCCTTTATGTCCTGCCCACACTCGCTACTGCTCCCACCCACGCTCACTTTATTAAGTGGCTTTTGGGCAAAGAGAAAGGAAGGAAGGAAGGAAGGAAGGAAGGAAGGAAGGAAGGAAGGTAGGTCTGAGCTGCTGCGTGTCCTTTATCTTCCTGGGCTCCGCGGGTGACAGCTCCTGGCTGGCTCCGCAGCAGAGCTGGCCCCAGACGTTTCCTCACGTTCCTGTTGGAGGTGCCGAGGCGCTGCCATTGCCTCAAGGGTCCAGCTGGTCACTCCAGACTGACGTCCCCTCTGGGGACGAGCGAATGCCTAGAGACGCTCGCAGCTGGCCAGAGCCTGTCTCCCGCCTGCTGCCGCCACCGCTCTGGGCAGTGCTGCAGAGGCTGCCGGCGCTGTGTCCCCCGAAAGCTGAACTGAGGTCCTGGTCCTGGTGCCGGTGATTGGCGCCTTATTGGTGCACGGCCTCTGCAGATGTGATCAGGCGAAGATGAGGCCACGCTGGGGCAGGTGGCCCTGATCCATGCTGGTGTCCTCCTGAGAAGGGGACCCGACTCAGGCAGGCAGAGAGGCCAGTCCATGTGACAGGTCACGGTGACGGGGGGGTGGGGGGGGGGGGGGGGGGGGGGGGGGGGGGGGGGGGGGGGGGGGTTGGTAGCTGCCAAAGCCTGGGAGTGGCAGGGGGACTTGTCCCTAGTCCCCAAGAAGGAACCCAGCGATTCAGGGACCTAGTTCTGCAGTTTGCAGTCACCGAGCTTGTCACTTTGTCACAGCTCACACACTGGGGCTGTAAAAGGCCCCCTTGGTCACTCTGACTCAGAAGCCCTGCAGCCCCACACCCCAACTGCTGCGCGCCCCCTC
This sequence comes from Tamias sibiricus, assembly GCA_025594165.1. NCBI lineage: Eukaryota > Metazoa > Chordata > Mammalia > Rodentia > Sciuridae > Tamias > Tamias sibiricus. Next base: position 6,608,336 of record CM046668.1, on the reverse strand, counting down.
CGCTTCCTGCCCCTCCCGAGCCTCCTGCCCAGGCCCAGCTTCGCTGTGACCCCAGGAAGGGACACCCAGGCCCTCTCGGCGCTCGACTGCATCGGGGACAAAAGCTGTGGGTCTGTCTCCCGGCCCCCCACGAATGGGTGGGCCACGTGGAGGACGCCAAAGGAGCCGGGTCACGGGCACGAGGTGCCCACCCAGGCCTGGCAGGGGGAGAGCAGCTGGCACGCCGTGGCGCGTGGCCCCCGTGGGCAGAGCCATGTGGACCCTCTGTGGTCACCGTCGGGCGAAGCCCCCTGCTGCAGAGCAGGGCCAGGGCCGGGACCAAGCGAGGACCGCCCCTCCGGAGCCCTGGTGGGCTCACCCCGACCCCTCCTCTCTGCAGGCTCTGCACGGCCGCCCCGCGGAGCCCAGCTCCCGGCCTGCGGCAGCACTGGCCCCACCTGAGGTCCTGGCACAGCTGCCCTTGCTGCCCCCGCCCCATTTCTGATCAGCGGGTCCCCTGGGGCCCGAGGCCTGCACTCCTGACCCGTCCCCAGCCTGCGGGAGAGGCGGGTCTGGGGCCCGCGGCTGGAGAACCACAGGCCCGAGCCGAGCCGTGGCCTGGGCGTGCCTGGAGGAGGGCAGGAAGGCCAGGGCTCCCCGCCCCGCCCCTCGGGCCACGCTGTCTTCCCGACCCCGTGCCCTGAGCCTCGGCCTCCTCCTGAGTCTCGGCCTCCTCCTGAGCCTCCTGCCTCCTTCCTGGGCCCACCCGTTTATTTCCGCGAGGGACTCTTTCCCGCTGGGAAAGGGGGGCTGAGCTCCAGGCCTGAAGCAGCCGCAGCCCCGCAGATGCCCCTCCCCCCGCCCCCAGCCCGCGCTTGCCTTGTGGAAGGACTTCGTCGACCCTTGGGGACTGCGCCCTTTCACCCTCGGGTCCCTGGGAGTGCCTGGCATCGCTAAAGGCGCAGGACTGCTGCTACTGAGCGTGCGCCACGTGGCCACCCGGGCTGACCGCTGCTGACCTCCACTCGTCCTTCTCTAGTCTGCCGACTGTGCCTCCGAGGGCCTTGTTTTGAGGTGTGAGATATAAAAATCGCACGTGTTCAGCAGCTCTGGGTGAGGGTGGGCACACGCAGCCCCGTCACAGCCCACGGGAGGGTCCTGGGCCTGCCATCGCCTCCAGAACTGTCCCTGTGTCTGTCTGTGCTTGTATGAGTGTGTGAGTGTCTATGAGTGTGTGTAAGTGTGTGTGAGTGTGTGTGTGTGAGTGTGTGTGTGAGTGTGTGTGAGAGTGTGTGTGAGTGTGTGTGCGTGAGAGTGTGCGTGAGAGTGTGTGTGAGAGTGTGTGAGTGTGTGTGAGTGTGAGTGTGCGTGCGTGAGTGTGTGTGTCTGTGAGTGTGTGTGAATGTGTGTGAGTGTGCGTGAGCGTGTGAATGAGTGAGTGTGTGTGTGTTTGTGAGTGTGAGTGTTTGTATGTGTGTGTGAATGTGTGTCTGTGAGTGTGTGTGTGTGTGTGTGCGTGTGTGTATGAGTGTGAGTGTGTGTGAATGTGTGTGAGTGTGCGTGAGCGTGAGTGTGTGCATGAGTGTGTGTGTGTGCATGTGAGTGTGTGTGTGAGAGTGTGTTTGTGTGTGTGAGTATGTGTGTTTGTGAGTGTGTGAGTGTGTGAGTTTGTGTGTGTGAGTGTGAGTGCATGCGAGTGCATGTGTGAGTGTGTGAGTGTGTGTGAGTGTGTAGTGTTTGTGTTTGTGTGTGTGTATGTGTGAGTGTGTGAGTGTGTGTGTGTGAGTGTGTGTGTGTGGACATTTAACATGAGGTCTGTCCTCGTGGTGTATTTTAAAGTCCCCTAGTGGCCTGTCACCGTGGGCCACACCCATTGCTAGAGCTGGCGCCTCCTGCATACGGAAGCCACGTGCCCTTGAATGACCGTACCCTGCCCCTGCCCCGGCCTGGCCACCCCGTTCTGCTCCACTTCTGAGTCCGAGCACTTCAGGGACTCTGTGAGTGGAGTCAGGCTCACTGTCCTGCCCGCCGGATGAGCTCTTCACACTCAACCCTCAACCCTCTATCTCCATTCTGCATGGAAGGAGCTGAGGCCCAGAGAGGTAAAGACACTGGCCCACAGTCACACAGCTAGGAAGTGGTTCCTGCAGCTGCTAAACCCTGGCCCCTAAACACACCCACCTGCTGAATCCTGGAACCCGGACATTTCGGGACTGAAAGTCTTGTACGTGGCTGTTTGAGTCAGCTCCTCACTGCCGAGACTAAGGACCCGACCACACAACTGTAGAGGCAAAAAGGGTTATTTAGGGCGTCAGAGGTCTCAGTCCCCAGGCAGCAGGCTCCATTCCTGGGCTCGAGGTGAGGCAGGACATCACGGCGGGAGAGTGTGGTGGAGGGAAGCAGCTCACGAGATGATCAGGAAGCAGAGGGAGCCTCCACACGCCAGATACACATCTATACCCCAAGGCCACCCCCACGCCACCTCCTCCGGCCACACCCACCTGCCTCCAGTCACCACCCAGTTAATCCCATCAGGGGGTCGATTCACGGACTGGGTGGAGGCCCCACAACCCACTGTCTCACGTGTGAGCTTTGGGGGACCCCTCACATCCACACCATACCGCGGCCAGCGAGGCCTCGGACTTGAAGGATGCTGGCGTGGGGAGGTCGCCCTGGGCCACCCCGGCATGCCCTAAAAGCAGCCACCGTCCCCCCTGAGGAGACTCAGAGGGAGAGAGAGGCCGTAGAAGGAGGAGGTAGGAGGCGGCACCCCTGGCCTGGAAGACAGGAAGGGGCCCCGGGCCCAGGAGGACCGGCAGCCTCCAGGCGCTGGGGAGGCGGCCTCACAATCCTCCCTGAGCCTCCAGCACCACCCGCCAATGGCCGGATTTGGGCCCAGGGAAACCAATTTCAATGTTTTGACCTTCAGACCCAAAACAGCACAGGGTTGTGTGGTTTCAGCCGTGGGTTTGTCATAACCGCAGGAGGCCTCGCAGCTCAGGAAGGACCCGGACGCAGGCAGGCTGCCTTCAGAACCGCGCTTTCCTTATTTAAGATTTCTAGAATCTTCTCTCTCACGATTTGGATCTGTGGAGCTGTTTTCAAATGAGATAATATTCCATAGAGCGAAACGCACAGTATAACTTGACAAACCTCCACCCCTGCGTCCCCCACCCCCCGGAATCAAAATAGAGAGCAGACGCACCCCTAGGAAATCCCCTCCTGCCCCTTCTGGAGGTCACCTCCGTCCTGTCCTGTCCTGAGACAGCTCTGCCTGTGCTCGAGGAGCACGTAAACAAGAGCACAGGTGTGGCGTTGCCTGTCGTCTCTCGTCCCTGGCTTGGGGACGCGCCACCACTGGCCTGTGCCCTGGACAGACACCCGAGCTGTCTCGTCTGGGGCCAGGGTGCACTCAGCCGCTGTCAACACCCCGGCGGGCCTGTCTGCGGACACCTGCCACAGGACATGGGGCCCCCGGGCTGGCGTGGGCCTGAGAGTCCCTCCCGCTCCTTTTGCTAAGTAAACAGGACTGCGCTCATCTGGAACGCAAGCCACACACTGCCCTTCTGTGCGTCACACTGCTTTAAACAGTGGCTGAAATGTCGGCACCCCTGTTTTGGCGGGGGCGGGGTGCTGGGAATTGACCCTGGGGTGCTCTACCACTGAGCCCCAGCCCTTTTCAATTCTTATTTTGAGACAGGATCTTGCCACGTTGCTGAGGCTGGCCTCGAACTTGCCATCCTCCTGCCTCGGCCCTCCGCGACGCTGGGATGCAGGCGTGTGCCACAAGCCAAGCGTGCTGTTGGTGTCCCGCTACCCACCTCAAACGAGTGGTCTCAGAGACGAGTCCTCAGACTCTGCGCAGGACTTGTTGACCTTGAGTGTCACTGACAGCTCTCCCACCCGCAGAATGACAGGCCGGACACAGGCCACTTGTGAAAGGGGAAAGCCGTCCCCAACACTCCCCCCCCCTTCTCTCTCTCTCCCCCCTCTCCCCCCTTCTCTCTCTCTCTCTCTCCCCCTCTCCCCCTTCTCTCTCTCTCTCCCCCCCCTCCCCCTCTCCCCCCCCCCCTTCTCTCTCTCCCCCCTTCTCTCTCTCTTCCCCCTTCTCTCTCTCCCCCCTTCTCTCTCCCCCTCTCCCTCCCTTTCTCTCTCCCCCCCCTCTCCCCCCTCTCCCCCCTTCTCTCTCTCCCCCCCCTCTCCCCTCTCCCCTTTCTCTCTCCCCCCCTCTCCCCCCTCTCCCCTTTCTCTCTCCCCCCCTCTCCCCCTCTCCCCCTTCTCTCTCCCCCCCCCTCCCCCTCTCCCCCTTCTCTCTCCCCCCTCTCTCCCCCTCTCCCCCTTCTCTCTCTCTTCCCCTCTCCCCCTTCTCTCTCTCTCCCCCCTTCTCTCTCTCCCCCTTCTCTCTCCCCCCCTCTCTCCCCCTTCTCTCTCCCCCTTCTCTCTCTCCCCCTTCTCTCTCCCCCCCTTCTCTCTCTCCCCCTTCTCTCTCTCTCTCTCCCCCTCTCCTCCTTCTCTCTCTCTCCCCCTCTCCCCCTTCTCTCTCTCTCTCCCCCTCTCCCCCTTCTCTCTCTCTCCCCCCTCCCCCTTCTCTCTCTCTCCCCCCTCCCCCTTCTCTCTCTCTCTCCCCCCTCCCCCTTCTCTCTCTCTCCCCCTCTCCCCCTTCTCTCTCTCCCCCCTTCTCTCTCTCTCCCCCTCTCCCCCTTCTCTCTCTCTCCCCCTCTCCCCCTTCTCTCTCTCTCCCCCCCCTCCCCCTTCTCTCTCCCCCCTTCTCTCTCCCCCCCTTCTCTCTCTCCCCCTTCTCTCTCCCCCCCCTTCTCTCTCTCCCCCCTTCTCTCTCCCCCCTTCTCTCTCTCCCCCTTCTCTCTCCCCCTTCTCTCTCTCTCTCCCCCCTCCCCCTTCTCTCTCTCCCCCCTTCTCTCTCTCCCCCCTCCCCCTTCTCTCTCTCCCCCCCTTCTCTCTCTCCCCCCTTCTCTCTCTCTCCCCCTCTCCCCCTTCTCTCTCTCTCCCCCTCTCCCCCTTCTCTCTCTCCCTCCCTCCCCCTCTCCCCCTCTCTCTCTCTCCCCCCTCTCCCCCTTCTCTCTCCCCCCCCTCCCCCCCTCCCCAATCTCAGACTCACAGACTTGGATCCATCCGCCCTCACTGGGAAGGCCAGTCTGTCTGTGCACACACGCGTGCCCCTAGCACACACATGACTCAGCCCCCGGGAGTCCACCTCCCCCGTGTGACCGGAACACCCGCGACAGCTCACGCCTGGTGTCTTTAAAGGCACGCCGTCCACACCGCGTCCAGCCTTAGCTTCATCACTCGCACGTGTTCCTGCAAGCGCCCCTCCCGCTTTGCCCGTCTTGCGTCTTCTAGAAGGTCCCGAAGCGGCCTGCTGTTGCCTGGGGTCCGTTCTGCCCGTGTGAGGGCTCACGGTGGCCGAGGCCTCTTCCCGTGGGGGAAAGGGAGTCACAAGAAGCACCAGCAGCAGCGCGGGCGAGTCCAGGACCCAGGCCAACGTGCCCCCTGCCCAGTGACCAACCTGCAGGAAGGCGCGGGGGACGCCACGCCCCTCGCCGTGTCCTGGCCTGTCTGGACCTCGGGGTCAGCTGCTGTGCTGTTCCACAGGCGAGGAGGAGGGTCAGAGGGGAGTGGGCCTGGCCACCGGGGGTCACGGCCTGCTGGGAGCCCACGCCAGGCTGACCCTCCTGGGCCCGTGGGCCTCAGAGGGCCGTCCACTGGAGGCCGCGTCCATGGTGGCCTCCTCAGGAGGTGACCGTCACGGCTAGGCCGAGGAGACCCTGCTCTGGGGGGAGGCGGGTGCCGCCCTCGGCTGGGCAGCAGGACTCAGAAGCCCAGGTCTGCTCCCTCCGTGTCTGGACGGCCGCGCAGGCCCCGCGACCTCGCCACACCGCAGACGGCCCAGGCAGGCGGCTCCGCGCCCAGCGCACCGCCACCCGGCCATCGGGGCTCCGCGCGTGGCCACACGTGCTCTCTGGCACGCTCGCCCACTCGCGCGACAGATCGCTCGGGTCCTCACGCCACCTGGGGGGTCGGCCGCGGCCAGCCCTGTGCCGGGCGGGCTGGGGCCTGCGGGGGCAGAAGCCCGTCTGAGGAACCAGCCCCTGAGCTCCGTCACCCCAGGAGCCGGCAGGGAGGCCGCAGGGACACACCCCTGTCCTCCCAGACCCCAGGCCACCTTCCCAACACCACGTGCTCTGCCGTCCGTGGGGGTCTGGCCTTCGCCGTGGGCAAGGAAGCCCTTGGGCGGCTCCGCAGCACCTGAGGACGCACGTCACAGAGGGAGGGGTGCTGTGGCCCACCCGGGGCGTCTGTGCCCACCAAGGAAAGGCTCCCCTTTCTCCAGGTACACAGCAGGTGCTCCTCAGGGCCTACAGATTGGTGCAAGGGGCATGGGCAGGCTTCTGAACCATCCTCTGGGCGGCCTGTGCAGGACACGACCTGTGCAACTGTACAGAGCAGCCCTGTGATGAGAGAGGAGACCAGCTTTGGACACCGTGAGCCAGAAGCAGCTTTTGCTCTGCCAGGTTTTGCCAAACCACCCAGGGCCAGGGTCAGAGTAGAGGGCAGCAGGAAGAAAGAGACCGAGTCAGCCCAGTGCCAGAACTGGCAGCGAATCTGTCAGAGAGAAATGTGCTTTTTCCTAATGCCACCTGAAGCCTCAGGAGGGGCTCCCAGTCTGCCTCTCTGTTCTGCCCCTCCCTGTGCCCCCGTCCCTCTCTCTGTTCACATTCACGGCAACACACAGACGCCGTGCTCAGGGAGCTGGGGCTGCGAAACCACCAGGCACCGCCACGCAGCGGAGGCTGTTGCCTGGCAACGCGACCCGGCTTCCTGCCTCCCAACGCGACCCGGCTTCCTGCCTCCCCGACTCCCTGCGCTCACCACCGCGTCCACCCTGGGCCACGCCGCAGCTTATTAAAGCTCGCTAATTAACTCCGCTCTGATACGGAGGTCTTCGTCATTGTCACCCAAACGGGGACCTGACAGCCCTGCGGACTCACAGGCCACCTCTCAGAGGACAGCCGCAAACCGGTTCTGGCCTGTCCTCGCGTTTTGGACCATCAGAAATTCATGTCCACGTTGCTGCCCACGAGTCTCTAAGGAGACAGCTCCAGGCCGCCTCCCTGCCTTCCCCAGGGCTGGGTGCTCTCTGGGTTCTGAGGCGCCAGTTTAATGTGAATGACGACACCTTACAGAGCAAAATGACGGTCTCAGTCCATCAGCGGCTGTAACCAAGGACCCCAGGCTGGTGGCTTGTAAAACATTCATTTCTCACGGGTCTGGAGGCTGGGAGTCTGAGACGGAGGAGCAGCAGGTGCGGGTCTGCTGAGGGCCCGCGTCCCCCCAGGCGGGTCTGCTCGGCTACACTCACGAGGCCGAGGGGTGCGGTCTCTCTGGTCTCTCTTTATTTTTGGTACCAGGGATTGAACTCAGGGGCACTAGACCCCTGGGCCACATCCCCAGCCCTTTTTTGTATTTTATTAGAGACAGGGTCTCACTGAGTTGCCAAGTGCCTCGCCATTGCTGAGGCTGGCTTGGAACTCACCATCCTCCTGCCTCAGCCTCCCAAGAGCTCTCTGGTCTCTTGTACAAGGGCGCAGATTGCACGGAGGATGGCTGCACCCTCGTGAACCCTCGTGCCAGCCAGTCCCGAAGGCCCCGCCCCCTGCCCCGCCCCACCGGGCTGGAGGGTTTCAACACGGCCTTGGGAGGGGGCGGGCAGCATGTGCCCTCACTGCAGAAGTCCCTCTGCTGTTAGAGCTGTCCAGGGAGGACGTGGTCCCCCGCTCTCGAGGCCAGGTGCTCTCTGCTGGGGAGGCAGCCCCCGCCTCCCTGGTCCTTTCTTTAGGAGGGCTAGCAGGGCGTCCCCTGACGCAGGGGTCCCGACCCAGGACCAGGACCAGGACGTGAGAGGGGGAAAAACACGACATTTGTACTCGCACCAACCTGTAGCCAGGGCACGCGGGCAGCGGGCAAGGGCGCGCACGGTAAGAGCCACAGCCCTACCCACGGCGCAGCCCTGCCCCTCCCCCGCCTGTCCCTCGCGGACCACCAGCCCCGGCCACCCACGCACCTGCCGCTTCACAAGGGCACCTGGGGGTGCTCAGGGCCTCTGCTACGGACGGAGAAGCCACTTTTCAGGACACGGTTGTTTCACAGACGGCCAAAGAGGCCGTGAGCACAACTGGCTGGGGACCCAGGAAGAAGGACAGGCCACCAACAGGCATTCTTATCCACGTCTCCACTCCTGGGAGTCGAGCACTGGCATCTCACCGGAGATCCAGACCTTCATCCCCGACAGACCAAGAGGTGCACGACCCTGCGGGTATGAAGAGATTCACAGACAACACGTAAGTGTCTCTTCCTACTGTCACACACACACACACACACACACACACACACACACACACGGGAAGAGACAGGTTTATTTGCCAAGAAAGGTTAAGGATGTCAGCACGCATTACCTCTCCTTTCGGCCATTCTGGTCCTTAAAAGTGATGCAGATTAGACAGACACAGGTTAGCACTGGCATTACCTAGCAGGATGCCCAGGCCCCGGTTCCACCCCAGCACTGCAGAACTAGTTAGTTAAATAATAAACAAGTCGGGCACGGTGGTGCACACCTGTAATCCCAGCACTTGGGAGGCTGAGGCAGGAGGATCACGAGCTCAAAGCCAGCCTCAGCAATGGCAAGGCACTTAGCTACTCAGTGAGACCCTGAAATACAAAAATGGGCTGGGGATGTGGCCCAGTGAGTTCAATTCCCAGTATCAATAATAATACTAATAACAACAACAACAACAATAATAATGTCATTATTTTATTTTATTTTATTGCTGAATAAAATTCCATTGTGCATATATACCACATTTTCTTAATCCACTCATTTACTGAGGGACATCTAGGTTGGTTCCACAACCTAGCTATTGTGAATTGTGCAGCTACAAACATTGAGATAGCTGTGTCACTGTAATATGCTGTTTTTAAGTCCTTTGGGAATAGACCCAGGAGTGGGATGGCTGGGTAGAATGAGATGGATAGCATTACCCTAAGTGCATGTGTGAAGTCACGAATGGTGTGAATATACTTTGCATACAACCAGAGATTTGTAAAAAAGTGCTCTATATGTGTAATATGAAATGTAATGTATTCTGCTGTCATTTATAACATCTTAGAATAAAAAATAAATAAATAAAAACAAAATAATAATAATAATAATAATAAACAAAATAAGAAGTGAGAACTGGTGAGGCTGAACTGGGCTTCCTAGTGGGAAAACATATTTTAAAAACTAAGACTCTACCAGGCATGGTGGTGTGCAACCCAGTCCCAGCACTGGGGAGGCTGAGGCAGGAGGATCACTCAAGTTTAAGACCAGCCTGAGCAGCGTAGTGAGACCCCATCTCAAAAATAAATAAATAAATGACAAAGTTCAAGACCCAAGGCGTGAGAAATGACACAGTAGGCTCTCTGCAGACAGCAGGAGGCCCTGTGCTTGTCACTTCAAACCTAATCCTGGGGGCTGGGGATGTGGCTCAGTGGGTAGAGGGCTTGCCTCGCATGCACAAGGCCCTGGGTTCCATCCCCAGCACCACCACCCCCCCACACACAAAAACAAAACAAAACAAAACCCTAATCCTGTTTCAGTTAATTCCCCCAAAGAAAAGGCCCCGAGGTAGAAACAATGCTCTCCGCCTAAATTGAACCCATACGAAGTCCCAGCGCCAGTGTCCAGGATCTTACACAAGACTTCATGTCACCGTCTGTGTGCAGACTTTGTGGCACCTCCTCGGTGGGCCTCGAAGGCGGCAGCTTGGGAAGCCCGTGCAGCCCTGTGCGCTGCTGGCCTCGCCTTAGTCCTCCTGAGCAGAGCTGAGGCGGGAGGCGGGGGGCCGCTGCCTGGAGCCCCCGCACCTGCCCACCAAGGTCGGGCTCCGGCTCCCTCTCGTGCTGGCCTGGTGCCGCCAAATAACCCGGGTCCTGACACAGCTCGTGGTGGGATCACACCCAGGACTGTCAGGAGGAGGGCAGGACAGACCTCCGAGAGTTCAGGGGTGGGTGAGCCGCGCTGAGCCCACCACCCCATCCACTAGTGGAGGGTCCCAAGGAAAGGAGGCGTCAGCTTCTCTGCCTGGTTGCTCGGTCTTCAGCCTTCAGAGGGTGACTCCTGGGCAGATGGTGAGTCACGTCAGATAGAGGGTAGGAGCAGCACCTAACTGCCCGTCTTCCCTGGGCTGGCGACTCAACGGCCACCTGCCCCAACACGTCTGTCCTTTGCAAGCAAGGCTGCTACTCAGCACTTACCACTGCAGGGAGCCTGTCCCCAGAGCCGCTGACTCAGCGAGTCTGTCCGCACAGCCCTGGGATCTGCTTGGCAATGTCACGCCATCGGAGTCTGGGAAGCCGGGCCAAGGCCTCTCAGGACTTGTGCCGCTCACCTAGGCCTCAGGTGACGCTCTGAGCTCCGCTCAGCCCGGCGGTGCCTCCTGGTCCCAAAGGAAGGCTGTGGAGCTTCTTTGTAAAAATCATTATTAACGTGAAATTTGCATACAATAAAATGCACCCGTTTTCATATGGCCCCAGAGCTCCGACCCACGGAAACACTCAGCGGACTTGGATCCAGCACCCGAAAATCTTCCTCTTGGTCTTCTCCATCAATCCCCGTTCCGGACCGGGACAGCCGCGGCATCACCCCCTGAGCTGGTAGATTTGATTCCCTTATCCAGAACGTCCCACAGGTGGAATCAGGTGTCAACGTCACAGAAACGGAGGCTGGACACGGGGTCTGCTGGACACTGAGGACTTGCTGTGCTCGAGGGCTCGGGAGGACATGTATGACAACACCTTTTGAAGGCACGTCCTGGTCCCAAGTAGGTCCGTGTGTCCCTCCAGAGGGAAGGCCTTCCAGGGGCTCAGTCCCCTGGCTCTCGGCTTAGCCCCCCACACCAAGACAACAGAAGCTTGTCCCTTGGAGCCTCGTCTCTGCAGGAGAAGCCGGGCTGCGGTGTCCCCATCTCCAGAGCCCTGGCTGCGTGGCTGGCTCCTGCCACCACACAGCCAGTCGTTGCTGCAGCCAGGACACCCTGCAGTGGCCGTGGTGTTGGAAAGTCAGTGTCAGGGAACAGGCTGGGAGTCGCGCAGGCCCCAACCCCGGTTCCCGGATGGAGCGCCCAGAGCTTCCATCGTCTGGGATACCGAGAACCATGTCCTTTGTTTCGGAACTGTGGTGGGCAAAGGGGCCCCAGAGGAACCCACGTCCTGATCCCGGCACCCAAGGGTAAGTTCAGTCACGTGGAAAAGAGCCGCAGTGGACATGGTCAGCGCTTCTTTTAGAGGAGACTGTCAGGATGTGCTGGCTGGGCCCAGCCTGATCCCCCGAGGTCTCCGAAGCAGAGAACCTTCCGGGTCTGGAAGCCAAGGGCACGTCCGGGAAGTCCCGAGAATGCCAGCTCGCAGCACGAGGCCTGGGATGCTCGGGACGGCCCAGGTGGCAGCTGCCAGGGACACAGGGCCAGCCCTGCACCCCCGGGGACTGGCTCTGGGATGGCCTGGGACAGTGTGCAGTGGACTTTCCCAGAGCCTCCTGGGGAGAGCCCGCCGGGGCCCACCAGGATCCGCACTCGTGAGATCACAGCGGGGGCGGCCGCTGAGCGACCAGGCCCATGGTGGAGGGTGGGCCGCCGGCACCCCGGCCCAGCACACCCAGAGCCAACCCGGGGGCTGGGTGGGCCACACCCCGCCGGCCCTGGCGGTCTCTCGCGCCGGCCCCTCCCCGCTGCCCACCGCCCCGCAGCACGGGCCTCCTTGCTCTGCTGGAGACCCAGGCACCCCCTTCCCTGCACCTGCTGCCCACCCGGGCCACTCTGGCCCAGCGTGACCTCTTCCTCGTGTCCTCAGGGACCCACCCCCCATGCCACGTCCCAGTAAGCCCAGCACGGCCGCCCCCTCCCTCCTCTCCTGCCTTGTTCTATAAGTTAGCAAACCCACGTTCAGGATCCAGCTTTTCTGTTAGACCACTGGTTCTCGCCTGGCGGTGAGTGGCCCTCCCCCAGGTACAGTTGCCATGTCTGGAGACATCTTTGGCTGTCACGACCGGGGGATGCTACCGTGGGTCAGGACCAGGGAAAGGGCCGGGGTGCTGACAGGCTTTCTGCAGTGCCCAGGACAGCCCCAGTGCCAGCAGCCGTGGCTGTGCCCCTCTGTCCTAAACGCTCAGCTCTGCGAGAGCGCCCACTTCCTTCTGGCTCTGTGCTGCCCCTGGAGAGGACGGCGCCTGGCACGCAGTCTGGACAGGGCGTGTGGACGGTCACTCCTTAGGACCAGCCAGGGCTCGCCCCTCTGTCCAGCTGCTCAGTGGCCACCCATCAAGCAGGACAAGCTTTCTGCTGCCCGCTGGGCCCTCGGCCCCTCTGTCCCCCTGAGCTGAGTCTGCCCCCAGCTCCGGCTGTGGAGGGTGAGGCCCTGCCGTTCCTGCAGGCAGGGCAGCAAAGAGGCCAAGGCAGACCCTTCCTCTCCCCCAGCCAGGCCCTCCCCTCCCCTCCCGGCTTCCCGGTGCTCCCTGACATTCTGGAAACGCGCGGAAGGAAACCTGTGAGTCCGTCTCCTGCGGGGATCAGGGCTGGTATTTCATTCACGCAGGCTCCGGGACTTCCACAAGCTGTTTAGCAAAGCAAGCAGACAGAGTCGCCCTGGAGTCCCTGCCGGAAGCCCGGCCGGCTGGAGGCCTGCTGAGCCGCAAACCCCAGGGAGAGCCGCAAAGACGGCAGCCACGAGTCTCAAATAAGACTCTCCCAGAAGCTAATGTTCTGGCAAACTCTTCCTAATTAGCCATTAATTGGTACATTCTCAGCACCGCGTGCCGAGGATTAAGTGGGTGATTCCCATTGCTTCCAGAGAGTGCCGTAGGCAGCCACTCAGCCGGGCAGGGGGAGCAGCGTCCCTGTCACTGCAGCAGAGGCAGCCGGCCGGGCACAGTCCTTGCTCTGCGGGACAGCGGCCCGCACTTCCCCAGCAGCGGGGGAGAAACATTTCCTCTGCAGCTGGTTGTCCTTTCCTGCTTCCTGGGCATGCCGTTTTGGAATACGGGCTCTCCTCTTGAAGAATGCTTCCCTGGGTACGTCTCCGTCCCTGCTCAGGAAGCCCGTGCGGGACCTCTTGGCCATTCGCGTCCAGCACTGTGGGTGATGTCAGCATCGCTGATTGCGTCTATAGCACAAGTGACTTTAAACGGCTCTGACTCCGCTCTCAATCACAGCGTTTCATTACACTGTCATCACAAAAAGCCTGGACTTTATTCCCCATTGAAAAGATAATTAAGTCGTCTTCAAGTTTGGTCCATCTACTTTGGTCGGGACTGTGTGTGGCTGTTTTACCCTGACGGTTGCGGACCAGGGAGCTGGAGAGACGGAGACTCCAGGCCTGGTCGGGCTCCAGTCCTCGATCTGCCTCCCGTTGGCCTGGCCTGTGGGACGCTCCTCGCCCACTCTGGGGCTGTCTCTTCTTCTCTGTGGGGAGACTGTGCTGGGGCAGGGTCCTGGGCAGTCCCTGTCTCCAGGGTCAGCGAGGGGAGGGGACGGCGTGGAGCTGAGGCAGGGCCATGAGCGCACGCCCCCGGGGCGGCAGAACCAGGGGCAGCGTCCCCAGGGGGGGCCGCTGTGTCTGGGGCGTCTTCCAGCAGAGGGACGAGAGAGAGTGGCTGCAGCAGGGACAGCGGGACCAGGGCGGGCTCTTGCTGCAGCGCCTCCTCTGCCCAGCTCGGCCGCCCCAGAGAGAGGGAGAGCAGGCGTGAGCCTGCGAGGACCGTGTGGAGATGCACTCACGGTTGGGCCGGTTCAGTCCGCAGTGTGGGTAAAGGGCCTGTGGCTCGGAGCTGGCCTCCTGGGAAGGAGTGTGGGGTGGGTGGGGGTCCTGGACCTTGTCCTCCCCTGCTGTTTTCTGCTCCCTCTCTTGGGTGGTCCCTAAACTGAGAAGACCCCCCGCAGGTCCTCGGGACAGCTGATGCGCTCCCTGCCTTCCTTCCTCCCGAGGGGCTTGCTAAACCACCCCTCAGCACCTCCTGAGGTCCGCGGGCCTCCCCTGGGAGATGCAGGAGGTGCCAGTCATGCTCTCTGGGAGGCCCAGAGGCTGCTCTTCCAGACCCGGGTGAGACTTGGGGCCGGCAGAGGTGGGGCAGGGCAGGCACACAGCTTCCCAGGCGGCTGCACACACCTGTGCCCCCGGGCAGCTGCCGGGCACGCCGCCCTCCCTCTGCTGTAGCCCAGAAGAGGCTTAAAGGTCAGGTCAGGAAGTCCGAGGAGGGAGGGACACATGCTGCCCGTGAGGCCAGGCTGGCTGCAGGCTTCAGAAGCACCGATGACGCTGCTTTAAGGAAAGCGGGCTCCTCGCCCCGCAGTCTGGCCGAGCCCAGCTCCCTGCTCCAAGTCCTCAGGCCTGGCTCTGCCTGGCTCCCACGTAGCCACCCTGGGTGTCCTTGTCTCCTGGTCCAAGGTGGCACCCCAGCCACACGTCTGCTCCAGGCAGCGGGGGCTCCGGGCCGTCTGGGAGCACTGCGCGGCGTCACCCGTTGGCGTTGGCGAGAACCAGTCCCCTGTCCTCCCCGGCTGCGGGCGGGCGGGAAACGCCGTCTTCCTGGGTGGCCGTGAGCCCAGAGCAGCGTCCCGCCCCGAGGAAGGTCTGTGAAGACGCCGCCAGCGCGGTGCCAGCCCGCCTCAGCCGGCTTCCCTCGCTGGTCCCCTGCCCCATCGGTGTCCCACCGACATTCTGGGTGGCACTTGGGACGGGGGCTGTCCTGTGCGTTGCAGGAGCTTAGCGGCGTCTCTGTTCTCTACTACTGCGGGCCGCAGACCCAGCTTGTCTCCAGGTAGGGCCGTGCGCCCTCTGGAGCGGGACAAAGTCACAGATGCCCTCCTCATTGAGGACCACTGCCCCATCCAGTGCCAGCCCCTCCCACTCCTCCAGCAGGGGAGGCCCCCGGCCCGCACCCCCCACCCCCGGCCAAGGTGCACGCGGTGACCTCGAGTGACCAGTGACGGACGAGGCGGGAAGCTGGGGACGAAGAGCAGCAGGTGAGGAAGGAGTGCCCAGAGATGGCCTCCTCCCCAGAGCCACAGCGAGGCGGGGTGTGGACCGTGCCCGGGGCCACCGTGCACCTCCACGTCGCGTCACGGGTCCTTTCCCGTCCGGCCCTGCTCTTCCTCCAGAATGAGGGGCTCTGGAGAGCGGCCGCGGCTCCAGGGCGGGGCGGCACGTCCCCTGCCCTGGCGCTCCACAGACAGCCGTCGGGGAGTGGACAGGTGATCCTGTGGGGACCCCTCGCTGAAGGAAGGCCATCGCATGGGGAGGAGGTGCAGGACGGGCGCTGCCTCCGCAGCCACCACGCGCCCACGGGCCGCCCTGCGGGGCAGAGACTCACGTCCCCTCACGTCCCCTCACGTCCCCTCACGTCCCTCCACGTCCCCGCAAGCAGGGTGAAGGCCCCACCAGGAAGCTGAGCGCAGCAGGAACCCAGGCCGCCAACCCACCCTCAGGTGCGCTGCCCCCCAGCGTGTCCCCTCCAGGACCACCCGTCCCTCCAAGGACACGTGCCAGGCCATTGTGCCCGCACCGAGGACCGGAGATCTCCCTGCCTCCGCACTGTCTGAGCTGCACAGGGCCAGCAGCCGCGGGATGCTCTTCACCTACGCGGAGCCGGTGGTCACACAGGCCAGGAGGCCACCTGCCCAGACACTGTGGTCGGCCCAGCGGTGGCTAATCTGAGTGGGAACTGAAGTGGAGCTCAGGATGAGAGGCCAAACCTCATCTGGAGGTCCTACTAGTTGTAGGAGCCACCAGGAACCATCTTGCAACTATATGGAGAGAATGAGTCTAAGAATGAAGTCGTGCAGAGGCAGCCAGAGCTGAGAGATGGGAGCCAGACAGCCCTGAGGACGCCATTCAGATCCTGGATCCAGCCGGACCTGAAGCCCCTTTCACTCTCCCTCTCTCTCTGCCCTCCCTCCCTCCCTCCCTCCCTTCCTTCTTTTTTAAGTTGTTAATAGACCTTTATTTATTTATATGTGATGCTGAGAATCGAACCCATGCCTCCCACGTGCCAGGCAAGTGTGCTACCACTGAGCCACGGCCACAGCCTTTTTCCTTCCTTCTTAATCCAGTCTGAGCTCAATTCCTGTCGAAGGAGTCCTGAGTATTTTGAAAAGCAGCCAGAAAGAATCATTCGACTCTGTGAAACCCTAGTAGCTATGGGCCCCATCAGCCTTGATTTTATTTGATTTCTATGAATTGAGTAAGGTGATTTTTTTTTTTTAATATTTATTTACCTGCTTTGGTTGTGCACAATGCATTTATGTTTACGTGGTGCTGAGGATCGAACCCGGGCCGCGCACGTGCTAGGCGAACGCCCTACCGCTGAGCCACAACCCCAGCCCCCGAGTAAGGTGATTTCTAATCCAGAATTTGTGCTTGCCCAGCCTGAAAGTAAGGAACACATCCAAACGCAGACTTTGCTTCAACCCAGAGCAACTTGGCATCTGGAGGCGGGGACCAGGACCTTACTGACCTCAGCAGGGGCAGTGGACGTTGGGCTGTGTTCGCCCCTAGTGGGGGCGTGCCCCTGCTGACCCTGAGGCCCTGTCGGCCCTCGCGCACACTGATGGACGCGGAGGCCTGGTCCTTTCGCCCTGTTGGGAGAGCATCGGGCTGGCAGCGTCCCTGAGCCCTGGTGCCGCCCCCCGCCCCCCGGCGTCTCCAGGCCTCGGGCAGAGCGCGCGCCCCCAGAGCCAGCCACTGCCAGAGAAGCCGGCTCGCGGCCAGACGTGCGAGGCCGGGCGTTGACTCAGCTGTGGGTCACCGGTCAGGAGCCGTCACTGGACACCTCCCCTGGCGAGGACTGATCCTGAGCTCCTCAGCTCTCTTCCAGTGGCAGAAGGATGGTCTTGGGTTCCTTATGGAAGTTTGCCGAGTACGAAGAACTCAAGTCACCGCAAAGAAAACCTGGGGAGGGCGGTGACCGAGCTCGGGGCTGATGGGGAAAAGCCCTTCCACGGCCGCTGCACGCCGGCCACGGTCCAGGCTGTGCGGGTCCCAGCAGGGCACGGGGCGGGCGCGTGGCCGCCTTCCTCCTGACTGGGGCGCTGCTCTGGGCCTGCGGGCACAGTCGCTGCCGTTGCTCCAGCGCCTCGGCCTCCCCGCCTGTCTGCCTTGGGGGCATGTTCGGGGCCACGCGACTCCCGAGGCTGATCTGGGGAACTGCAGGATGGACGCACCAGCTCGGGCGCCTGGGCTGATGGAGAGCCCGCTCAGTGGGAGGAGACCGTCCCAGGACAGCAGGTCTCCAGGGGCCGGGAGACGGGTCGACACACCCGCGCCCTGGGGTCCCCTGGGCTTCGCCGTTTTCAAAAGAAGCTCGCGTAAACACCCCCGGGACAGCCTCGCCCCGCGGTAAGAGTCACTCACGGGACCCTGGAGAGGAGGGGCACCCGGCACCACGGACGTCGTCAGTCACTGTATTGTGGCCGAGTGCACGGGTGGCACGGTAGGGGACAGTCAGGGCACGGCTGGGGCCTGGCCTACTGTGTGCACAGGTCTGTAAAAGACAGCCCCACGACACCAGCTTGGTGAGGTCTTTGCTTGGAAGCCTACAGGTGATTGTTTGTTTGTTTGTTTGTTTTTAAGTTGAATTCTTATTATATTTGAAAGGCTTAATTGTGATACGTAATTTTTCAAAATACAAAATAGAACTTGTCTAACCTTCAGAAACATAATCTAGGTTTAGTTCTCTCTTGTTTTTCTTTTTTTTAATTTATTTTTTATTCTAAGTTGTTATAAATGACAGCAGAATGCATTACATTTCATATCACACACATATAGAGCACATTTTTCCATATCTCTGGGTGTATGCAAAGTATAGTCACACCGTTTGTGTCTTCACACATGCACTTAGGGTGAGGATGTCCATCTCATCCTACCATCTTTTTTTTTTCTTCGCCCTTTTGCCCCCTCCCTTCCCCTCCCTCCCCATCGGCCATTCTAGTGATGGGAGGATGAGAGGTGTACTGTTCTTTTCCAACCTCTGCGCTGATGTTAAAACCCCAGCTGACGTCGCTGGGCCCCGGAGCTGGCTTTCAGCTCCGATCGAGGAGCGAGGTGGCAGACCGGCCCCGATGGAAGCTGCACCTGACCGAGGCCTGGAGCCTGCGGGAGCCCTCCGTGTTGTCACAGATGTCAGCTGAGACTCCACGGGTCCCTGGGCCCCCCATGCCAGGCCCGAGCCCGGCCCAGTGTCTGTCAATAACCCAGCCACCTTCTCCGAGGCTGGTTGGGTTAGTTCACTTCTTCTCACTGTGAGGGCCAGCAGCCCGGGAAGAGCGGCCTGGGAGCAGGGCAGAGGCTGGCCCTGGGCCTCCAGGCCTTCAGGCTGTCCCAGCCACAGAACGTCGTCACACCTGCCACCTGAGGGGCCTCGTGACTCCCGAGGCCTCAGGGGAGCAGGCCGAGGCTGTGCGGAGGGTGAGGGACAAAGGTCGCCCCTGTGCAGCCACAGGAGTTCACAGGCCTGTCCTGCTCCTGCCTGTCCTGCACGCTCCTGCCACCACAAGTCCCCGAGGGTGCCAAGCCCAGGATGCTTGCCAATCGCGCCCACCAGGGGAAGCTGCAGGGCCTCTGTGGCGGGAGGCCTGCCACCCAAAGAGGGCACCTCGTGCCCACAGCAACGGCAGGACCTGCCTGTGCCAGCCTCCGGAGACCAGCTCGGCTGGCACGGTCTCCTGAAGGTCGCTTCAAGGCCCTCACGTGCACTCTTACCTGGACTCCCAGGAAAACGGACTTAGAGTCCACCGTGGCCACCCACGGGGGGAGGCAGGGGCAGCCAAACCCGCTCCCACCTCGCCACGGAACTCCCCAGGACCACGGAGGAAGGCGGCGGGCTCAGACCTGCTGCCCGGTGCGGCCTCTTCCTCCCAGCCTCAGGCCGTGCAGAGCCAGGGCTTCTCGGCCAGCGACGGCTTGACTTTCCACACAGTCACCGTGTGGCACCACCGCCGCCATGTCCTTCCACGGCGTTTCCAGCCCCCAGAAGAAGCCGGGCTCATTGAGCGTCAGCCCACCCCTCCCGCGGCCCGGGCACCCTCCGGGCTGGTCCTGGGGTGGGCTCACCACTCCGGGCACTGCGCGTGAGTGGGATCGTGTCACGCGTGCGGCCTCCGCAGCTGCCTTCCTTCACTTCGCACACGGTCTCCAAGGCCCAGCCACGTCGCAGCCGGTGTCACAGCTTTATCATCCAGGACAGGATCCATCCATCCGTGTGTTCTACACACAGTCACCCGTCACTCACCAAGCGCGCCCCTGGCTCATGTCACAGTTGTGCAGACACCACAGAGTGCCCATGCATCAACCTAGATGGTGGCCTCCACGCACCTGGGCCCTGGGAGTGGCCTGTTTCTCCCAGGCTACACACCTGTGTGGCAGGCCCTGTTGTGAACACCCCAGCATCTGGGACACCATGTGTCCTGTGATGTCACCAGGCAGTAGGAGATTTCACCCCAATCCCACAGGCATCTCACGCGCCGTCCGTCATCTCCCAGAAGGCTGTCACGAGGCGTGGGACAGCACTGTATTCTGAGAGCACATTTTGTTTCCCCACCTGTCCCCAACTGGCTCCCACCTCTGGGTCCTGGGAACCAGTGCTCCCAGAACAACCCCACGTAGGTCCTGGAGCCCGGCTTTTAATTCCTTGGAATTAATGGGCAGAGAGACGCCAAGCCTGCCAGCACCAGCACACCTGGCCTTAAACCCCTGAGATCAGGGACAGTCACCCCTAGAGGGGCGGGGACATCCCTCTTCCCAGCTCCAAACAGGAAAGGACCCAGGAAGGGCAGTCTATGAAAAGATGCCAGCAGAAAGCACCGTTTTGTTTTTTGAATCCGTCTCAGAAAGGTCTGTTGGGCAGTTGGAGCCTCCTCCCACTTGTCAAAGGAGCAGCCGATCTCAGAGAGGCCAGAGGAGGCCGATTTCTAAAAGGTAGAAGGCTTAGGACAACTAATCCGTTCTCTCTCCTTGTATCCACTACTACCTGACGTTGGTGGAGTGAAGGGGGAAATGCGGCCTTTCACAGGACCTGAAGGGCTCCATCACCTCTGCCTGGAGGAGGGTAGACAAGGAGACCAAGGCTGGGGAGAGCAAGACCCACGGGCCAGCGGGGCACGCCAGCTCCGCGGGCGGGAGACAGGGGGAGGGAGCTGGAAACCCCACGGCCTTCCCACCTTGCTCTAAAGAAATGAACAGCAGCCCCTGGTGGGCTGCGGGGCCCCTTTTCCCTGTTTCCTTCGCTGTCTGTGCTTGCCACCGAGCCGCGGGCACCGCACCGTCTTCACCCATGAGCAAACTGCGCCCCTGACCCAGGCGCTGCTGGTGACCCCCCAACCAGCGCAGGCCGCCCCACTGGGCATGCAGGGAGGAGCCTCCAAGCCGCTTGCTGGGTGAATGTCACTCTTTATCTAAATGCTTAAGAAACAGCCTTCGCAGGGACGAGGGCGGCGGCAGGGGCAGGGAGCCAGCGAGGGAAGCAGCCGTTCTGGGCTTGGGGCCTGCCCCTCTGCCGGTGTGGACAAGTCACCTGCTCCCCCTGGGCCTCAGTTTTCCCACCCAGGAACAGGGACAGCAATCAAACCACACTAGTGTAAAAACCACGTGTCCACACACAATAGCCCGACGGTGGAAGCAACCCAGCGTCTTTGATGCCCGGCTAGGTGGACAGATGGCAGCGTTCGCAGGCCGTGGAGTCCTGAGCAGTTAACAGGAGGGACATTCCAAAACGTGCTGCGACTCGGGTGAGACCTGAGGACAATGCAAGCGAAATAAGCGCGTCCCAGAAGGACAGGAGCCCTAGGGTCCACTGGGCGCGACATCTAGAGTCAAAGTCACAGGGACAGAAAGCAGGAGGGCAGGGCAGGCGGCCACCAGGGGCTGGGGACCGGGCCCCTAAGGAGTCTCCTGGGGATAGAGTTTCAGTAGCAAGACAAGAGGGTCCTGGGGAGGAAGAAGGGCCACCCTCGCACAGCCGTGGGAATGTCCTTGGTACAGCCGGACTGCACGCTTACAGACAGCGCAGACGGCAAACTCGATACTGCACGCATCTTACCCAGACTCAGAGCAACGGCACTGCTTGCCTTCCCTGTTCTGTCGTGTCGGTGAGGAAGGAGGAAGCCACCCTGGCCCGTGGACCCAGACCCGCCAAGTCCGCTCTCAGTCCTGACGGCTCACGAGAGCCCGTCCAGTAGATAGAGGGAGGCGGGACTCACGTGACCACCCCCCAAGGCCCCCCTCACAAGTCACGTCATCAGAATCTTTGTGGTGGGACCCGAGGGAAGCTACTTCCTGAAGATGCCACCGCGGGAAGGGCCTGAGCATCTCCGTGCTGGACTCGCGCTCGGCTCAAACCAGCAACTCCGGTCATGAGACACAGCACTCATCCACCCTGCCCAAACCAGCAAGCGCGCTGGGGGTGGCCGTGTGCACGTTAAGTCAAAGAAAACCCTTGTCTGCAAACAGGGCTGGCACCCGAGGGCACGACCTGTGCTACGGGACAGTGCCCTGACCTCAGAGAGGCCCCTCCTGGATTCAGGCTTAGCGGTGCCCATGAAATTCTTCATGATTTGTTTTTTTTTTTAAATCATGAAACCACATTTTTTCTTTCACAGTGAGCTTTGCCAGTTGTGTCTCTGGTTGTGCCTACAAAAGCCAGATCCTGTTCTAAGACCAGAGAAGAGAGATGAAAGGCGGATGCCCTTGAGGAGGCCACCTGTCTGCAGAATGCCCAGGGACCCAGCAAAGTCGCCATGCTGGGAACTTCTGGTCTACCACCGACCACACGTCTTCACCAGGAGCCGGGCACAGGAAGAGGGACGGGGGCCCCGCCGTGGGATCTACCCAGGGCCAAGGATTCCACACAAGGGCATGGACACACACGTGACTAATTATCAACAGCAAACACAAAAAGGGACACTGACACAGACCCCAGGGGAACGTTGGGCTCTGGAACAGGGCAAGAGCGCACAGAGAGCAGGCTCCTAGAAGCCAACGCAGGAGCTCACCAGCACCCAGGGAACAGCCCCAGTGAGAAGCAGCCAGCTCCCCAGGCTAACAGGACGTGGCCAGAAGCAGCCCGTAGCAACGCCTCCCCTCTGCCGAAGGCCTTCCTGGGGCCAGGCACTGGCTACGTGATATGTCTGCATATCTATGTCTTTATGTGTAGACAGATGGAGATGGATAGCTACACACGTATGCAGATAGTTCCCAGTGTGGCTGTCGACTGGCTATCAACTGATCCGTTGTACTGATGAGGACACAGAGGATCGGAACTAAGGAACTCTCCCAGGTTTACGTAGCCACTCAGCAGGAGATGGAATGTGAATTTGGGATTCTGGTTTTGAAATCTGTCATCTCGTTGTTCGCCATGGAACACGCCTAGGTCGAGCCTGAGCAATCTCATAAGGCAGCACGTGTGCGGGGCAAAGGCAGCCTGTCCTGAGCTCTGCAGGCGGAGAGCCAGCCCACAGGTAGATCCAGATCATCCCCCGCTCTCCGATCAGCGTGCTGGGCACACAGCTCCCGTAGGAGGGAGATGGAGAGAAAGAGAAAAAAAAGCTCTGCAGGATGCTACGCCACCGTGAGCATGCGGAACGTCAACACTGGCCCAGCCCAAGCCAGCTTGCTTGACAAATCAGGTGGCCAGCTTGCTAGGAGCGCCTTTAAAAAAAAATGGTTTTTTATTTATAGTTGGACACAATACCTTTATTTTATTTATTTATTTTTACGTGGTGCTGAGGATGGAGCCCAGGGCCTCACGCATGCTAGGCGAGCGCTCTCCCGCTGAGCCACAACCCCAGCCCCTAGAAGCACCTTTTTGAAACGACGTCGTCAGCTGCGCCCCAGCAGTGGGTATTGGTCCCGGCTAGAGATGATGCTGATTTCCCAGGAATGGATTTGGGGACAGGAGAAAGTGAAATGCAAACTCTCAGAGTAATGAGCACTCTGCTCCGGAGCTGCCGCGTTCAGCTTTGGCACTGGTAGCTGCGGACTGTGTGTTGGCCCCAAGCCCACAGATGGCTTCGGATACCTGCGTCCCTGGTTTTCCCCGGTAACACACCACCCGCCTTCGCCACCAGCTCCTTCCTCTTTCTTGGTGGAAATGTGCAACGCTGGTGCATGGGAAATCACAGGGCCAACACCACACTCGGACCTAGAAAAGCCCGTGTCCCACGGCGATGTCAACTGATCCAGCCTCTCTCGTCACTTCTTTGAAAGTCCGTGGGCAGAGAAAGGAGGAAGAATTGTGAGTCCCCCAGAGCAGATGACTCATTGCAGACTGAAATGACAAAGCCAGTTCTGGGGTGACGAGGCTGGCATTCATTCTTTCACTCATGCATTCATTCGCCAGTGCTCCTGGGACGGGCACCGTTGTGGGCATGGGGAAGGTCACGGCAAAGCACAGAGCACAACCAAAGCCCCTCTCTTCCCCGGAGCTTCCGCAGGGGAGTCAGAGGAGACACAGGCGAGGGAGACGTGGCACAGGAAAGCCGGGAGAGGCCACTCCGTGGAAAGCAGGCGTTGGAGTGGAGAGGGAGAAGGGGAGCAGAGGGAAGGGCTCTGGGGCTACTGAAGGGAGTGGCCCTTCCAGGCAGTGGGAGTGACAAGGGCCTGGGGAGGGAGGGCCAGCTCCAGCCGGGGAGGCAGAAGCAGAGTGGAGAGGATTGGGGGGGGGGGGAGGCGAACCTTGGCCAGGGAGGGCAGGGTGGCCGCCAGAAGCCCTTGGTCCACTGGCAAGACGGCAGGAGGACGCGGGAGGAGGGGCTGGCTGCTTGCCAGGAGCGCTCGGAGGCGGACGGGAGCCGGCGGGAGAATGTGGCCGCACCTGGGCGTCCTGATGAAGGAGCAAGGACGCAGTCCCCACAGTGGCACAACCCCCACGGCACCCCACGGACGGACGTTCAGGACCCTGGGCCTCCTGCCGCCAAGTCTCCCCGGACAGCCCGTGGGTGGCAGCCTTCCCATCTGTGTTTGTGGCCTGGCAGGCACCCCGGTTGCGGCAATGTCCTTCCCGGCAGCTGGGGATTAGCTCCTTATCTCTGTTTACCATCAGGGCAGGACTCTGGGTGGAGGAGTCAGAGGCTGGTGTAGGTGTGGGCGTACCACGTGAGCGAGCGCCCAGCCCCATCTGCTGGCCAAGCCGGTGGAGAGGTGGACAGGTGGACAGGACCCACCTGTAACCCGAGCCTTGTTTACTCTAAGCACTGTCTGTTGTTCAGATCGTGATCTGCACTGAGAAAACAAGGTGCGTCCAGGTCTTTGGACTTACTGCTCTGGGCTTATCAGAATGAAAATAGAAATCTGAACAGTTCAAGAGAAAAGGGTTCCTTCCTTCCTGCTCTCAAACTTCAGGGCACGGCTGCACTGACGTCTCCCAAACCAGCTGTGGACGGACCATCCGAGAAGAAGAAACCTACGCTCCACACTCCAGTGCAGAACCTTCCAAAGCAACCGCCCCGGCGGGTGCCACTCGGGTTCACCTGGGCTTGGCATGGCGCTCTTGAACCGTCTCTCCCTGGACAGACCCTTCCGTGCCACATTTCTGCAGAGGCAGCTGGATCACTTCAGGGGCCTCACCTTGAATGATGGGAGAGAAGACCCTTTGGAAAGGCCCATGGAGGGCTCTGGGTGGGGAGTTCTTAGCAGTTTCAGCTAGAGTGGGTCAAAGGGTGGCCCCCAAAGACACGTCTACACCTTATCCCTTGAACTCTGCAAATGTGACTTTAAGGATGAATTACAGATGTATTTAAGTTGGAGAGCTCACGATGACATCATCCTCGATCACCCAAATGGGCCCTAAATCCAGAGATGAGTGTCTTCATAAGAGACAGGAGAAGACGCAGAGGAGAAAACCATGTGACTGTGGCCACAGAGATTAGAGTGACAAAAAGCACAAATGCCCAGAACTACCAGGAGCTAGAAGAGACGAAGAAGGACCCTCCCCCGGACCCTCCATGGGGAGCACGGCCCTCCAGACGCCTTGATTCCCAAAGTCCAGCCATCCAGTTTGTGGTACTTTGTCACGGTAGCCCTAGGGGATGATTCTGTTTGTGCTGGTGTAACAAAATGCCTGAGGTTGGGCAGATTACAAAGAACAAAAAGTCTGGAGGCAGCAGAGTCCGTGGTCAAGGTACCAGCAGGCTTGGTTGTGGCTGAGGGCTGCCCTCGGCTTCCAAGATGGCGCCTGGTCGTCACGTCCTCTGGAGAGAGGAACACTGGGCCCTCGTGTGGCAGGTGGAGGGCAAGGAGGCCAAGGGCGAGTGAACTCCATTTATAAGGGTCTCAACCCACTCACGAGGGAGGAACCCTTGCGGCTGAATCACCTCTTAACGGTCTCACCTCTTAGTACCTTCGCCTTGGCCATAAAGTTCTAACGCCTGCAATTCAGAGGGGACATATCCAAGCCATTGCACCCAGGAAACAAACACAGCCTCCCAGTGGGGATGGGGCCTTCCGCCATCTTGGTTTCAGATTTCCGAGTTGCTGAGCACACCATGCCTAGGCTTCCACCTGCAGGCCTGTGAGATGACAAATGGGTGCTGTTCTAAGCCACTCTAAGCACGGCGACTTGTCACAGCAGCAATAAGATTCCAGGACAGTGATGTCACGTGAACGGCCAGCGGGGGCATGTGGCCTAGGCAGCAGGTCAGGGAGGGTCTGGAATGAGTGACGAGGCTGACTGCGAAGCCGAGGAGGAGGAGAAGGTTCGAGAGGGGGCGTGGGAAGGGCTCGGTGATGGGGGCCTTGAACAAGAGCGAATGGCCTTGGTTTCCACTCACAGTCAGCCCTGGGGAGGGGAAGCCACCGAGGGTTCTGAAGAGCTGCGAGCAGAAACCCCAAAGCTCTGGGCCAGACGGTGGCCTCGGGGGGAAGCTGGAAGCAGCTGTTCCCGGGAGGCCAGCAAATGCTTCTGGCCCAGCCCCCGAGGTAACGGCCTGGGGAGCCCCGTGACTCGATCGCCCCTGCTGCCCAACCGCTACGGGGTGACAGATCAGCCGTGGGTGACGGCCCTCCCGCTGTGGGGCGCTGCCTCCCGGAGAAGCCAGTGGAGGGCGAGGAGGGCGGGCGCTGCCTTCACAGCCGCGACAGCAGATTCCCCACAAAGCACGTGACTCCCGTCTCTCTCTCCAAAGGAGACTCCAATCTGTCCCAACGTCTGTTCCAAACATGTCATTCAGACTCCCGTGACAGGAAACGAGCCGGCAGCTCTCGACAGGCGTTGGGGAACTGGAGTTGCGTGTTCTATGTGCCAACTATCCCACGAGACTCGCGGCATTTGCCGAAGGCCTAACTGGGCTGGGAAGAGCCCCACCAGAGCCCTGGCGCACGGACCCCCGAGGGGCACCCCAACAGGGGAGCAGCTGGGAGAAGGTCAGACCGTCGATCTCCCGAGATTGACGTGGCAGTCACCAAGGGGTCCTACCCATGGACACAAAGTCTTCCTTCTCAGCCCGAAGAGCAGATCATCTAAGAAAAAGTCCACTAAAAGCCGAACACAAGTTTCAAGTATGTCCGTGGTGAACAGGAATCTTGAAAGTTTGGAGGGAAGGCCGGCCCTCTATCTGAAATGTACCCCTACCCATATTCCAAACCCTTTCTTCTAACTCCTCCGTTTGTGTGAATGACACCTTCTCTAAACACTCGGTGGACCAGTTCATTGGTTATAAATTCTTCACGACCTATTTCTAACCACACAAAACTAGGCTTCCCTGATTCTGTGGTCTGAATATGTCCTGGGAAGTTCCTGTGTTGAAAACCTAATCCTCAAATTCATGTTAATGGTATTGGAGATGGGGTCTTTAGGGGTGAAAGGAGGCCTTGAAGGAGGGGCCCCATGATGGCATTAGTGGCTTTAAAGAAGAGGAGGGGGCCCTAGCTAGCATGCCTGTTGTGTCTCGCCATATGGTGCCTTCCGCCATGTTATGAGGCAGCAAGATGGCCTCACCAGGTGCCCACACCGTGCTCTTGGACTTCCAGCTTCCAGAAATGTGAAAAATCAATTTCTTTTCTTTATCAACTATCTAGTTTCATGTATTCAGTTATAGCAATGGAAAATGGACTAAGACATTTGGTGGACTAAGATATTCAACTCTTATCAATGTTATTCTTTCCTGAAACCAGGTTCCAGGAGACAGGTCACGTCGAGGCTTCTGTGTGACAACGAGAATTTTTCCACCATCTTTAACCTCCCTCTTCTAGCTCCACGTCTAGCTCTGTCTCTGGGCAGGGAGTGCAGGTTAGAGTTCACTGAACACGCAACAGTGGGGGCAAAACGGTCTCACATGTTTAGCACAACTCAGAGTGAGCTTTGGAAAAATGGGACAGCAAAAGATCCTGCAAGTGACACAAAGCATAGCTTGTCCGTGGTTGAAAGGAGGAGAGTCTAACTCAGGCCTCTTTCTATAGTCACCTACTATGTCTAGAGAGAAGACCACAGTCAGTCCAGCTGCAGGGCCTGGCTAGCTCGGTTTTCTGACTCTGGGATCTAGAGGTACCCCACGCGGAGCCAATCCCGCCCACCACCCCTTCTCCGCCCCGCCACTCGGCACTGTGACTGGCACCGGAAGAGACACTGGGTCTCTGGAAGAACCCTCGATCCGGGTGTTTCTTGCTGGGATCTAGTCATATCATTTCCCCTTTCCCATCTGCATCAGCATCTGCAAACTCGGCAGCTCAGAACACAAACGCATCTCATGCTTGTGGGGGTCAGAAGGCCCAAACCACCCTCCAGGCTCTGGCAGAAGGGCTTCTTCTGGAGGTGGGAGGGGAGAGTCGTTCCTGCCTCTTCTAGCTCCAGAGGCCCCCCAGCCCCCGGCCCCGGGCCCTCGTCCCTCGCAGAGGCCGGCAGCCAGAGCAGGTCTGCGCCAGGCTCTCTCTGGTCACGGGGCCTCTGACTCAGACCCTCCTGCCTCCCGCCTGGACCACCCCAGGCCCAGCCAGACGCCTCCCCAGCGCAGCTCCTCGCCGCCCCCAAGCCCCTGCTCCCCTCTCAGACCCCACCAGCCCACCTGCCTTCTCACTCGCCTCCTTCCCCTCCTCAGGTGGCGCTCACGGCCTCCACGCTAGACTGACCCTGAGGCTGGCCCTGCTGGCCTGGGGTAGGGAGAGAGGGGACTCTGCGCACCCGCCTTCCAGCCCACTCACGGTGGCTTCCCGCTGCAGAGGACAGCGTCCTGGGATGGGCAGTGCCCTCCTGCCACCCACCCACTTCATAGGTTCAGACCCTACCCCAGGTTCCTCCAAAGGCGAGGCACTTGGTAGTGGGCCACTGCAGGTGTGGCTAGTTGAGATGAGGTCATCAGGGTGGCGCTCTTCCAACAGGCCCCGAATCCTGACAGAAAGGGGGATTGCAGACACACGGACACAGGGTAGGGGGAAGTCCAGGTGGAGGAGAAGGTGGCCGTGGGGGCAATGTGTCTGTCCGCCGAGGAGCCCCAAGGGGCCAGCGACCCCGTGGGAGCTGGGGAGAGGTCTGCAACCACCCCTCCACAGCCACGGGAAGACCCAGCCCCGCTGACCGTGACGGTGGACGGCGGCCTCCGGGGCCGAGAGAGCCCATCTCCTCTGCTCAAAGCCCCCGACTGCGGAGCTGCGTCACCACCCCCTGGCAAACGCGTGCTGTGGCAGTGACCACCGTGTGGCTGGGACTCAGGGTGAGTGGGCCCCAGGGCCTGGTGCCCTGGCACGAGATGGAGGGCAGGGCTGTGGGTGGGAGAGGCGGCTGTCCAGCTGCGACTCGGGCATCACCGCTGGGCTGCCCAGCCTTGGTAGCCCCGGGGCTCTGGCAGCAGTGCCCACGCAGCGGTGCCCACGCTGCGCTTTGCAGGGCCCGAGGCAGCTGCTGTGGGGGCGGCGGCCGAGCTCGGCTGTGGGCGTCCACAGGGCTCCCGCGGCCACAGCAGGCCCCCTCCGACCCCACGTGCCTTCCTGGGCGGCAGCTCCCAGGACAGCGGCAGGTCTTCACTGCCCTCACCACGCAGTAAGTGGGGCACGGCTCTGGCAGGCCCTGGGTGTGGCTGGGGAGCCCTCCTCTCTGAAAGCTCCGAATTCCAGGTGTCAGACCCCACCCCGCCCCGCCTGCCCGAGGTCAGCACCAGCCCTGAGCCCCGGCCAGGGGGAGACACAGCCCCCTCCCCTCAGACCCCCCGGCACCCACTGCGGTCTCCACAGATGGTGAGTCCACCCATTTGTCTGCTTATTGCCTGCACTTGACCTTCACCGAAACATTGCCCTTGTCATCTTATCCTGTCCCCCTCGTCCTAGGCTAAGCTCAGGCTTGGCAGGCAGTGGGCAAGTTTTGGATATTTATGGAAGAAGAGAGGGCGAGAGGGGATTTCTAAGTTTAGTTCCTCTGTTAGGAAGCTTCCAGAGGCGTTTTCAGGACACTGGGGGACGTGGCGACGAGACAAGGTAAGTCACATGTTGAGGGGACGAGCCTGCCTGGGCGGCTGGCCTTCCCCTCGCCGTTCATATCCTGTCTCGCCGCTTCAGGAGGAAACCTGGAGCCCCCCAGGTGAGGCAGTGGATATCTTTGCTGGGGGGGGTGCTCTAGGAACCCGAGAGGCGGGGCGGAACTCCACAGCTGTCCCTGAGGCCGGGGGACTTGCCGGAGCGTTCACATGCCCCTCTCCTAGGGCCAGCCCTGTTCGTCTGGCAGATCAAAGGGCTTCCTTCAGAACAGCATTTTTTTTTTTTAATTAAAAACACAGTTTGGGCTTGCTTGGGGATGCCCTGGCCCACCTGCTTCTGTTCATGAAGTCTCGTTGGCACACGGTCGTGTCCATTGTCTACCTGCTGTCCAAGCACCCTGCAGAGTCGAGGGGCTGGGACAGGGACCCTACGGCCCATCTGCCCCTTACGGAGATATTTGTCAGCTCCTGCTCTGAGCCAGCCCCCCCGCCCCCAGCCAAACAGCCTCTGCCCTGCCTGTGGTCATGCTCTGGACTTGGTGGGTGGGGTGGACATGAGCTGTTCTCCCTGAGTCCTGTCCCCTTCCTTCCTGGGCATGTGGGGCCTCTAATTCCCAGCCCCACACAAAAGTTCTCCATCCCTTCTCCCACTCCTTCCCCAGGGCACCCAACAAACTTCCCGAGTGTGGAGCGGGGGCACCAAGTGGTGCGAGAGAGCAGAGTCCCAGCCCGGCTGACCCGCAGCGAGACGGGGAGAAGCAAGAAGTAACCTTCCGCTGGTAACGCCGCTGAGAGCCTCGGGTGTTTTGTTACAGCAGCACGAGCGCAGCCAGTCCTGACTAGCTCTGGGGTCTCTTGCACTTCTCAGAGGTTATACGGGCACACGGGCCCCCAACTCAGGTGGGCTTTTTCAACCTAACCACAGGAAGAAAGAAAGAAAGAAAACAGCTGGCGAGCAGATCCGTGTTCCTTTTCTCCTGCCACGGCAGTGACCCCTCAATGCCTCCAGAGACACTGAAGTTGGACCAGGGCTCAGGCCCTGCCGCAGGCCCCGGCGTGTGGGGCACACATGTGCAGGGCCAGCTGCTGCTGGTGGCCATGACAACAACATCCACGGTGAGGGTGGCCACCATGGCAACCGCTTTCCGAGAGTCGTGCCATCTGCAGGATACCCGGGGGGGGGCGGCCACTCTGATCCCCATTTTATGAATGAGGGATCGAGGCTGAAGAGAGTGGCCTCTTCAAGGTCACCCGCAGCTCTCAGGTGACAGAACTTTTGGGGAAGGTGGAGGGAGATCCGAGTCTGCGGGAGTCGGGGACTCTGATTCCCTGTAGCGTCCCTCGGGGGCAGACCGAGACCAAGCCAGACGCGGTGGCCACAGCCGAGCAGCGGAGGCTGCCTCCCGCTGTCCCCCCAGGGAGGCCTGGGCCACGTTGGCCCTGCCCCATTTCCATCAGCCGCCAAACCCCCTCTTAGAACCATGAAACCAGCGTTCTAACGCTCTAGACTTGGTTTCCTCCATCTCATGAAAACGTGGGTGCAAGCATCGCTGCTTTTGTAGAGCTGAAAACAGCCTCTACGTAGGACCTTGCCAACTGGACATGTGAGTTCAGTCTCTCTCCCGCCAGGCGACACCCACCAGCCTCTCCAGAACCTTCCTCTGAGCCCTCCTGCAGCCCTGCCCGCTGTGAGCCCCCCAGTCGGGGCGCGGGGCTGGGGCAGGCTGGGGGCCCGGCGCGCTCCGTGCTCCCGGGCACGCCGAGCGCCTCTCTGAACTCCGCCTGCAGGAGCGCTTCCCGACGGCGCGCCGCCGCCCTCCTCATTCCAGGGCCTTGTTCGGGTGCTGGGGACATGTCATGACATCCAGCAGCCAGGATGACTCCTAGTCTATCGGGCCGTCCCTCTGGGGAGAAGGGACGCGGGTCCTGAGACTCTGTCCCTGGGAGTCCCCCCCTGAGAGCTGGCGCTGGCCTTTGTGGCACCCACGGTGTCTCAGCTCCGAGGTGGCCCCGCAGTCCCCCCGCGTGACCGTCAGATGCCTACCGAGTCCTGGAGAGGTGGCGGTGCCCTCCGGCGTCCAGGCCCGAGTCCTGAAGCGCAGGCACGTGTTCCAGGCTCGCGGCCCGGAGTTCCAGAGGCGCTGGGTGCGGCTGAGCCTGGGGCCCTCAGAGGCCCACAGAGGAGCCCGCGGTGCTCCGTCAGGGTGGCTCTACACACACGCCCCAGGGGACATGTGGCCACGTCTGGAGCCCAGCCAGGTCTAGGCAAAGCCAGGGAAGAGGCCTCCACACGCAGGGGTGTGAATGCAGGCGCCCAGTTCACTGCCCGTCCCTGCTCTGGCCAGGACACCCTCTCAGCGGTCACAGATGGGGGACCGAGGAGGTGGCCTCTGAAGGGCAAAGCATCACACCGGGCACAGCCGTGCAGCCAAAAGATTTATTCAACAGCCTTCGTGGCTGGTAGCGAAAACCGGAGAAGAGGTGCTCTGGTCGAAGGTCGAAAGAGAGGGGAGTCAGGGAGAGGGAGTGTGCAAGCTCTGGTGGGAGAAGGGAGTCAGGGAGAGGGGAGTGTGCAAGCTCTGAACAGAAGGTGGGTGCTTGGTCGCACCGGCTGGGATCTCTGGAGCTGTCGGCTAAAGCAGCTGCTGTCTGGCTGGAGGCTGGAGCTGTCAGCTGGGAGCGGCCGTCGGGCTGAAGGTGGTCGGTCTGGAGCTGTTGGCTGGAGCAGCTGCCGTCGGCTGGAGGCGATGGGTCTGGAGCTGTTGCAGTGGCTTCCTCCTCTCTGCAGCGATGAGCCGATGTTGTGTCCGTGTGTCTCTCTCTGTCTGATCTGAGTCTCTCAAACAGGGCCTTATATAGGATTTCTGGTGGGGGGGTGCACTAGAGCAACCCCAAACACCATTGGCTAGAAGAGGGTGTCCTTTAAGCCTATTGGCTCTTGCCTGGGGAAAAGAAACATCCTGCCGGGGGGGGGGGGGGAAAACATCCTGCCCGGGGAAGAAACATCCTGCCGAGAATGAAACAAGGTTGCTTCTCTCAGGATGTGGAGAACTCTGGGGGGAGGGTAACCTATCTATCAGCCTCTGGTGGGCAGTGACCGGGCTCACCAAACATCCCGCACTACACAGGACAGCATGGCTGGAGAAGGACCCGGCGCCAAGGGCCCGGTGCAGAGCCGAGGGCCCTGCTCTAGAGAGCGCGTCTGGTACAGAGGTGGCGGCCCAGGGGACTCGGGGGCCCTGGCCTCTGGGAGGACCAGCTGCAGCGTCCACCCTCTCCACCTACCCAGGCAGAGGGAGCGGCCACCCGGGAGTGGCCACCGAGTCTCACTGAAGCTCGCCCTCAGGCCAAGCAGGTGGGTCACCAAAGTCAGCTACGGCGAGGACAGCACACCAGGCCA
Source organism: Tamias sibiricus (assembly GCA_025594165.1). Classification (NCBI taxonomy): domain Eukaryota; kingdom Metazoa; phylum Chordata; class Mammalia; order Rodentia; family Sciuridae; genus Tamias; species Tamias sibiricus. Next base: position 6,575,462 of record CM046668.1, on the reverse strand, counting down.
GGTGAGGGGCCCAGCCCTGGAGCTGCACGATTGGTTTACTGAGAACACGGTTCCCAGGGCCGTCCACCAGATGCTGTCACTCAGAGAGAGAAGGCGGGAAGCCAAGCCGGGCGCAGTAGTGCACGCCCATGATCCCACCTGCTTGGGAGGCTGAGGCAGGAGGATGGCGAGCCTCAGCAACTTAGTGAGGCCCTAAGCAACTTAGCAAGACTCTGTCTCTAAATAAAATATAAAAAAAGGGCTGGGGCTGTGGCTCAGTGGTGGAGCACCCGGGGTCTAATTCTCAGTGCCAAAAAAAAAAAAAAAAAAGAAAGAAAGAAAGAGAAATGAAGCTGAGCTGGAGATTCAAGCACCCGCTGCCTACCAAGTAGCAAGGCTGGCCACAGTCCTCGTCCCTCCTGGGCACACTGAGGGTTGGAGGAGTCGGACGAGCCATGGGAGGTCACACAGGCAAAAGTGACAGTCCCGGACAGCGCAGGCCCTTCTGCAGGACCCGTGCCCGTCCACACTAGCTTCAAAACTCAGGGAGAACAATGGCACCTGCCTGTTGGTTCTGAACTGTCACCGCCTGCTCCACACCAGGTGAAGCGTGGGTGTGGCCGCACATGGGGCACTGCACCGGGCAGATGACGGAGGCCAGCCTCAACCTCGACTCACACGGGGGCACGGCTTGAGGAAGCCTCCACACACACGGCCTCCACCAGGCAGCAACCCGTCCACGCGGGGAGGCCTCTCCCCTGAAAGTTGGCATGATCCAAACGGAGTCGCTCGTGCCAAGCCGTGACAAAGTGATCCTAGAACCATGAACGGGAGGTTCTGAAGACGGGGGGGGGTCTCAGGCGCGCGGGCCTGGGGACGGCTGTCACAGCAGGCTGCACAGAGGCCACCACAGCTCCACCCAAAAACACTCTGCAAGGACCCTGTCCACCTTGGACCAACGCCACCCTTGCTATTGATCCTGTAGGTGAGGTCATTGTCCACCTCTAGAAATGTCCCTTCTCCTCAGCGTCCTTAAAGACAGTCGAGGGTACTACAGCTAAGCTATGGCACCAACCTAGGTGCCCTTCGACAGATGAATGGATAAAGAAAATGTGGTATATACACACAATGGAATATTACTCAGCAATAAGAGAGAATAAAATCATGGCATTCGCAGGAAAATGGATGGAGTTAGAGAATATAATGCTAAGTGAAGTTAGCCAATCCCAAAAAGCCAAATGCCAAATGTTTTCTCTGATATAAGGAGGCCAATTCACAGTCGGGCTGGGATGGGCAGCATAGGAGGGTTAGAGGAACACTAGAATGGCCAATGGGGAGGGAGGGGAAAGGAGGAGGCAAAAGGGTGAAGAAAAAAAAAAAAGATGGTAGAATGAGATGGATATCATTACCCTAAGTGAATGTATGAAGTCACAAATGGTGTGAATATACTTTGCATACAACCAGAGATTTGTAAAAAAAAAAAAAAAAAGTGCTCTATATGTGTAATATGAAATGTAATGCATTCTGCTGTCATTTATATCATCTTAGAATAAAAAATAATTAAAAAATAAAATAAAATGTGGTACATACACACAATGGAATATTACTCAGCCATAAAGAAGAATGAAATGATGGCATTCGCTGGTAAATGGGTGGAGCTGGAGACTATCATGCTACGTGAAATAAGCCAATCCCAAAAAACCAGAGGCCCAGCGTTCTCTCTGATATGTGGATGCTAATTCACAATAAGCAGGGGAGAGGGAAGAACAGAAGTTCACTGGATTAGACAAAGGGGAATGAAGGGCAGGGAGGGGAGATGGGAAGAGGAAAGGCAAGCAAAGGTGCCACGGTGCTACGAGGAAGGAGCTCATTCTTGGGGGCGTCTCTCTCCCTCCTTATTGAGTTGATGCTGTTCAAGGCCGGTGGTGGAAGAGGGCTAAGGGTCGTTTTCTTTGTGTTTTGTTTCGTTTTGTTCTTGATTTTATTTGTCCTTTTTAGTCGCACATGACAGTACAAAACGTATCTGGGCATATGCAGCCTCCATGGAGTACGACCTATTCCGATCAGGCTCCCATTCTTGTGGTTGTACATGGCTGTGTGTTCATGTGTGAACACAGGAAAATGATGTCCGGTTCATTCTACTGTCTTTCCTATTCCCATCCCTCCTGCCTTCCCTGCATGCCCCTTTGTCTAACCCGATAAACTTCTATTCTTCCCTCTGTCCCCCACTGCCACTCCACATTGTGAGCTATCATCCACATATCGGAGAGAACATTCAGCCTTTGGTTTGGGGGGACTTGCAGGAGCCCTGTTTGGGGAGATGGCTAAGATTGCGGTTGACTATGGGCCATGGACATGTTTGGGCATTGTCGCCTTCCGTAGTCTCACGGGACTTGGCCTGGGATCTCGCGGGGACTTGGCCCAGGATCTCGAGAGACTTGAGCCGTGACTCAGCATATCGGGCCAGCGCCATTCCTGCTCGGGCACGTGAGATGAGACCAGAGAGAGAACGGACGGGGTTATCGCTATTGTATAGATATATTGTAGTTTCTTGTAAGAGTAGGTGTCTTGGTTTCTTGTGAGAGTGTGTATGTGGTGTTAGAAATTACAAGAGACAGGGAGAGAAAGATTAAAGAATTTTTTCATCTCCATCCCGACTCCTTCCCGCGGCGCCGCCGTTCCGGGCTGCAAATCCCTTTCCGGCAACTACAGGGACTGGCTTCTTTCACTTAGCATAATCGTCTCCAGATCCATCCATTTACCAGAAAATGCTGTAATTTCACTCTTCTTTACGGCTGAGTAATATTCCACTGTGTATAGATACCACATTTTCTTTATCCATTCATCTGTTGAAGGGAATCTAGGTGGGTTCCATAGTTCAGCTAATGTGAATTGAGCTGCTATAAACATTGATGAGGCTGCGTCACCATAGCACACTGATTTTAAGTCCTCTGGGTATGAACTGAGGAGTGGGATAACCTGGGTCAGATGGTGGTTCCGTGCCATGCTTTCTGAGGAGTGGGTGAGCTTGTTTTCTTTGAACAAGAGGCATGTCGATTTCAGAACCATTTTTCTCTTAAATCCTGCATCAAAATGTCCTTCCACGCCTCTCCCTTGGAGGATCATCCGAATGAGTACTGGCATCAGAGCTTTGATCGCCGATTTTTGTGTGTTACTTATTCTCCTAGTTTCTGATTCACTCCTCTCCACAGTTTGGCCACAGCCTCTTCCTGAGCCGCGTAACACAGGGCCTGCTTCAGCTTGGACATGGGTTCAAACAGAGACTCATCAGGAGCGTTGAATCTCCAAGATCTGCTCACCCAGAGGCCAGCCAGCGGCCTGGGCTAGGAGACGGTGGGTGGCGTCCTCATTAACCAAGGGACTGCTGGGAGGGAGCCCAGAGGGAAAACGGCCGCTTAGAAGAGCCCAGGCCTGGCCAGACCCAGGCAACGTGTGTGGGCACAGGAGGAGAGGTCCGGCTGGCGGCCTCCCCAGAGGACTGTGCCGGGAACAGGTGCCCGCACGCTCCCCGGCCGCCCAGGCCCGGCCTGCACTTCACGGCCTGCCTCCCGGCTCCCTCCTGACCCTCTGTCTGAGCGCCCCTGCACACCAGTGGTGGTCTCACTAAATTCCTCCTCCGATAACCCCAGCATCTCACCACACCTGAGGCAGGCTGTGGCTCCGGCTCTCTTCAAACTCCCTTTTGTTGCCTGAAGTAGGCTTCGTAATTTTTTTTTTTTTTTTTTTAATGAGAGCAAGACGCGTCGTACAGGGTAGAAAGAACCCCACGTTGGTTCCCAGGGGCGTTCTGCTCCGGGTTGCTGTTCCCCTAAGCTGTGACCCTCTGCATGTGTCATCTAACTCGGGGGCCGGTGGTGTGCCCCGTGCCCTCGGTCCTCTGATGGATCTGAGGACAGTGGCGGGTTTTCGGTTTGTTGAGCTTCTTCCTAGACACGGGACATCTCTCCCTTCCTTCCATCCCCCGAACCCACACTTCCTTCCACACCCGCGTGTGCGCTGTCTCCGAGACTCTGATGGCCCCGAGGTCCACGTGGGGTGACCTCTTTCTGCCTCCTCCATTCCTGCCCTTCCAGGGTCTTTCAGGTCTGGCTCGGGCTCGGATGAAGTTCTACCTGGCGCCCGGTTGGCATTTCTGAGGCCCTTGTTCCATCTCTCCGTTGGAGAGGATGCATCGGACGTTCCGGTCCATAGCCTTGTCTACTGAAGGGTCTCTCATGAGACTAAACACGTTGGGCGGGGGACTGGTCATTTGTCCATCCTTAAAAATAGATGCTTCACAAACTTCCATATTCACGACTTTGGATTCCCATCGTGCACCCAGTCTATGTCACGTGAGTTTCCAAAAACGAATCATTTGACGCTACTCGAATATCTTTTAGGGAAGCGGCCGGCCCTGGTTAGCAGAATCTCCTGAAAACATGGGGGAGCAAGAGAAGCAACTAAGGTATGGCTCTGAGGCTTGCCTTCAGAACCTGGGAGGGGGACGAAGAGGGTGGCCAGGAAGGCCAGGAGAGAAGAACAGACCATGAGAGGAGACGGGAGGCCGGGGCCCAGCAGACGGCCGCCGAGGCCCAGAAATCGCTCCTCCTACAGCTCTGAGCATGAGTGGCTCAGCTGCCCAGGCCGCTGGCCACAGCGACACACAGACACAGTCCTTTGTGTGAGAGGATTTGTGGCCAAGGGTCTGGAACTCCGTCCTTGGTAGACTACAAGATGGCACCAACCCAGCTGAAGCAGGAATTCAGAGGAAGTGGACTCCCCTGACCTCCAGGCTGGGTCTGATGCCACTACGACTTAAGCAGTCGCCACTGCTGACCTTGGTACAGAAGACCGACACGAGAACCAACCAAGGGACAGAGGCGCCCTTCCGATCCGCGGGTCTAAGAGAACGCAGTGGCGTGGGCTCCGTCTGCAGCACGGAAGCCCAGACCAGCCGCAGGACAACGCGGTGAAGAAAAGGGGTTCGCTCATTGCAATCACAATGACCACACCTGCCCCCGCGGGGAGAATGGGGAGGGATTAGCAGCTACCTTCTGACCACCAAGAGCTAGGTGGTCATGCAATAGGGGACAGAGAGAGTCACAATCACACTGCCTGCCAGCCTCCTGGTGTGTTTCCAGTCACGGACCCAAGGTGACCAGTCCTCTCTGAGGGGCAGAGCCTGGGCTCAGCACTGACCCAGGAGTGGAACCGGCCGCCCAGGTCATCACCCGAGTGCCCGCTTGGCCTGGCCCTGCTATCCAAGGCTGATTAATCTGAAAGAACAGTCTCGCTTGACCAGGTAACTAACAATGTCCCCCCGCCCCCCCCGTCTTCCTCATGCCTGTCCTGGATCCAAGATTCTGGGCAGTCCGCACCTTCAGATCCTTCTGTAAACTTTTGAGCCCAACCCCCTCCATCAATCCCATGACCCAGTGCAAGGGAGAAACCCAAGACAGCCCCAAACACATAATGCAAAATGCAAAATTAATGTCATTGCCCAGAGACACCCCCGGGGACGGCATGGGAACATGCAAAGGCAAAGCAAACCCAAACAAACAAAAAGGCTTCTGCAAGAGGCCAAGGAGCCAAAGTCAGTCGTAATGAATCAATAATTTTGTTTGGGAAAACAAAGAGTCCCGTAACGCACGGCTTTTAAAAGAAAGTCACTGAATACTCTCAAGCAGCTAAACAAAAGTGCGTGGTGGATTAAAAGCCGTGACCGTGGGTGCAGGTGAATGGTGAGTTCAGACGTCTGATTCTGGTTCCCCGGGCCTGGCCGGGCCAGCAGGCCCAATGTCAGACACAACCGTGCTTGCTTCATGCTTTTTTTCCAAAGCTCGCTTAATTCATTGCTGGGGTTGTGTTTCATGTTCAGTTTGTCTGGATTTCTTTGTTCTTACTAAAACAACCCGGGCAAGCATTCTTAAGAGTCACGAAGTCATAGCATGTGAACTCAGGGAGGTGGCTGGGAGACCCAGATTCCAGTCCCTCTGCTTTTCAGAAAAAAAAAAAAAAAACAGCCCTGTCCCACAGATGGAAGCAAATAGTCTCTTGGGCCACAGAGAGAAGGACTCCAAAGGAAGGAGGGGGGGATCCCTGGCAAAGAACCAGATTGCAGGGTTCACGCAAAATACGCTTCCTGATTCCCTGCCACCCGGTTTCCTGCCACCAACAATGGCGCCCACTCTTCGGGGTTTATTTGTTTGTTTGTTCTATATATAAAGATCTTTCATTTGGAATCTCCTTTTACATTCACAGTCTGCCTCCACGTATCTGCGTTAGGGCCACATTTGAGAGTAGGAGACCAAGACCTAGAAACAGTCCCCAGACGTGCCCAAGGTCCCGCAGCTCAGGACGCCCAGGCAGGTTAAGTGTGTCATGTGCAGTTTTGAGAGTCGAGTGGTCACTGCTGTACACCACCACTGTCCCAGTCCAACCAGGGGACTGGTCACCTCACCTTCGACCGCGAGCCCTGGCTAGGCCCGTCTGGTCACAAGCTCCCAATCCCACCTTCGAGTGCGCTTGGCCTTGTGGAGTTCAGGGAACGCTCGTGGTGCCACGTGGCCCCTGAGTGAGGCGGGGTGGGCACGAGCCTCCAGAACCAGCCCGACGGTGCGTGTGGGCCGGGGACTTGGGCCTGGTGCGCTGCAGGAGCCCTGCTTGGGGAGAAGGCTTAAATTGTGGTTGACTATGGGCCTTGGAGATTTGGGCATTGCCGCCTTCCGTAGTCTCACGGGACTTGGCCCGGGATCTCGCGGGACTTGGCCCGGAATCTCGAGTGACTTGAGCCGAGATTGCTGATTGGGTCTGCGCCATTTTTGGTGGTGGTGTGTGTGGTGCGTGTTAGTCGTTGTTAGAGCCAGAGAGAAAAGTTATCAGAATAAAAAGCTGTTTGTCTCCAGTTCGCCTCTGAACTTCTTCCCGCGGCTTCGTTGCTCCAAGCGACCATCACTTCAGGCGGCAACAGTGCGCAGGCAGGACTCCCGGTCCCGCTGCTGACCCAGGGTTCCTCGTCCTGTTTGGGAAGACCCCCACGTGCCTTCTCACCACGCACCCAGGGGAGGAGACAGTCAACACGGCTTTAATAGACTGGTGACTTTGGGGAAAGAAAAATGATGGGGACAGGGGACGAAAGAGGCCCCCAGGCAAAGTCCCAGCAGGTGGTGTCAGCTGGGTCCTGGGACCGAAGAGCCACCAAGCGGACACTTGGGGGACTAGGAAGGGCCTAAGGCCTCTGTCCGAAGAGCATGTGGCCCTTGTCACCTGAGATGGAGGAAGCCCCGGTCTGTCTGCGTGAAATCACAGCCTGAATGGGTCCCTTCTGGCCTCCCGTTCACTGAGTGGCAGCTTGTACAAATATTACTTTGTAACCGCCATCCGTGGTCACGTGAGCAGTTGGCACATGAAGTGCCACCAGGTCAGCCACCCAGTTGGAGCTGCACGGTCCAGCCGATTTTGCCTACCCTTTGCCCCCCAAGAGGGCATCTTGCTAGCCTGGACCTCAAGTGAGGGCAGGGGCACAGGTGGGCCCCGTGCTGAGCGCTTCCAGCTCGGGGTCAGTCACGTGCTGGGGCAGAGGCCGAGTCCCCCCGCGAGTCCAGGAGGCAGATCCCCATGGCAGCCCCACCTGGACACAAGGCAGCCACGTTGACGGCAGAGGAGGGGTGAGCTGTGGTCAGGGACACGGTGCAGGGTGCAGCGCAGTAGACTCGACGGCACGTGGAAGGGTCTGGAAGGCTGCCCGTGAGGGGAAGCGCGGCGAGGAGCTCGGTGGTCCTGCATCATGCGGGCGGGAGAGTCCAGAGCCTGGCCGCAGTGCCCCCGGTCTGCGGGCACGGAGGGCACGTCCACTGCAGATGGGGCTTCCGGGGAGCCGGGCGGGCCTCTTCCGAGTCTCGGGGGAGTCTCATTCCCCGGGAGGGGCCTGAGCCTCTGGTACTCCAAAGCCACAGCTTTGCCTAAACCATCCAGAGACTATGCCAGCCCTGACCGGGTGAGCATCCGGGACTTCTACCCAACAACTCTCCACGTGAGGCTGGAGACAGGTGCTGGAAGGCGCCCAGGAGGACCTGGGCGAGGGAGCAGCCACCAGGACGTGAAGGCAGCATCCTAGCCAGCCTCTCCCGGGGCTGCCTTCGGACTGGCAGGAGGGGCTGGTTTTCAGGGTGACAATGAAGAGACCTCACAGCTTCATTTAAGGTCCATTCCAGTTTGGTTTAGGACCTGCAGCTCCTCAGAACCAGCTGCGTGGAGTTGGCAGTGGGATCCTGTGATCCGTCTGCAACAGTGCCTGCCCAGACCTTGAACTTGAAGAGTCAGGTTACGCACCCTCGGGAATGCCTGGGTCAGAGGAAGAGAAGAGGGGTGCGGAAAAGACAGCAAAGCAACCAGGTTGCAAGACCTGGTCCCCTCCTGTGGAGAGCAGGGTCCCGGAAGGCAGGCGTGGGTGCAGACGCGCTCGCCTCTCGCCAGCACGGTGGCGCGGGGGGGGAAGGGCTGAAGGGCGAGTCACAAGCAGCGGGTTGAAGAGCGCTGTGGGGACTGCTGAGGCCTAAGGAAGGGAAGCTCCTGCGCAGAGCCCGCAGCAGCTACCAGTAGCTGCACCTTTCCTTTGAATCCAGGGCTCTGCATTTCTTTCAGCCCTAGATCTACCTCCGGGAAAACCATTTAACAGGATGGATGCCATTTTCACCCAGATCCAATGACATTAATGTCAGAAGCGCAGGTGGGCTGCCTGTCCTCTCTGGGTACTTTCTGCCTGGAGCAGGCGGGTCTTCTGGACACAGCCAGGTCCCTCTGCGTGGAGTTCCCCTGAGGAGCTCATTGGAACACGGGTTCCTGGGTTTGCCAAGCCAGACTCTGGGGTGGCACCGGAATGGGCTCCTCAGCTGAGTCTACTGGACATTGACACTCACCGTGATGAAACCAGGCGCCCTCGTCCAGGAGGCTGCAGCCCAGAGAATGGCAGCCTGTTGGAGATGCTGACTGCTTTGCTGTTTTTCTGCCCCTAATGCTTCTCTCTCTAACCCAGGCATTCATTGTCTTGCAAAGAAAGGAACACTGGGTGTGGGGGTTCCTGCTGGGGACCTAGCCCCCCAAGGGATACCACCTCTCCCAGGGCCACCTAGGCACTGCTTTGTCCTCCTTAAGTGACAGAAACATCCCAGTTACCAACAGATGGCTTGCCACCAAAACCAAAGTAAACCAGGAAAAGGGTCACCCGCTGTACATGTGATTGACAGCAAAGTGTCCTGAAAGCAACCCCACAGCCACCGTGACCACAGCGTCCACAGTGAGCCCAGCCGACTCCACAGCCTCTGCCCTAGGAAGTGAGCAAGTTCACAAGCTCTTGAAATAAAATCAAGCAGCGTTATTGTACAATTATGTTTTCAAAACTGCATTTCATAAATGGAAGCTTGGCCTCCACCAGAGAGAGTCCCCCAGCCGTCCCATGTGGCCACCCTGGAGCAGCCACCTCAGAGAGTCCCCTGGCCAACTTTGGGAGCAGTCGGCTCCTGGATCTCTCCCCTGCCCCCACACGCCCATGCCCCAGGCTGCTGCGGCTGTGTGACCACAGCCTTGGCAACGAGCCGTGCGTGGTAAAGACGCGTTCACAGACTTCAAGACACCCAGGTCCTGCACCACCCAACCCAGCAAACCCACGGAGCTTTCCGGATCCACCTTTGCAGATCCTAGGCAGGAAGGTCAGGAAGGCAGAACGTCAAAGAAGAATCTGGAATCCACTACCAAGAAGGTTTCCACCTGCTGCAGAACTTCTCTGCCAATGCAGAGGTCAATGCAGGTCAAGGTGTCCTGTCAAGGGACTATATGGCTTGGCCAGGTCCAGTCCAGGGAACATGGGTGCGTCTTGGTGCAGGGAGCCACACTGAGTAAGGAACACGGATAAGAAGAGGCTCTTGGGCCTTCTAAGGGCATGGCGGGGCACCTTGCCTGCCACCTATGAATCTGGTACCTTGGTGACAGAAGGTGCCCGTGGAGGAGGGCTACGGGGCTGCATGCACTAGATCCCCAGGAGGCTACAGAGGGGACCCACCCTCGCCCACCCCAGGCTCTGGGTGCAGACTTGGCCGGCGACACCCAGGGCCAGCGGACAAGGAGGGGCGTGCATAGATAGGTTCAGGCTGCAGCTTCAGCCACCACGGCTCCACCCTGTGGGGAATCGCTGGCATTCTGGCAAACCTCAACTTGGAGTGTCACTGCATCCGCTCCCCAGAGGCTCTCCAAGGCCACTGGAAGGGGCACGCTTTCAGGAAGACTGGAGAGTGCAGGAGCCCTGTTCGGGTGAGATGGCTAAGATTGCGGTTGACTACAGGCCGTGGAGATGTTTGGCTGTTGCCGCCTTCCGTAGTCTCACGGGACTTGGCCCGGGATCTCGCGGGACTTGAGCGAGATTGCTGATCGGGTCTGCGCCATTTTGGTGCTGTGTGTGTGGCGTGTTAAAGTCGTTGTTAGAGCCAGAGAGAAAAGTTATCAGAATAAAAAAGCTGTTTGTTTCCAGTTCGCCTCTGAACTTCTTCCCGCGGCTCCGTTGCTCCAAGCGGCCATCGCTTCAGGCGGCAACAGAGAGCACCCAGTGGTCTCGGCCAAACGGCATGACCGGAGCCAGGGACGGGCTGCGTGGCCCAAGCCGTCCCCAGGCTTCCAGGAAAATGACGCAACTCAACTGAGAGACTTTGGAGCCGCCCTCTTACAAATGAATCAGGATGGCAGGTGCAGAGGCTGTCCCCAGACTCCGAGGTCCCCCAGCCTCTCTGAGTGGTCTGAGTGTGGATGAGCCCCTTTGGGACTCATGCTGGACTGTGACTCCAATGCAATGGCACAGGGAGGCAGGTCCCAGATGGTCAGGGCCTCTGGAGGGACTCGTGCCTTTCTGGCAGGAGTTGGTTGTCATAAAGCAAGCACTCCGCGTGCTCCCCCACTTGCCCTTCACTTTGATGCCATCTCATGGTGCAGTACAGGGCCCTTCCCAGGTGTGGTCGCCATCTTGGATTTCCAGTCTCCAGAATTATGAGCCCAAATAAGCCTCTATTCTTCATAAATCACCCAGCCTCTGGTGTTCTGTTAAAGCAACAGGAAACAGACTAAGCCGTCATCTCAGCACACACTGGCCCCATTAAGAAAGGACCACCTGCCATTACGGTTTGGCTTGTCCCACAGTATAAATTCAAAAGCCACCCAAGGCCCAGAGAGCAGCTGGGAAATACCCACTGCTGCCTCACGACTCTGTGACCTCGAGGTAAGCACAACCTTTCATCCTATGACCCCTGTGCCCACCTGGGCCTTGACCACACCCTTCCTCAGCTTCCCAGCTGTCAGCAAGGACACAGCGTCCGCTGTTCTTGTCTGGATCGAGGTATGCGTGACGGTGGTAAGCACGGCTTCCAGGACCTGCCTACAGCTTGAACTCCCACAAAGGGCAGAGGTCAGGAGGGCAGCCTGCGCACCTGCTGGCCCCACCCCAGAAGCAAGGGCTCAGCACCCGGGAGCAGGTGTTGTAGCCGGAAAGGGATTTGCAGCCCGGAATGGTGGCGCCGCGGGAAGGAGTCCGGAGACAGGATGGAGACGAAAAAAATTCTTTGATCTTTCTCTCTCTGTCTCTTGTAATTTCTAACACCACATACACACTCTCACAAGAAACCAAGGCACCTACTCTTACAAGAAACTACAATATATCTATACAATAGCGATAACCCTGTCCGTTCTCTCTCAGATCTCATCCCATGCGCCCGAGCAGGAATGGCGCTCGCCCGATCTGCTGAGTCACGGCTCAAATCTCTCGAGATCCTGGGCCAAGTCCCGCGAGATCCCAGGCCAAGTCCCGTGAGACTACGGAAGGCAGAAATGCCCAAAAATGTCTATGGCCCGTAGTCAACCACAATCATAGCTATCTCCCCAAACAGGGCTCCTGCAAGCAGGGCCAGCTGCAGAGCGTCCTGTCGGTGAGAGGGGCCCACGCCCTCCACTGCAGCCCCTCCCTGCTCCCGCCTCTTCCAGTAGTGCCCTGTTAGGAGCCCAGCACGCCCAGCCCCACCCCAGCCTTCACGTGAGGCATGAGCTATCAGCCTCCGTCTGCAACTCCTTTTCACAAACACCACCATCATAAATAGACGAATAGTAAAGAGACCCTCCAACTTCAAGAGAATGGCAGAATTCACGTGGTCAGATGACCAGTGGGCTGCTCTTCTCCCCGGTCTGTGAGCACAGTGAAGCTCATCAAGCCGGATGCTCCAGAGAGGAGGGGGTATGTTGTTCTCGCCTCTGGACCTCCTTGGAGGAGACCCCAGCCTACCTTCTTGCCTCAGTAATTATGGCAGAGTGAAAATAATTCAATCTTGTTTTTTGAGCATGGAGGTCCATGCCTGGAGACCCGTTGCTAGGATGATCTCATGAGACCCAGAGACAGAGCTGCCCTTGGCCACCCTCTGCCAGCACCTGGAATGTAGTCGCATTTTCTGAATCTCCCTGTCCCTTGGTCTGCCGCTCATTTATTCTTTTCTCCACAAAAAATATTTGTCAAAACAAGTGCCCGGCCGGGCGCGGTGGCGCATGCCTGTCATCCCAGCACTTTGGGAGGCTGAGGCAGGAGGATCGTGAGATCAAAGCCAGCCTCAGCCATGGCGAGGCACTTGGCAACTCAGTGAGACCCTGTCTCTAATAAAATACAAAAAAGGGCTGGGGATGTGGCCCAGTGGTCGAGTGCCCCTGAGTTCAATCCCTGGTACCAAAAAAAAAAAAGAAAGAAAAGAAAGAAAAGAAACAGTGTCTGGTTAACTGAGGATTCTGGTTAGCTGCTACACGCCAAGGCTTCCTGGAGCGGCCAGAGCTGGGGCCTCCTTGATGCTTCGGAGGGAACCTGGCCCTGCCCACTCCAAGATCTCAAACTGCTGGCCCCCACGACTGTGAAGGAAGGACTTCCTTCTGTTTGAAGCCTCCCACTTGGAGGTCATGGGTCATGGCAGCCCTGGGAAACGAAGAGCGGGCCCTTCAACTCGTGTTGCTGGAAACCAGACATCTTGCTCGGCGCCTTCCTCCCTGGAGAATTGTTGGCCACAGGCGCAGAGCCCTGTGGGAAATGACCCGAAGCCCCGCGTTGGCCTGGACTCCTGCAGAGAGGTCAGGCTTCTTAGCCAGGAGCCCTGAGGGAAGGGGGACGGCTCAGAAGCCACTGGAGCCCAGGGGCCATCAGAGCCCACTGACCAAGCAGGTCTGCACCCAAGAACGGCCGCGCCAGGGCAGTGTCACCCCCCCCCCCCCGCCCCGCTTGAAGCCGCTGCTTCTGGGGCACAGAGGGGGGTCTTACCTCGGCTTAGAGTTGAGGAGGGAGGTCAGTGAGGTGGGGGGGTACTCCGTTTTCACTGACCTCGGCTACACGTCGGCGTTTTTTCCCGCTGCAGCAAGAACAGGGTCAGCCGCACCAGCGATGGCCAAGGTCACGGACCTTCTGCCTCGGGTGTCCTGACCGACCTCCTGCGGAGCCCTACCTGCACTCAGGATCGTCACTAGACGTCAGTGTGTGAATAGAGACGCACCCGGGGTAGTGACCGCGGTCCCAGGGTCGTCCCGTTCGTTGACCGTATTCCAATACGAGGTGGATTCCTCGGTGATCCTGGGTAATCTACTGGCGTCCTTATTCGGAGGAGGCTTCCTGAGGTCTCACCAAGCAGCCCGAGGGGTCTGTGGCACGAAGCAGTTCAGGAGCTCCTGACTTAACCATCGCACCTGCACAAAGGCTGTGTAAGATGTGTCTGTGCTGCTGGGATGTTAGAGCTGTCCCGTGAACGAGACAGATGGGCTTCTTGGGGCACTGGCAGGAGCGCGCAGAACCCTCCCCGTCCTCGCAGAGCGACACGATTGACAAATAGTCCGTCGTCGCCACTAAACGGGCACCAGCAAGCTGCCGGCCGCGGAGAGCATATTCGTCTTCGTGAGTGTTTCTCTCCGGTCCTATTTCATTTCCAGGAATTGGAGGGTCAAAATGATCTAGTTTTGTGGTTGGGCGTTTGGAGCTCTGGCTTCACTGGCAACTGCCAACATCTGCAAATTATTCTATGCTTAAAAACGAAACAAAACAAAAAAGCAAGCACCACCATGGGCTGCACCCCCCAGCCCTGGTGGGCCCGGCCTCCCGCCAGGCTGGGAGGTGGCTGGGTCAAACCCAGGTTCCGAGCAAAGCGCTGGGTGTGTCTGACCTCAGCTCTCAGACCCCGGCCCTGACATCATCCGCCCATCGATCTGAGCCACGAGAAAGCAGTGGCCTCCCTCCAGGCCCGGCTCAAGAGACGGCTGGTCCTGGGTTGATTTGGGCCCAAGGCCACCAAAAGCAAACTCTGTGTCCGGGCGCCTGTCCTACAGGCAGGAGCAGAGGCTGCGGCCGGGGAGGGAAGGCAGGTCGGACAGTCTGTGAGGGCCAAGCCCGGTGCTGAGAAGCTTGGCAGGACCGAGCGCCCCGCCCAGGAATTCACGGCCACCCGTCCACGCCGGCTGGCTCTCGTGGCCACCTGGAAACCGCAGAGCAGATGTTGGCGTGGGAAGGAGCCTCGCCCAGCATCTGCCTGCGGCGGAAGGGCCGGTGTCCCCAGACAGCACGGGGCTCCCAGTGGGCGTTGCAGGCAGGAGCTGGCCGGCTTCCCCCGAGCCCGATCACAGGGACACGGGGCAAAACCCGGGGCGATGGCAGCGCGGCCGCTTCGGGGCCTCTGTCACCTTCGCTCTGCTCATCGCCCCCAGTGCACGTGGATGTCAGAAAGGCTGATCACAAAGAGCCAGAGTGGCCTCGTGTCCTGCGCGAGTGGACCAAGCGGTGTTGAACGGCGCTTGCGCGGGCAAGACTAAAGTCCACCGCAGAGACGGGGGGGGGGGGGGGGGGGGGGGGGGGTTGACGCACGTGGCAAAGCGCGTGTCACCAGGATCCAGTCGTGCTAGACCCAAGGTCCGCCTGGAGGAGGTGGTCCCTGCAAGAGGCGGTGGTGGGTGGGACCCAGAAAAGACAATAGGCCACATGACAGCAGAAGGGAGGCTAGCAGAGAAGAGGAAGGGATGGAGAGGGGAGGCCAGGTCAGGAGGACAGCAGGGGAAAGAAAGGGGAGAGAGAGGATGTGGGCAGGGGAGGGGAGAAAGGGCGCAGGGGAGGAAGAACGAGGAAAGGTTAGGGGCAGAATCAAGGGGACGCGGATCCTAGCCGTGGCTGGAACCCCAAGGGGACTGTCCTCCGGAGGCGAGGCCTGGCCGAGGAGAGGCGTGGAGGGTCGCGGACGCCACGTCTAAGCAGCCAAGCCATCCACAGGCGTCACCCAGAGTGACCAAGACACCAAATAGCCTCGTGAGGTCGGGGACGTGCACACTGTGATCTACGAATAAACGCCTGCATCTGCCTTCAACACCGTGGCCTCAGTCTGTCACCTCCGTCACTTGCGGAGGAGCTCCTTGGCACAGAGCCAGCCCTCGGGTGCCCGTGGTGGGGACGGTGGTTCTCCTAAGCAATGGGTGACACGTTCGTTGTTGTTGTTTTTGAAGTTCGTAAGTGTACAGATCACATTAAAGTGACTTCCCACGAGTGACTGTGTTGCACGGTGGGCCGGGCGCTGTCCAAGCAGGCAGAGTATACGTCACCTCCACGGCTCCTGGCAAGGCGGAGGCGTCCTGTCACCTAGGTATTAGACTGGAGTGCCCTGACCCAGCGACCTTGCTGACGGTATCTCAAGCGATTATGTTAATTTAAGACTTCATAGTGACAATCAGAAGATCACTTAGTGTGACCCACAGGGAAGGCAGCATGCCACGCCATCGACAGATGGGGTGACACGCCCTCACGCGGCCGGTTGGGACGGTGACGTGCGGTCCTGGGGTCCCCAGCCTGGTGGGCAAGGGTGCCCTCCTGGTCCAGGCCGGCTCTCCTTGTCTTCCTGTCACCTGTCTGCTGATCCGGGGACCTCTCCGCCACCCTCCTCGGGAGGGGCGCAAACGCCCGTGCCTCCACCCCGGCCCGGAGATCACTGGCAGAAAACGCTCCTCTCCTCTCCAGCCAAGGGAACGCGGCTGAGCGGTCCCTGCGGCCGCCATAACTCAGCGCCACAAACCAGGTGGCTTCAAACAGCAGAAATTCATCCTCTCTCCGCTCTGGGGACCAGAAGTTCAGAGTCCAAGTGGCAGCGGGGTCGATCCTTCCTCAGGACCATCGGGAGGTGCCGGTCCCGGGGCTGCACACCTGCAGGCGTATCTGTGTCTCTTCAGCTGTCCTCATGTGGCCCTGTCCCCTCTGTGTGTCCCTGCGACTCGTCTCTTCTCATAAAGGATGAGCTGTGCTGGATTCGGGGCCCGCTACTTCAGCATGACCTCATCTTTACAATCACACCGCCAACACCCCAATTTCCAGTAAGGTTGCATTGTGAGGTCTGCAAATAGGTTTGTTTTTTTGTTTTGTTTTTTTTTTGTTTTTTTTTTTTTTTTCTTTTTTTGGTACGGGGGATTGAACTCAGGGGAGCTCGACCACTGGGCCACATCCCCAGCCCTTTTTTGTATTTTATTAGAGACAGGGTCTCACTGAGTTGTCAAGTGCCTCGCCATGGCTGGGGCTGGCTTTGAACTCGCGATCCTCCTGCCTCAGCCTCCCAAGTGCTGGGATTACAGGCGTAGGCCACCGCTCCCGGCAAGCAAATAGTTTTGAGGGACACAATGGAACCTGTAGCAGGACCCTCGTCACCTCTGCACGCGGGCAGACTTACCTCCCGGGTTGCCCAGGGATGCACCCTTCCGTCTGAGGTTGAAACAGGTGGTCCCTCCCTCCCTACCCCAACCCCCGCACGCAGCCTCTGCCACAGCTGGTTGCTGGAAGTCTCTGTGCTCTTCAGCCCCGAGACAGCAGGCCGCGTGTCCTGTTTCCACACACACCAGGTGTGGGCCCAAGGGCTCCCGGCAGGAAGAGAATGATTCTAATCCCATTTGAAAGCATCTGTTCCCAGCAGGGTCACCAGAGTTTGCAAGTAAAAATACATTTAAATTTGAATTTCAGGTGTTTTTTTTTTTTTTTTTTTTTTTTTTGGTACTTAAGTCCCATGCGATATTTGGAATCCATATATTTCATAAAATCTTGAAATTTAAATGTGAAGGGGTGTCCTGAACTTTGTCCAGTAAGCCATCGCCCCTTCTACAAGAAAGTCCTTCAGGTGTGTTGGGGGTCACTCCATCCGCCGCGCAGGCTGCAGGCTCTCTGTGTCACAGCTATTAAAAGAAAAACCTTATATCAGAGAAAACATTCAGTATTTGGATTTTGGGGATTGGCTAACTTCACTTAGCATTATATCCTCCAACTTCATCCATTTACCTGCAAATGCCATTATTTTATTCTCTCTTATTGCTGAGTAAAATTCCATTTTGTATATATACCACATTTTCTTTATCCACTCATCTACTGAGGGACATCTAGGTTGGTTCCACAACCCACCTATTGTGACTTGTGCTGCTATAAACATTGAAGTGGCTGTGTCACTGCAATATGCTGTTCTTAAGTCCTTTGGGAATAGACCCAGGAGTGGGATGGCTGGGTCATAGGGTGGTTCCATTCCCAGTTTTCCAAGAAATCTCCGTACTGCCTTCCATAGCGGTTGCACCATTTTGCAGTCCCACCAGCAATGTATGAGTGTGCCTTTTTCCCCACATCCTCTCCAACATTTATTGTTGCTTGTGTTCTTGATAGCTGCCATTCTGACTGGAGTGAAATGCATTATGAATAAGTAAATAAATAATTAAAGTAAAAAAAAAGAAGAAGAAGAAAAGAAAAACCTTAAACAGGTTGAATTTAACAGAGTTTAATTGAGCAAAGAATGATCCTGAATTGGGCGGCTTTCGGCTTGACCAGAACAGGTTCTAAGAACTCCGTGGTCAGGCAGTTTTTATGGACAGAGAGCAGAAATGAGGCCCAGAGACCCCTTGATTAGTTACCGCTTGGAGCTTGGCCTTACTCGACTCACTTGGTGCCTGTGATTGACTAGAGCTCGTCTGCTGCGGTTGACTGGGTCTCGGCTATTGATCACAAGATTAATCCAGTCCCTGTGGTGGATGGGTTCCAGGCCCTGGGGGGACACCAAAACCCGAGGTGCTCAAGCCCCTGCTATAACACGATGCAGCATGGCTCATAACCTGTGCACATCCTCCGACAGAGTTTAAATCACCTCTGGATTACTTATAATTCCCAATACAACGCAAATGCTACAGAAGTTTGCTATGCTGTGCTGTTTAGGGCGCGATGCTGAGATGTCTGTGCGTGTTCAGATGGCCACAGGTTTCGGGAGCTTTCTCTCTGTAGCCGGGTGCTTGCAGACACAGGGAGGCCACCGCTGCTCAGCTGGGCTCGCACTTGGCCTGTGTGCTAAGGAAGGTCATCAAAGAAGGACTCGAGCGTCCTCAGGCCGACACCAAAGGAGGCAGAGGCACTGTAAGATGTGACGAGGAGACCGACGGGAACTTTAAAAAACCGCAGCCAACAAACCCCAACAGCTAGCTCCAGGGAGGGCCGGGCTGGACCATGTGAGGACGGTGATGTCATCCAGTCTTACCTAAGTCGCCTGCGCCCGCGTGCCATGGCTTTCAAAGCTGTTTTCCAAAATGCTGTGACGGCTCTCTCCGGGGACTCACCGGGACGGTCCTCTTCCTCAAACTGGCTCTGCCTCCCCAGACCTACTGGGAGCCACTGCCCTGGGCGGGGAGCCCTTTCTGCTCTCCTGGCCCGTCCTGCTCACAGCGCTGGTCACGGCTCCTTGGCAGCTCTGTGACCCCGGCGGTGACCTCCTGTTGATAGCCGGCAGAGGCGAGCCTCCCGCCAGGCCGTGGAGAGGGGACTGAAGCGTCCCCGCACCTTCACTCCCCTCGGCCCCCACAGGATCCCGACCAGCCCAGCGGGTGGCCGTGCCCAGCCTTGGGCCCGCCTGACCGCAGCTCTGCTCTGGGGGTGATCTTGCCTCCCTCTTTACTGCCATGCTATTGCTCCACCCGCACAGTGGGACTAGAAACGGCCCTCCAAAGGCAAGGCCTATCACTAGCCAAAAGCGTGTTGTTTTCTAAACTTAGATTTCTGATTTTTCAGGGTAGCTTGGCACCGATTCCTGGCCCTTCCCCTGCCCTGTCCCTCCATTAGGCCCTGTGTCTGCACCCCGCCATGTAAGAACTAATTCTGCATGGAGCCACGAAGGCCACACACGCCCACCTGGGCCCCCCCCCCAAGCTGCTCTGTCCACACCCAGATTGTCCCAGGTGGTTTGGAACTCGCTTTTTATTTTTTTATTTTCATTTTCCAATTTTATTGCACACCCTTTCTGGGTGCATTATAGTTGTGCGTGTAGGTGGGATTGGTGGTTGCCTGTTGGTACTGCCCACAATAGAACCATATGATTTGGCCACTGTCACTCCGCAGCCCGTCCCCCTCCCTCCCCTTTTCCCACCTCTGGGTCCCTGTCCTCTCCTCCTCTCTCTCTGGTTTTCATGAGATCCACCTTACCTTTCTTTTCCTTTTTCCTCTCTAGCTTCTGCATAAGAGAGAAAACATGCAACTCTTGACCTTCTGAGGTGGACTGATTGCGCTTAACATGACGGACTCTAGTTCCACACACTTCCCTGCAAAATGACGTGATTTCCTTCTCCGTTATGGCTGAGTACTACTCCATTGTGAATATGTGTCACATTTTCTTTATCCACTCATCCACTGATGGACACCCAGGCTGGTTCCTTAGTGGGGCTGTTGCGAATCGTGCTGCTATTATCAACACGGCTGTGCAGGTACCACAGGAATATGACCTTGAGTCTTCAGGGTGAATGCCGAGGAGTGGCAGAGTTGGGTCATACGGTGGTTCCATGCCTGGCTTTCTGAGGAACCGCCGTACTGATTTCCATAGTGGTCGCACTATTTACAATCGCACCAAAAATGTTCCTTTTCTCCGCATCCCTCGAGCATTTATTATGAGTTGTGTTCTTGATGTCTGCCATTCTGGCTGGTATGAGATAAAATCTCAGTGTGGTTTTGATTTGAATTCCCTAATTGCTAATGCCGTTGGACACTTGTTCATGTATTTGTTGGCCATTTGTATTCTTTCTTTTGAATTCTTTCATTTGCCCATTTATTAATGGGGTTATTTGGTTGGGGCGGGGGGTAAAGTTCTTTGAGCTCCTTACATATTCTAGATAGTAATCCTCTGTCAGAAGAGTAGCTAGCAAAAATCCTCTCCCATCCTTCTCTTCACTTTCCTAATTGTTTCCTTTGCTGTGCAGAAGCTTTTAAATTTGAGGCTGTCTCGTTTATTAACCCTCGGCATTATTTCCTGAGCTCTAGGGTCCTACTGAGAGAGCCGTTGCCGGTGCTTTACATGCTGGAGAGTTGACCCTCCATTCTCTCCTAGGAATTGCATAGTTTCTGGTCTCATTCTGAGATCTTTGATCCATTCTGAGTTGATTTTGGTGCAGGGTTAAGAGATAAGGGTCTAGTTTCATTCTCTACATAAGGATAACTGGATTGCAGGAGCCCTGTTTGGGGAGATGGCTTAAATTGCGGTTGACTATGGGCCATAAGGATTTGGGCATTGTCGCCTTCCGTAGTCTCACGGGACTTGGCCTGGGATCTCAAGTGACTTGGCCGAGATTGCTGATCGGGTCAGCGCCATTTTGGTGGTGTGTGTGGCGCGTGTTAGTTGTTGTTAGAACCAGAGAGAAAAGTTATCAGAATAAAAAGCTGTTTGTCTCCAGTTTGCCTCTAAACTTCTTCCCGCGGCTCCGTTGCTCCAAGCGGCCATCGCTTCAGGCGGCAACACTGGATGTCCCAGCACCATTTGTTAAAAGGCTGTCTTTTCTCCAGTTTATATTTTGGGCTTTGTCAAGGATCAAATGACTGCAGATGTGTGGGTTTGTCTCTGAGTCTTTTATTCTGTACCATTGGTCTGTGTATCTGTTTTTATGCCAGTACCATACGGTTTTTGTTACTATAGCTCTGTAATATAATTTGAAGTCAGGTATTGTGATGCCTCCAGCATTACTTTTTTGGGTTAAAATTGCTTTGGCTATTCTGGGTCTTTTATTCTTCCAAATGAATTTTAGGACTATTTTTTCTAGTTCTGTGAAGAATGTCATTGGTATTTTGAAGGAGATTGCACTGAATTTTTTATATTGCTTTTGGTAGTGTGGCCATTTTAACAATGTTAATTCTGCCTATCCGTGAATTTGGGTGGTCTTTCCATCTTCTGGGGTCTTCTTTAATTTCTTTCTTCAATGTTCTATAGTTTTCATTGTAGAGCTCTTTCACCGTCTTGGTTAGATTTATTCCTAGGTTTTTGGTTTTTGTGTTTTTCCTTTGCAGCTATTGTAAATGGGGTTGTTTTCATGATTTCGTTCTCAGCAGATCCGTTGTTGGTGTATAGGAAAGCTACTGATTTTTTATGTTAATTTTGTTACCTGCTCCCTTGCCAAACTTGTTTGTTAGTTCTAACAGTCTTTTAGTGGAGTTTTTTTTTTTAATCCCCTAAGTATAGGATTATGTTATCTGCAAACAGTATTAGTTTGACTTCTTCCTTTTCTTTTTTTTTTTTTTTTTTTTTTTTTTTTGTGGTACTGGGGATTGAACTCAGGGGCACTCGACCACTGGGTCACATCCCCAGCCCTTTTTTGGGATTTTTTTTATTAGAGACAGGGTCTCACTGAGTTGCTAAGTGTCTCGCCATTGCTGAGGCTGGCTTTGAACTCACGATCCTCCTGCCTCAGCCTCCCAAAGTGCTGGGATTACAGGCGTGCGCCACCACGCCCGGCTGACTTTTTCCTTTTCTATTTTTATCTCTTTTATTTCCTCCTCTTGCGTAATTGCTCTGGCTAGAAGTTCTAGCACTATACTAAACAGGAGTGATAGAGTGGACATCCTTGTCTTGTCCCAGATTTTAACAGAACTGCTTTCACTGTTTGCCCCACTTACTATGAGGTTGGCTTTGGTTTTTCTCTATACAGCCTTTATAATGTTGAGGTGGGTTCCTTCTACCCCTAGTTTCTTTGGTGTTTTTATCATGAATGGGCGCTGAATTGTGTCGAAGGCCTTCTCTGCATCTATTGAGATGACCAAGTGATTTTTGTCCTTAATTCTGTTTATGTGATGAATTACATTTATTGATTTGTGTATATTAAATCATCCTTGCATCTCTGGAATGAAACCGATGTGGTCATGGTACAATCTTCTTATCATGTTGTTGGACGTGATTTGCTAATATTTTATTAAGGATTGTGGCATCTAGGTTCATCAGGGATATTGGTCTTTAGTTTTCTTTCCTTACCTTGACGTGTCCTTACCTGGTTTGGGTATGAGTTTATACTGGCTTCCCACAATGAACTTGGAAGTGCTCCCTCCCTTTCCATTCCATGGAATAATTGGAGGAGCATTGGCATTAGTTCTTCTTTAAAGGTTTGGAAGAACACAGCTGAGAATCCACCTGGTCCTGGGCTTTTCTGTGTTGGAAGGCTTTTTTTTTTTTTTTTTTTTTTTTTTTTTTTTTTTGTGGTACCGGGGATTGAACTCAGGGGCACTCGACCACTGGGCCACATCCCCAGCCCTTTTTTTTATATTTTATTTAGAGACAGGGTCTCACTGAGTTGCTAAGTGCCTCGCCATTGCTGAGGCTGGCTTTGAACTCGCGATCCTCCTGCCTCAGCCTCCCAAAGTGCTGGGATGACAGGCGTGCGCCACCATGCCCGGCTTGGAAGGCTTTTTATTACTGCTTGTATCTCATTCCAAGTTACTGGTCTGTTTAGGTTTTTCTATGTCTTATTGATTCAATTTTGGCAGATCATATTGGTCTCAAAATGTACCATCTCCTCCAGGTTTTGCAATTTATCGGAACGTAAGTTTTCCAAGGGGTCCCTGACGCTCTGCTGTGGCATCACTTCTGGTGGTGGGGGAGCCCCACGTCCGCTCTGATTCTTCCAGAGCATCTCCAAGCACCGAGACCACGTAGGAGCCCCAGAGCGCATGCGTGGCAGGTGCCAGGGAGGCAACCACCCCGGCGCAGGGAGACGGGCTGAGGCACTGAGAAAGCCGACCCAGTAGGAGACAAGGGGACGTCCAGCACGCTGACCGCCTGCCCCCAGCCAGGTGGGCTCGTCTGCTGTGGTCAGATGGCAGCCGTGGAGGATGGAGACAGTCCCCTGTCACCTGAAACCTCACTGTGCTGTCCCCACCCAGCAGAACTGGAGGTGACCCTACCTGAGCCCTGGGTCCCTGACCCCTTCTCTGGCCATCGCACCCCTCTCAGGATTGCTAGTCTCTTTGTTTAAAAAAGAGAATTGCCGGGCGCGGTGGCGCACGCCTCTTATCCCAGCACTTGGGAGGCTGAGGCAGGAGGATCGCGAGTTCAAAGCCAGCCTCAGCAATGGCGAGGCACTTAGCAACTCAGTGAGACCCTGTCTCTAATAAAATACAAAAAAGGGCTGGGGATGTGGCCCAGTGGTCGAGTGCCCCTGAGTTCAATCCTGGTACCAAAACTAAAAATAAAAATAAAAAATAAAAAAGAGAATTCTAGTGAGGACTCTGAGTAGAAGGCTCCCCCCCAGAACTGGGACTTCTCACAGCCCCTCCCCCTGTGACCCAGCTATTAAGCAACCAAACAGCTGGCCCATGGGGACCGGTGCTGGGACGGAGCCCAAGGCCTGAGCATGCTAGGCCAGCGCTGTGCCCCTGCGCTGCACCCCGGCTGAGTGTCCCCTTTCACAGACCTGCCTCCAGCTCTGCTCAGTGACTGTGGGCTCGACACCTGGTCAGGCCGGTGACGTGCAGAAGTGACAGAGCTAAGGAGCCACCAGCGTCTGCAGGGATTTTGTTTGTTTCAATTAAATTTATTTTAAACTGCTCCATAAAAGCATGACAATCTGTGGCTATCAGTAGGGTGCCAGGTGATGTCTTGATGCACACTGACTCTGTGCCATGTTCAATCAAGTTGGAGCGCTGCCTTCTCAAACCAGGATGGCTTCTCCACAGTGAGACATTCCTGTCCCTTCCAGGTTTGTGTGGCGCACATTGTCCCACTCTGTGGTCAGCCTACAGCACAACAGACCCAGGGCTCCTGTCCAACCTCCCTGAGTCCCTGTGGACACCCCTTCCGCCCCAGCCCCTGGCAACTATCCTGCTATCCTCAACTTCTGCGAGATCAGCTCTCTCCTGCTCACATATGAGTGACATCATGCCATACTTGTCTTCCTGTGCCTGGCTTAGTTCACTTGACACATGACCTCCAGTTCCATCTGTCTTGTGATTTGTCAAGACAAGGGCAAGACTCCATTTTTCATGACTAATAGTATTCCATCGTGTCTGCACCCACATTTTCTTTACCCATTCTGCAGTTGATGGACGCTGAGATTGTTTCCATTTCTTAGCTGCTGTGAATCGTGCTGCAAAGGCAGGAGGGGGCAGGTGTCTCCTGGACATTCTGATTCCGCTTCCTTTGGGGACGCACCCACAGTTGCTGGGTCACGGGGTAGCTCTATGCTTCATTTCTTGAGGAACCTCCACACTGTTCTCCCACGGCCGTGCCCTCTCCGTTCCTCCCAGTGGGGCACAAGGGCTGTTTTTCCTCCGCCTTGCAGGGGATGCTTTTGTTTGTTTTATGTTTTGCTCGTTTGTTTTCCACAACAGGGAATGCCGATTTCATGTCCTGGTCTAAAATGTCCCCGTGCCCAGGCTGAGGGGGACACACTGAGCAGGGCTGAGCTGGGCAGCTCAGTGACTCCTGTGCTTCTCCATCGAAGCCTGGAAAGTCCAGCCTTCCCTGCGAGCGCTCTCGGGAGTGAACACGCAGGAGGACCACTGCCCGCGGCCCCGAGGTCCGCGTGTTCTAGAGAAGGCCCCCGGGGCCGCGCGAGGCTCTCCTTGCTGCTCTGAGCGTCTTCCCTAGCTTTAGCGCCAAACCCGCCGGCAAAGCTCGAGCCTGCTCCGTCCTGGCCCCTGATCCACGGGGCAGAGGCCCACTAGCAAGAGCCCCGCGGTGCCCGCTGCTGAATGAGGGGCCGCGGTGCGTCTCAGCGGGACACCGGTGGCACCGCCCCAGAGGACGGGCGTGGTCCTGCCTCCGTTCCCCTGAGGACCAGCCATGGAGCTGGCCTTTGGGGGCGTGTGACCGTCCCTTCCCCTTGCTTTCTCCTGGGTGGACGCTGAGCCCAGCAACAGCCGCTGCTCTTCAGTGGCCCCGGAGGACTCGGTGCTCCTCCCACAGCCACTGCAGGGACCCCTGTCCAGGCAGGGCGAGAGAGAGTGTGAGTGTGTGTGTGCGTGTGTGTGAGCGTGTGTGTCAGGGTGTGTATGTGTATTGTGTATGTATGTGTGTGTGTGAGTGTGTGTGTATGTGTGTGTGAGTGTGTATGTGTGTGAGTGTGTATGTGTGTCGGTGTGTGTGCGAGTGTGTGTATGTGTGTGTGAGTGTATGTGAGTGTGTATATGTGTGTGTGAGTGTGTGTATATGTGTATATGTGTGTGTGTGCACGTGTGTGTGACAGGGTGTGTATGTGTATTGTGCATGTGTGTGTGAGTGTGTGTATGTGAGTGTGTATGTGTGTGAGTGTGTATGTGTGTCTGTGAGTATGTGTGTGTGTGAGTCTGTGTCTGTGAGTGTGTGTGAGTCTGTGTATGTGTGAGTCTGTGCATGTGAGTCTGTGTGTGTGAGTGTGTATGTGTGTGTGAGTGTGTGTGTGTGTGTCTGTGAGTGTGTGTGTATGTGTGTCTGTGAGTGTGTGTATGTGTGAGTCTGTGTGTGTGAGTCTGTGTGTGTGAGTGTGTGTGTGTATGTGTGTCTGTGAGTGTGTGTATGTGTGTCTGTGAGTGTGTGTGAGTGTGTGTGTATGTGTCTGTGAGTGTGTGTGTATGTGTGTCTGTGAGTGTGTGTGTGTGTCTGTGAGTGTGTGTGTGTGTCTGTGAGTGTGTGTGTATGTGTGTCTGTGAGTGTGTATGTGTGTCTGTGAGTGTGTGTGAGTGTGTATGTGTGTGAGTGTGTGTGTGTATGTGTGAGTCTGTGTGTGTGTGAGTCTGTGTGTCAGTGTGTGTGTGTTCACGCACAAGCAGCCTGTCCGGAGAGACTGAAGGCTCTGAGCTGCTCAGCTGCCAGCCGCGAGCAGCGTTGCACAGAGGTGACAGTGGCCAGAGCAGGGACCAGCAGCCCTGAGGCCACCCGGCTCCGACACAGGGTGGCACGGAGCTCGCCTGTGTCTGGGTTTGTGTTTCTGTACCTCCAGAGAAACAGGAGCGATGTAAGGGACATGATTGCAGAAAGGCCCGTGGTCACCTGCAGAGAGGCGGGGAGGCTGGCCGGGCCAGAGGCAGGCTGCGGAGGCTGCGGCCACCTGCAGGCCCCGGAGGGCTTCCCTGACCCAGCAGAGCACGAGACCTGCCCCAGCCAGCGCAGAGCCGGGTGTGATCCACGCCCCAAGGGCTCTGCCTTGGCCTCCCTCGGTGAGGCCAGCCGGGCCAGCCGTCTGCTCTGGCCACGAAGGGGCTACGGGTGACGTGATCCTCAGAAACGTCACCGCACGCAGAGCAGAAAACCAGGTGACAGGCAGACAGCCCCCAGGAGCCGACGAAGCCACTCTGGGCCGCCTTAGGGAGCCCTAGCCCCAGGGGAGCGCGACACAGGTGCCTTTGCTCAGCCCACACTTGCGACTTCCTCGTGGCTCCAAGGAGGACACGGCTGGGACCACTGTCACCAGGACCAGGGGCGTCCCCCGGGGAATGCCCATGCTTGCCAGAGAGAAGGGCGTCGAGGTGACCCCAGTGGTCCTCTCAGGAAGAGGGAGATCAGACCCCCTGAGCAGGATGCCACGGCAGCCCAGGGGACAGCCCAGGCCACAGCCCAGGGACAGCAAGGACGTGTGTCCGGGCCCCGGGGGCCGGCGGTGCAAGGCCCCCACACTTCCTAGGTGCTGGCCGAGCCGGATGTGCCCCTGGACCCCACAGGCAGCCGGGAGGGGCAGCAGGAGGAGAGTCCAGAGCTGGAGAAAGGGCACCGCGAGTCCCAGCAGAATGCCCAAGGGCCTCGGCGAGACGGACGCGTTCTGCAGAGGCTGCGAAGGCCACCGACACTGTGCCGTGCGCCTCGGCTACTGCCAGGGCCTGGGTGGTGTCCCCCAAAACCTGGGTCGGAGTCCTCTGAATTAACCCTGAACCTCGGCAGCCGGGCTGGACACAGGGTCTTCACGGAGAAACGGAAGTAAAAGGAGGGTGGACCCCACCCCGGGCCCCACCACAATCTGGTGTTTCGGTAGGCGGTACTTGGACACGCAGAGACCCCAGAGACGCCCAGAGAGGGGCCGTGGCCACACAGGGAGACGCGGGCGAGAAGCCAGGAGAAATCAAGCGTGGGGACCCCTGGCTCTCGGCCGTCCTGCCTCTAGGTCAGGGAGGAGGGCGTCTCTGGGGTTCAAGCCCCGACGCAGCTGATCTGCCACGACAGCCCTGGCAGACCAACACCGCTAGCGCCAGGGAGCCCGAGCCCACGGCCCCGTCTGGATGCCGGGGCAGCACGTGCCCAGATGGCAGTCCCACCAGCCCGGCCCCCAGACACCAGCTCAGGGCCTGCCTCTGTGACTCCGGGATGAGGGCGCAGGGAGAGGCAGAGGAGAAGGCTCATGAGGTGCCCCTCCTCCAGGCAGCCTGCCCTGACTGCTGCCCCCTCCTTGCTCCAGGAAGACCCCAGCCCACGGCCCATGGGGTGAAGGCCAGCCCCAGGACAGCCTGGTCCACTGAACCTAAAACATCTAGAAGGAAAAGAACCAGAAACAACCAGAAAGGGAACTGCTGGACCGTCCAGCTCCCCCACTCTGGGAGAAGGCAAGGAGATGAGGAGAGCAGGTCAAAGGGACAGCGCGGTCCCCACAGCCAAGATGTGGAAGCAGCCCGTGTCCAGCAAGGGTGAACCGATGAAGAAAACGCAGCGAGTGCCCACAGTGAGCCGGTGCCCAGCCTCGGAGACGCAGCCCTGCTCTGCAGCCACACTGCAGAGCTGAGGACGTTTTGCTGCGTGGAATCATCCGGGCACAGAGAAAGGGACGCCGCCTGTCGTCACTAACACGCAGAAGCCAGAACCTGGATCCCGTGGGAGAAGAGGGAAGAACGGCGGTGACCAGAGGCGGGAGAGCGGGGCGTGGACAGGGGACGGACACCCAGCACCAAGGCGCAGCTAGTTAGGGGAGTGACCCCTCGTGAGCTGGCCGAGAGGTGTGGAATGTCTGCAGCACAGAGAAGCAGGAGTGCAAGGTGTCACGGTGACAGGGCAGTCGCCCCTGCGACCATCTCCCGTAGAGAAGCAGGAGTGCAAGGTGTCACGGTGACAGGGCAGTCGCCCCTGCGACCATCTCCCGTAGAGAAGCAGGAGTGCAAGGTGTCACGGTGACAGGGCAGTCGCCCTGCGACCATCTCCCGTAGCGTGCCTGAACGGAAATATCACGCTGCGCCCCACGATGCGTTCCGGTATTATCTGTGTCGGTTAAAAATCAAAGTTAGGGAAAAAAGAAAAAAAGAAAAAAAAACACCTTTTTGGATGCCTTTGGAGAGGGAAAACAATATCAGGTTGCTAGAATGTTCTTGGTTGCCATGAACAGCCTGGGGGTAGGAGGAGGAACAATCCATTCCAGAGACCAGAGTAACTGGGGAAGTGGGCAAGGGTGACCCGGAGCTTCGCAAACAAAAGGAGGAAGAGGCCGGGGTGAGGCTGGAGGCCTGGATAACACCGGGAGGAACGCGGCTCTCCAGGCTGCTCCTGCGTGCGGGCTTCCCGTTCACCAGAACCCACGTCTGCACACACTCACACCCTAGTCACCGCCATGGGTGGGGGGGGTGCAAGGACTCCGCTACAGACTTTGACATCTGCAGATGGCACCCCCTGTTCGGCTGCACCGGTGACGCCAGGTTTTACCTCTATCTTCACGCAAATAAACGCTGTTTGGTTTTAAGGCTTTCTTAAAAACTCATATGAGAATATATTTTTTTAATGCTAAGGATTATTTGCTGTTCTTCTAGGATGCTACAGAGATGGGGGGGATCTGTTTTTCTCTTTCTAGAATAAAATTATTTCTCAAACACATCAAACACCCCAGCAACGCCAGCCCAGTGCTGCGCGTAGAGCAAGCGCGATGCGGTCTGTTCTGACGGACTGAGCCGCGGAGCTGACCAGTCCCCGGCACGCAGCAGACCTTTGTCAGAGGACGGAATGGACGGTCGGAGTCTGGGCTGGGACCGGTGCTGCGTGGTCGATCGCACCTGGCAGGGACTGCAGCGTGAGCTCCAGGAGTCGTGTCATTCATCACCCGCGTCCTGGCCTCTGAAAGACGGCTCTCCGTTGCCTCCCCTGGTCTCCTTTTCTGAAGTTTCTAACAAGTGAAACGAAACGTTCTTATGCACAAGCAGTACCCGCGGTGCACAGTCCTTCACTTTGCCACTCTCTCTGACCCTCGGGGCTCGGCCTCCCCTTGTCCCCAAATCAGGTCCAGACAGCTGCAGCTCAGACTGCCCAGAATCAGCTGATCCTGGACCCGCAGCGTGCGTTGGGTCTGGGTGGGCAGAAAGTCGCCTTTCCGGTGTTTTCACTGGGCCTTCTCATTTAGGTTAGCACAGGCATGCTCTCTCTCTCCCTCCCTCTCTCTCTCTCTCTCTCTCTCTCTCTCTCTCTCTCTCTCTCTCAAGCACAGGCGTGAACACTCGCCCAAACAAGTGCACCCGCCAAGGAACCCAGGCTCTCCCCTCCAAGGCCACAAGTGGCCCCTTGGCCAGCGACCAGCACCAACCCTGAACCAGCTCCGACGCCGCCAGTCCAGAGCGTCCCCTCCCGTGCCTCCCGTGCAGGACCCGGCAATCCGAGCATTCTAGAGAACAGGGCTCGGCCTCGCCCACCGCTGGTCCTGCACCAGCCCTGACCCTCTCTCTGCGGGACCTGGTGCAGCCCTGCCCTGGGCAGGGTGGGGGACATTTAGACAAGCAAAACATCCCCAGAAGGCTTCGGAGTCGTGCACGTGCTGAGACTTCGGCTCACGTTCCAGGTGACTCCGGGCATGTGGTTGTGTTTCTTTTTTCTTCAGAAAAAAAAAAAAAAAAAAAAAATCTCAGGAGACTTATGGGTCACAAATGCCAATATCCTGGCAATTGGTAGGATTAGATCATGTTGCCCGGTGGGGCGGGGGAGCTGCAGACTTCTGGAGCACCTGACCCACCACGGCCCCCAGCCCAGGCTCTGGACAGGATGTCGCGCGCCTGCCCCTCGGTGGGCTGAGCTCAGGCCCCTGGGCAGACGGGGAGGACCGACTGCCGGGTGCAGGGGCGGGGGACGGAGAGAGACTGGGCTCTGGAGTCCCTGGTTTCAGACGCTGGCTGGGTGGCCGCGCGGCAAGGCCAAGCTAGAGGACCTGGCGGGAGGCCTAGACCAGCGGCGTGGCCTGGGGCAGAGTGGGTTGAGGGATGAGCCAGGACTGCTAAACAGAAGGGATTCCAGGACCTTCTCCCAGCGAACGCGTCCCCAGCTGAGCCCTGCTGCGTGCTGGCCACCCCCAGGGCTGCCCCAGGGAACCACGGAGAAGTCCACCCTGGTGGGACTGGCCTGGCTTGGAGGGGCCTGGGGAGACAGGCACAGACAACAGGAGAGCCTGGCTCCACCAGATGGCAACGTGCCCAGCAGAAGAGTCACGCGAGACGGGAAGAACGGGTGGGTGGCTGGGACGCAGGCAGGTGTCACTTAGCAAGGGCGGCACACGGTGCCCCACGGGCAGGGCTCAAACAGCGCACGTTCTTCCTCTCCGAGCTGTAGAGGCCAGGAGTCCACGGCCTCCTGCCTCCTCCCAGACTGTCCTCTCCACTGCCTGTCCTGTCTGCTCTACCCTCCAGCTGCAGGCTGGATGGGGACCCCCGATGACCTTGCTTCACCTTCACCCTGCATGCAGGACACACACGTGTGTGACGAGAGTGCAGAACTCAGACTGCAGGCAAGAGAAGCCACTGGCGTGGGCCTGCAACTGCAGGTTCTATCCCATCAGTAAAGACGTGTATCTCCCGGGACCGAGGGCTGCGCCGTAACTGTGATCTGGCTTTCAAGATAAAACTGGACTTACTAAAGCTACGGCTTTCCATGGGTCTATCTTCTTTTGCCCCTAAATTACGATACAATCTCCTTATTTTTGTTATGATAGTGTTGAAATGGTGGGAGGTCGCCTGGTTTTGGGTTTTGGTTTTTCCCACTGAGCCACGTCCCACCCTTTTTGTATTTTATGTAGAGACATGGTCTCACTGAGTTGCTCAGAGCCTCTCTAAATTGCCCAGGCTGGCTTTGAACTTGCGATTCTCCTGCCTCAGCCTCCCAAGGTGCTGGGATTGCAGGTGTGTGCCACCGCGCATAGCTCCTTCCTTTGTTAGTTGCCTTTATATTTTAGGACAGTTCTAGGCTCACAGCAAAATGGATCAGAAAGTACAGGATGTTTCCACCAGCCTCTGCCCCACACCGGCCTAGCCTCCCTCACCTCACGCATCCCAAACCACAGCACCCATGTTCCAACTGTTTTCATCCATCAGAACAACCACGAATGTCCCCAGATCTTCCTGACTACAAAAAATCCGCAGGTGCGACCAGCTAAGAGCTGGAACTAAGACTGAAGACTTTCCTTCCAGATGTCCTCAAGCCGGAAGCGAGGCCTGTGGCGGGGCAGGCGGCCTCCGCCCTCTGCCCAGCCGCTCTGCCCAGCCGCGACGGCTCTTCACCTCAGCAGTCCCGGGCCCGGCCTTCCAGGGCTGACCAGTCCTCCTCCTACTCCACTCCAGAGAGGGGACGTCGGTCAAGCAAATCACGGTCTCCGTGGGTGTCTACGGGAGGCAGAGACACGGCAGATGCAGAAGGCCCCGCGTCCCCATGCAGACAGAGCTCAGGTGGGCTGTTGGGGCACACTGCAGGCAGAAGTGGCCCCGGGCTAAGCGCGGCCAGCCCGCCACAGGAACAAGCGGCTCCACCTCTGGGGAGATTTTAAAAAGAAGGACATTTTAAAAGGAACTCTGGCCGTTTCTCCTACCGGTGCTGGAAACAGGCCCCTTCAGAAACAGGCAGAGGACTCGGAGTGAGTGGCATTTCTCCAGAGAAATCACAGATGGCCCGGGGCACGTCACATCAGGAGACCTTCAACATCAGCCATCGATGGGGAAACGCCAGTCAAAACCGTGACCTTGCCTCGTGAAGAGGACTGTCACCAAAAACCAACAGAAAGTACCCAGTGTTGTCCAGGGTGTGGAGAAATCAGAAGCCTCGTGTGTGGCTGGTGGGAAGACAAAGTGGAACAGGAGCTGTGGAAGCCAGCGGGCCGGCCACCAAGACACCAAACGTGAATCACCATGTGTTCAGCCATTGCACTTCAGGGGAGCCACACAAAGATCAGGAACAGGGGCTCCAGCCAGGTTCACTCTTCACGAGAGCTGAGAGGCGTACGTGCCACCCACAGATGAGCAAATACACAAAATGTGCGTGCACACTTAACGAAATGTTCCTGAGCCTTAAAAATGGGCTGGGGATGTAGCTCAGTTGGTAGAGGGCTTGCCTCGCACGCACAAGGCCCTGGGTTCAATCCCCAGCACCATACCAAAAAAAAAAAAGGAATGACCTCTGACCTGTGCTGTAAGATGCATGAACCTGGAGGACATTCGTGAAATGAAATATGCCGGTCAAAAAAGGACCAACACCTCCTGTCTCTGCTTACAGGAGTCACCAGGATGACCAAATCCTAAGGACAGAAAGAACACCAGAAAGCAGGATGGGGAAAGAGGTGTGTGTGACGGGGCAGTGTCAGCTGTGCAGGATAAGGTATCCTGGGGCGGATGGTGGCGGGGGTCACACCAGTGTGGGTTCAGCCTGTCCTGAACTGTGCTCTCAAATGGGGTGAGGTGGGACACCTTCTATTATCTATGTTTGAACCACAATTTTTTTTCAAAAAAAAAAGCAGCTGTTTTTGCAGCATGGAGTCTTTGCATCAGAGCAGGCAAGAGACAGAGACGTCCTGCATCAGAGCCATTAGGGATGGTGGCTTCAGAGGGAGGTGGCTCTGGGAGGGGGACAGCCTGGCTCTCTGCTGCCCCACCCCCAGTGACCCCGCGCCTGTGCACGGGGGAGCCAGGGTCCAGCCCCTCCGCAGTCTGCCACAGCCAGGCCCCGCTCCGGGCACTGCAGGGAGCTGCTTCCCTGCACCCCGTGGGAAGAAGACCAGCCTCCATGCAACAGCCTCTGCTATCAGGGAGGAGCCCCTGCCTCCCTGAGCCCGTCTTCCTCCCGCGTCTGGTCTCCCGGCTGGTCCGCTGCCCTGCTCAGATCTCTGGATCTCTGGGAGACCAGATCTCTCTGATTCTGCACTGGGTGCGTCTCACAAAGCCCCTCTGCTACAGCCCAGCTGGCGGGGTCGGCCTCCCCTTGCCTGGCCACGAGGCCTGTCTTGCTCCCTCTGCCCTCGGCCATCCTGCCCGCCCACCTCCACGTGTCCAAAACTCCCCATCCTCAGAGGCCCAGCCTCAAGTCCTGGGAGACTTTCCAGCCGCCCAAACACAGCATGCACCTGGTCCTCAGCACAGGGCCCCGCCTCCCACCACGCCTTCTTGTGAGGGACCGTTAAGAGAGAGACGCCACCCTCACTGTGTGAGTGTGCACTTTCCCTAGTAAACCCCCAGACCGCGGCTCGCCCCTGCCCAGGTCTGTAACAGCTCCTGGCCAGGCCTCTGGTCCACTCAGACTTGCTCCTCTACGTTGATGGTAGTTGCTGTTTTTCAACATATTAACATAAATTCATATTCCATTGCTATCAGCTGTGTGTTTACGCACTTGTGGTATGCAGGATAACGGCCCCCCAAAATACCTCCTAATCCCCGGATCTATACGTTACGTCACACATGGCCAAAGGGACCTCGAAGATGGGATCAAGGTTGAAATGGAAAGGGAGGCTGGATTTCCCAGGTAAGCCCAGTATTGTCACCTGAGCCCCTAACAGACAGCAAGAAGGAGAGGCCCCCGGCCAAGGGTCACCCTCAGCCAGACAGCAGAGAGCAGGAATGAGGCCTGGCTGACGTTTGAGATGACCGTGACGGGGGACAGGGCTCTGCCTGCCAGAGCAGTAAGATGGTGGTCAGCATTATCACCGCAGCGACAGGACACGTGATGCCTCTGTGTGTGTGTGTGTGTGTGTGTGTGTGTGTGTGGTGTTTGTGCAGGTGTGCGTGTGTGTGTGTGTGCAGGTGTGCAGGTGTGTGTGGTGTTTGTGCAGGTGTGTGTGTGTGTGGTGTTTGTGCAGGTGTGTGTGTGTGTGTGTGTGTGCGTGTGTGTGTGGTGTGTGCAGGTGTGTGTGTGTGTGGTGTTTGTGCAGGTGTGTGTGTGTGTTTGTGCAGGTGTGTGTGTGTGTGTTGGTGTTTGTGCAGGTGTGTGTGTGTGTGTGTGCAGGTGTGTGTGTGTGCAGGTGTGTGTGTGTGTGGTTTGTGCAGGTGTGTGTGTGTGGTGTTTGTGCAGGTGTGTGTGTGTGTGTGCAGGTGTGTGTGTGTGTGTGTGTGGTGTTTGTGCAGGTGTGTGTGTGTGTGCAGGTGTGTGTGTGTGTGTGTGCAGGTGTGCGTGTGTGTGTGCAGGTGTGTGTGTGTGTGTGTGTGTGCAGGTGTGTGTGTGTGTGTGCAGGTGTGCGTGTGTGTGCAAGCACCCCTGCTATGCCAGAGGCCCAGGGTAAGACCAGGCCCTGCTCACCTTCCTGCTCCCTCAGACCAGGAAAGTGCGTCAGGAGTGGCCACTGCACACACCCG
This sequence comes from Tamias sibiricus, assembly GCA_025594165.1. NCBI lineage: Eukaryota > Metazoa > Chordata > Mammalia > Rodentia > Sciuridae > Tamias > Tamias sibiricus. The sequence continues at coordinate 6,540,676 of CM046668.1, read as the reverse complement.
TGTGGCTCACCAACGCGGCGGTGGGAGGCACGCGATGCAGATTGCACCCTGATCGGGGCCGACTCGCCATTCTAGGCCCAGAGACTGGGGAAAGGGACGCAAAGAGGAGACCTGCTGCCCTCGGGGTTGCCAAAGCTCCTGGGCCAGGAGGAGGCTTGCCGGGAGGGGCCGCGTGGCCCAGACCAGGCCGCGGGAGCCGCTCTCTGGCCTGGTATCACCTCATTGGATGATGATGGCCTCAGACACAGCCTGCTTCCAGGTGGCGCCCTGGGGTTGCTTCCTCTTGTTTCAGGGCCTTCGCCGCCCACTGACCCCCCACAGCAGGACTAAGTCCAGGCATGGAGGTCCCCAGGGAGGACCTGCCCTGGGCCCCGCCCCGTGCAGAGTCTGGGCAGTGATTGGCGGGATGGGGAGGCCCAGGGAAGCACGGGGGGGGGGGGGCGGGGGGAGGGGGACACTGCCGAGGACACCCACGAGGGGGAGGAGAGGGTGGCCCCAGGAGGACAGGCCCTGCTGAGAGACCCCTGCCCAGCCCCGGGCCGGCCTGCAGCTCACGGCTGAGCTCCAGAAACGGACACAGACACCACACCTGGGGACCTCACCCAAACCAGTCTGGCCGGGCGTGTGACGACACCGCGGCTCTAATGATCCCCTCGGCTGACCATCAGCTTAGATCAGAAGTGACAAACAGAGAGGGGCACCCCCGTGCTGACTGGGCCCAGGTGATAAGACGCAATGGGCGGGGCGTGTCCCTCGAAGAATGACTGCCATGTGTGGCCACGGCTTGGGCAACCTTCGCTTTACAAACACGGATGAGGGCTCACCTGGGCCAGGCACTGGGCGGCAGAGGCCAGCAGTGCCCTGCCAGCCCACAGGGGAGGAGCAGCGGGCCTCTGGGGACGAGCTCCCGCTGGGTTTCACGCATTAAGCAATCGGTCCTCCCAGCAGCACACGGGCCTCAGCCGCAGGCCCATTTTACAGAAGAGGCTGCGTCTCGGAGATGTTGAGGCATCCACCCAGGGCCGGAGGCTGGGCAGTTTACCTTGAGCCAGAGCTGAAGTCATGAGCCAGATTTTATTTTGGTGGGGGCAGTCCCAGGGCTGCAAGCCACCCGGTGTCCTGCCTCCGCCAGACACCCAGGCAGCGTGATTTCAGGTCGGGGGCAGAACAGGGCGCTGTGGTTAAGAACCAGGGGTCTGCCATCCCAGCTCACGGGTGCGTTTCCTCTCTGCCAGCTTCCCTCACTCATAAAGTGGGGGACATGCCTGTGTCACCGCGCGTGGCAGAGTCCCTGAATAAGCATCTCTAAAGCCCCAGCATGGCACCCGCCTGGTGGTACTGCTCAGTGATGTCAGCTCTCCCTGTCCACGTCTCGGCGCTGTCACCAAGAAGCTCTATGACCTTGAGTGACAATCTTCCTTTGCACCCGAGTAGAGGAAGGTGACCAGCCTTTAGAGGTGCAATTATGTGGTCAGCAAATGTCCAACTTCCAAGAAAGCACGTTCCCCAGGGGAGGGAGGCTCGTGGGCAGGGACTCCTGACTCTGGCCGGGATCTGCCTCTCAGTCGCCCTAGGGGTCGGTGCTACAAAGACGTCCTAACCCTCCGCCGCGTGGCTCAGGACCTTCTCGCCTTCAGGTGCTGTCTTATGGAGGAGGACAGAGTCCTCTTCTGAAAGCTCCAAGCCCAGGAAGCTTCTAGAGCCCTTCAGAAGCCAGGGTTAAAGGTCAGCGGGACTCCCGTGGTGGGATGGTCACAGGGCTGGCCTCGAGTCTGCCCATCAGTGGCACAACAGGGGTGATCAGGGCAGTGTGTGTGCAGCCTGCTTGTTCGGGGCACAGGCTTGCCCTCTCGGGAGCCAGGCCCGGGAGCCGAGAGGCAGCCCTGGGCACCAGCCTTCACGGCCACAGGGCGGCTTGTTTTCCAGAGGAATTTCCCGAGCAGCAGCAGCTGCGTTACCAAGGAAACCACAACTCCGCAGTGGTACTCTGGTAGCTTTGGCGCACTCACCCGGAGACGGTGCGTGGCCACTGCACCCTCGGTCCTCCCAGCGACCTTGCCAAGGACGCGAGATTTCCGTCTGGGTGCTGCCCTTTCACAGTGTCCTGCCTGGGTGCTGTGGTGGTGAGGGGCACAGCCGTGACAACACAGGTCTCCGACTCCCGCCCGCGCTGTAAAGCCCTGCGCCCAGACATGCCCCCTGATGCCCGCTGCAGGGCCGTTTTCTCCAGAGCTTTCCACGGCTTCCCCTCTTCTTCCTCCCTCTCCCTTATCTCAGCAGCACATGCTGCCGCGGAGGAGGAGAGCCGCCCGCGGAGACCGAGATTCCTATCTAGCTTGGAACGTGGGCCAGGCGGCACCAGGCCTCAAGTTCCTGGCCCGCAGGTCCTGGCCCGCAGCTGCTGGGCCCTGCCTCTGCACCAGAGAGGAGGGTGACGGGGTGCAGGCCTGGGCCACCTCCTGGCCTGCAGCTGCTGGGCCCTGCCTCTGCACCAGAGAGGAGGGTGACAGGGTGCAGGCCTGGGCCACCTCCTGGCCTGCAGCTGCTGGGCCCTGCCTCTGCACCAGAGAGGAGGGTGACGGGGTGCAGGCCTGGGCCACCTCCTGGCCTGCAGCTGCTGGGCCCTGCCTCTGCACCAGAGAGGAGGGTGACGGGGTGCAGGCCTGGGCCACCTCCTGGCCTGCAGCTGCTGGGCCCTGCCTCTGCACCAGAGAGGAGGGTGACGGGGTGCAGGCCTGGACTACCTCCTGGCCTGCAGCTGCTGGCCCTGCCTCTGCACCAGAGAGGAGGGTGACGGGGTGCAGGCCTGGGCCACCTCCTGGCCTGCAGCTGCTGGGCCCTGCCTCTGCACCAGAGAGGAGGGTGACGGGGTGCAGGCCTGGGCCACCTCCTGGCCTGCAGCTGCTGGGCCCTGCCTCTGCACCAGAGAGGAGGGTGACGGGGTGCAGGCCTGGGCCACCTCCTGGCCTGCAGCTGCTGGGCCCTGCCTCTGCACCAGAGAGGAGGGTGACGGGGTGCAGGCCTGGACCACCTCCTGGCCTGCAGCTGCTGGGCCCTGCCTCTGCACCAGAGAGGAGGGTGACGGGGTGCAGGCCTGGGCCACCTCCTGGCCAGCTGCCGTGGTCTGCTCACACCTCAGACGGGGGCCCGGAGGAAGGGTCTCTGGCTGCCTCTCCCAGCCCCAGGTGCTGCTTGCAGCCCCCAGTGCGGCCTCCGGGGCAGCCGCAGGCCCGTGCCCTTTGCCCAGCCCCAACATGGCTTCTTCCCTTCTTACCTGTGGGTCCTCTCCTGTCCTGAGGACACAGGTCATTGGATTCAGGGACCACCTCCTAGGACCTCATCCTGACTTAGCCCATTTCCAAGTAAGGCTGCATTTGAGGCAGTGGGTGGACACAAATGGGGGGCGTTATTCATTCAACCCACTGAGCAGCACCCTCTACCCTCCCTCAATATCTCTCCTTAAAACATACTGACAGAAAAGGCCCCCCAGGGGACACTGCTGTGGCCTCAGCACCCCACAGAGAGGCACAGGGAGCTGGGGCCTGGGTCCCTGCAACCCCTTCCACACTTTTCTCCAGTGCAAAGGGCCAGCGGCCAAGACCCCCATTCACAGGGTGCCCGCCCCTGCCAAGGCTGGGTGCAGAGGCCATGGAGGACTGAACGAGTCTCCCTTTGATTCAGATGTGACGGGCACCCTAAGATCGCCACGGGACGCGGGCTGGGGGGGTGGGGCAGGGTGAGGGGTACCAGTTGGCCGTGGTCTGGGACTGGGGCGAACCCCAGGTTTGCAGGGTCTGCGTAAGTGGGGAGGACTCGTGCTGAGGTGCCACAGCCTCGACCTCATCGGAGTCCTTGCACGGGATGTGGGGCCGCTGTGGCCACCCTGAGAGTCACAGGACCCTCCAGAGCCTCTGGGATCCTGGCCGCTCGGGTCACCGCTGGCTGGGCCTCCTGGAACCCTGGGCAGGTCCTCGTGTCCTCGACCTGGGGATGAGAGGCACGAGGGAGACGGGCGCTCTCTGGGCCCCCTGGGGGAGCGACCGTCAGAAGCCACCCACTCCGGCCGGCCCTGCCTGCCGGTGACTTCTCAGAAGCATCACATGACGGAGGAGACCCACAGGGCGGCTGGGCAGGGAGGGCTGAGGGCAGAGGATGGCTCCCAGGCACGCGTTCACGAGGCCGAGGCCCGCAGACCGGGGGCAGGTTTCTTGGTGGGAGAGGTCTGGATTCAGACTGGGGGTGTCTCCTGGAGTGGGGAGTCGCCTCCGCTTCCCACCTGGTGCCCCTGCTCCTCCGCCCTCCCCGAGGCACAAGGACACCGTGGCTACCCTCCCCCTGCGGCGGGCACCCCGCCTCCGCCTCCCCACCCCCACCCATCCCCCCGTTTCAGGGAACCGTGCCGCCCTTGAGCAAAGCCACACCTGGTGGGGGACAGGACCCCGAGTTCCCGGAGCAGCCGCTGTCCCGGGACCTCTCGCCTCCTTCCGTACTGGAAACGTTTCTTTTTTTAACTACTCTAAATTTAGGAGCTAGCCAGCAGAACCGAATAACAGGAAAACTCACCCCAGAGCCCGGGAGCTGCCGCCCCAGCCCCTCCTGCCTCCGCCTTCCTCCTGCGTCAGCCGAGAGCCCCGCAGCCTGACCCCGACCCGCAGCCTGACCCGGCCCTGCCGCACATGCGGCCTCCGCCAGGCTCACCCCACCCCCGGGGCCACCACCCGAGGGTCGGAGCTCAGGGCCACTCACGGGGAGACCCCGAGCAGAAGAGCAGTCCAAATCCGAACCCAGCCCCTCAGCCCCTCTGCTACACACACTTCCTCACCGCTGTCTGTGAAGGTCAGAATTGTCCGTCTCACCATTGGGGCGCTCATGTGTTCTGGGGACAGAAGTGGAACCCATCTGTCATCACACCAGAATATTGGTTTTTAACTCAGGGGTCAAATGTGCCTTAATGATTTCTTTTTTAGACATTTAGACTCCAGACAGTTGGTAGGCTCGCCATGCTCCTACACACCACTGGAGACCTGCTTGTTTGCAAATAGCCTCTTGCTCGTTTGGGGAAATCAACCAGTGGACACTCTTTTTCTGTTGCACTTTTCAGAAGCATTTTTGTCTCATTATCCCTGTTTTAACTGAAGGATTGTATGGCATTTGGAGAGGAAAACCACTTAAACACACATACACAAAGAATCGTCTGTCTTGGGATGATGATTCTTAGGTTTTATTCATGGGTTGTGTATTTTCAGGAAAAACGTGTTTTATGTCTCACTGCAGAGACAGCGTGACTGTGCAAATCATTCTCCTTTCACAAATTCACAGTTGATAGTTTGGTTGCACGAGACTCCGTGTTTGAGAAATGGGAAAGAGCCCGTCATTTCTGTCCCCCTTAAAGGTGGACGTAAGACTTACCAAACTGGAAGGGGAAGCCGTGGTTAGGATCTAATCTACCATCTGTGGTTCTCGAGGGCTGTCACCTGGCCTGCAGCGTCAGGGTCACCTGAGGATGTGTCGGAAATGTAGGCTCTGGGGCTTCGAGTCAGGAACTCTGAAGTCGCAGGAACATGCCCTGGGGTACTGCCGCAGCCATGCTTAGTCTGCTCCTCACCTGTTTCTCTGGGGAGTGGGTCCCTTTGACCAATCAGATAACAGGCCTCCTGCTATTCACGCAGCACTACTAAGCACACGGCACTCTACCAAGCCACTGAATCCTCCCAATCACCTCTGGATCTGTTTGTGACAAACAAAAGCCTTGCTATCAAGGGCACTGCACAGATGAGAGAACTGAAGCCCAGAGAGGTGAAGCGACTGGCCCACAGTCACACAGCTGATGGGGACAGAGTTAGAGCTGGAGCTCACACTGTCCCCATGCCCACTGATGCCAACTCTGCAGAAATGCTCTTTGGAAGAGGGCTGTCACCTGAATGGCAAGAGACTTCAGGACCATCCAGGCCACTCTCTTCATCCCACAGACAAGACACTCAGGCCAGGACCAACTCCCAGGTGTCCGACAGGCTGCTTTTCACTGCAAAAAAAATCCCGGGTCCTGGGGACAAGAGGAGGGACAGGACTCAGGAGGTCAAGAACCAGAGGCCCGGCCAAGGGGGAAGAGCCCTGCTGCCTTCCTGCAGGCCCAGCCGCAGCAGGAAGGGCCTGGGCTAGCGACCAGCCTGCCCCGAGGAGGGTGACACCAAGGCCCCCTGCACCCCAGGAGCTGGGGGCTTTCCCTCAGGCCTCAGTGTCCAGCTCTCCTGGTAAAACCCGTCCTCCTGGGGCTGGGGCTGGGCCCAGTGGCAGAGCACTTGCCTGGCACGTGTGAGGCCCTGGGTTCGATTCTCAGCACCACACATAAATAAATGAGTAAAACAAAGGTCCATCAACGTCTGAAGACACCGTCTTCCCTCCTCCTGCCCCTCCTCTCCCTGCTGGCCCGTGGACGCCCGGCGGCCCCACCAGCTCCGCCCCGGCACGTCTTCTGCTTCTACAAAGCGCGAGCCTCGCCTCTCTCTCTCCGGGGTGTTCGCGGCACGGTGTGCCCTCCGACTGCGCGCCAGGCCTGCGTTGGCGCTCTGACCTCCTCTGTGGCCCTGTCCATTTTTCCTGGGTGAGACGTGCCTCTGCGTGAGCGGCCGCCACCTCGGCCTCCCAGGCGACTGTCTGCCTTCGTGCCACCACACAGAGCTGTCATCAGGGAGGGTGGCCCTCTGGCCCCAGCATGGGCCCGTGGCAGAAACCAGCCGCGTGGTGCAGTCTCCCCACACGAGCCGTGTGGCCACCAGCCACTGTCCCCGTCCCCAGGAGCTGGCAGACTCCCAGACATACCCACAAGACACACAGTCGCACGACCCTGAATTCAGGACACTGCACTCATGGCTTCAGGGACCCCATCCTGGGCGAGCCCCGGTCTGGGTTGGACTAATGGAATAATGACAAGGGGTCTGTGAGCCCAAAAGGCCGCCAGACGTCATCCAAACACGGAGTGAGCGTGGTTAAGGGTTTCACAGTGCCACGTGGGTGTGCTGGGGTCGGCAGAGCCCAGACGCCTTGAAAGAGCCAGGGCTTCGTAGCCCCTGGTCCACGTGTTTAGGAACTAGGCTGAGCCAGGGACGCTCTACCCCTAAGAGAGAGAGACAGCCCCAGCCCTTTTTATAGTTCACTTTGAGGCAGGGTCTCACTAAGTTGCTGAGGCTGGCCTTGAACTTGAGATCCTCCTTCCTCACCTTCCGCGTCCCTGGGGTGGCAGGCGAACATGACGGTGTCCTCCACGGTGTCTTTTGACACTAGTTATTTTCTCAAACGACAAACTTAGGTCCCCTGCGGGTCTTCAAGACATGCTGACGTGACAGAGGACCCTGTCTCCCACGCCCCTGGAGCCCCTGGAGCCCCTGGAGCTGGGGGTGAAGGCGCGAGGACCCAGGTCGCCCGAGCACGGATGTGGCTCCTTTGCAGGCAGCAGGGGCTGGAAAAGGACTCGGACAAGTGGGTGGCAAACAGCAAAGTCCTGTGTCCCCCAAAAGGAAGGAGGCTGGGAAGGGCGTGGAGGCAGGGACAGTCCGACCTGAGCCGTCCTGCCCGCCCACCTGTGCTGCAGGGAGGGTGGCTGCGGGCTCTCGAACACGGTCACCCCTCGGTCTCTATCCCCAGGGGCCTGGTCTGCTCCCCACTAGAAGGGTCCAGTGAGGCAGGCCCCTAAAGCACAGCCCCGGGGGTGTCCTGTCCCTGGGCTCGGAGCACTGGCTGCCTCTGTCCCTCCCTGCCCAGCCCAGGCCCCACCGAGGAAATAGACGAGTTTCCGACGTGTCGTGGGTGGAGGTGAGGGCGGGAAGCTGAATAACCAAAAGTGCCAACAGATTTCTATTTGCACAAACACCGACCACGTGCCGGGCAGCTGCAGTCGTCCTTGCTGCCAGGAAACATTTTAATGGCATGTGTGAAATCACACTGTACCCATCGCTGACTTCCGGAAGGAGGAGAGGTGGCCGAGAGGCCGTCCCCACAGGCACCAAAGAACATCCTTGACGATATTCAGGCCTGGAGCCTGGCCGTCCAGGGTCCTGGGAGCTCTGCCCAGATGGGAAACCACCCCAAGTAGCCTCCTGCTTGCCTTCGTCCTCCCACGGGGAAACTGGACACTGGCCTCTGTGCGGCCAGGGACCTCGCCCTGAGCTCCAGGGGCCGGTGGCATCAGCAGCCGATGGCACTCCTTGCTTGGCTCCTGCCCTGTGGCCAGACCCTCGCCTACTGGGCTCCTTGCTCCCCATCTTTCCCAGGACGGTTCTAGGGGCTGCAGAAAGCCACGTGGGGCCCCCCACCGCATCCCCCCCCCCGCCCCGCCGGCACCTCCCCCTGCCGCCTCCCCCAACTCCCTCCGGCCCTCCTACCCAGGGCTCTGCCCGCGCCCGAGGCCTCTCCGCCACGCCGCTGCGTTAGCCGGAGTTGCAGACCCTTCCTGCCCCCGCCTCACACACGCTGCCTTGGATCCCGTGTTCCCATCGGTCACTCCACGTCCTGGGGTGACACTGGGGTGGGTGCTGACTGGGACAGAGGCGCTGCGACCCGTGCGGCTTACAGTCCAGTCTACAGAGAGGAGATGAAGGGCACTCCCGTGGCTGTCCAGCGCTATGAAGGAAAACACGTCACCCCTGGAGGACGCTGAGGTGCTGGGCGTGGGGGAGCACGGTATGCAGCCCCGGGGGGGACAGCGACAGGCCACATGTCCCTCCTCTGCTTTGGAAGCCCTGGGAAGGCGGGTGAGAGGGAGCCGGGCACGCACACCCGGAGGACCTTGGGCATTGTGCGACCCACAGGAGGACGGCCTGGGCCGGGGGTGACGGGAGGCCTGGCCCTGGGGTGACGGGAGGCCTGGCCCTGGGGTGACGGGAGGCCTGGGCCTGGGGTGACGGGAGGCCTGGCCCTGGGGTGACGGGAGGCCTGGCCCTGGGGGTGACGGGAGGCCTGGGCCTGGGGGTGATGGGAGGCCTGGCCCGGGGCTGCCGTGGAGGCTGAGCCAAGCACTTGACAGGACTCGGCGGCATGGAGAGGAGGGAGTGTGTGGACAGAGCTCTCCGGAGACGGGGGACACGGTGTCCAGAGTCACACAGGGATCAGCTTGGTGACTGTGGCGGCTGAGAGGCCACCATCTGCCACCGCACACCGAGCCGGGACAGCGGTGGCTCAGCTCAGGCTGGCGGCCCCAGGACAGAGGCGTGAGGCGCTCACCACGCCCAGGACAGAAGCCCCCCAGCTGCCGGTCACCCCGTCCCCGGCCTGCCAGACTCCGTTTCAGTCAAGCAACCCAATTTTCTTTAGAAAATGATGCGCAGCCCGGCCGGGGGCCCGGGCTCGCCGCAGCGCCCCGCAGAGCCGCGTCCTCCGCCAGAGTGGCGTCCCCAGCCGCGCTCCCATCCGCGTCGCCTGGGCTGGGGGCAGTAGGCACTGGGCGAGTGGGGGGTGCCCGTCTGCCAGGGCTGGAGCCGGGCTGTGAGACGCACGGCCACACCCACTCCCTCGCACGCTCACGCACACCTTCACATCTCACACACACGTGCTCACGGCACACACTCAGGTACACGCTCACATACACAGTCACACACACCGTGCACACTCACACACACACGCACACTCTCACCCACCTACTCGCCACGCCTGTGCCCACGCACACGCCCCACACCCTCCCTTGCCGCCTTTCCCACCACCCTTTCACTCTGAAGTCCCCCCTAGAGTGACAGCAGGCCCTCCCCGGTGCACAGGGAGGGAGGGGCTCGCGGCCCAGTCCTCAGGAGGCCCTGGAGGACCGACAGGGCAGCTGCTCCTCTCCTGCCTGGGGCCCAGAGCAGGTGGGTGGGGAGCAGGGTGGGCGGGAGGCCGGGAGGAGCTGGGCACCCCAGGGAAGGGTCCCACTCCCAGGGCCACCTCCAGCTGGGAGGGCCCCAGGGACCATGGTCATCCCAACCCTGTCCCCTGGAGGCAAGAGGAAACTCACAGTGGGGATTCCCGGGGTAAGGACGAGAATGACTTGTTCAAAAAGCACTAGTTCAAAAAGGACTCCAGACGTCACTCGTTTTTGAGGTGGTTCACGTGCAAAAGGTCGTGTGTGCCATGACTGAGCGTGTCGGAACTTTATTTCTTAATATGGTGGAATTAAAAATAATCCTATGGGGAGCCGGGCGCAGTGTTGCACGCCTGTAATCCCAGCACTTGGGAGGCTGAGGCAGGAGGATCGTGAGTTCAAAGCCAGCCCCAGCAATGGCGAGGCACTTAAGTGACTAAGTGAGACCCTGTCTCTAATAAAATACAAAAAAGGGCTGGGGATTGTCCCAGTGTGTTGTCGCCGGAAAGGGATTGCAGCCTGGAACGGCAGCGCCGCGGGAAGGAGTCCGGAGACAGGATGGAGACAAAAAAATTCTTCTATCTTTCTCTCTCTGTCTCTTGTAATTTCTAACACCACATACACACTCTCACAAGAAACCAAGGCACCTACTCTTACAAGAAACTACAATATATCTATACAATAGTGATAACCCCGTCCTTTCTCTCTCTGGTCTCTTCCCATGCGCCCGAGCAGGAATGGCGCTAGCTCGATCTGCTGAGTCACCGCTCAAATCTCTCGAGATCCTGGGCCAAGTCCCGCGAGATCCCAGGCCAAGTCCCGTGAGACTACGGAAGGCGGAAATGCCCAAAAATGTCTATGGCCCGTGGTCAACCGCAATCTTAGCTATCTTCCCAAACAGGGCTCCTGCACCAGTGGTCAAGTGCCCCTGAGTTCAATCCCCAGTACAAAAAAATAATAATAATAAAAAAAAATAATCACATGGGGAGCTGGGGTTGTGGCTCAGTGGTAGAGCTCGCCTCGCATGTGTGAGGCACTGGCTTTGATCCTTAGCACCACATAAAAATAAAATAAAGATATTGTGTCCACCTAAAACTAAAAAATAAATATTAAAAAAAATAATCATATTGGAGTGGTGGTTTGATGTTTTTAATTTATTCCTCCGATGTTATTGTTTCACAGTTAAAAAAAAAAAAACACTTTTAGTAAAGGGAGAAATACTAGACCTAGACCATTATCTTCAGCCTTTTCAAGCAATCCCCATATTGGTGGCCATGTCCATTCGGGAGCTGGGCCCCACACACACGGCAGCCACTGGACCCGTCATGAACAGCGCCCGGAGCACCCCACAGACCCGGAGCACCCTGCAGACCCGGAGCACCCCACCGACCCGGAGCACCCCGCATGATAGATATGTTACCCTCCCCCGCCCTCAGAGTTTTCCACACCCTAAGAGAAGCAACCTTGTTTCAAGATGTTCCAGACAGGATGTTCCTTCCCCAGGCAGAATGCTTCTTTTCCCCAGGCAAGAGCCAATAGGCTTAAAGGGCATCCTGTTCTAGCCAATGGTGTTGGGGTTGCTCTAGTGCACCCCCCACCAGAAATCCCTATATAAGGCCCTGTTTGAGAGACTCAGACAGCCAGCCAGCCAGAGAGAGACACACGGACACCAACATCGGATCGTCGCTGCTGAGAGGAGGAAGACAGATACATCGGCTCGTCGCTGCAGAGAGGAGGAAGCCACTGCAACAGCTCCAGACCCATCACCTCCAGCCCGATGGCAGCTGCCCCAGCCGGCAGCTCCAGACCCATCGCCTCCAGCCGATGGCAGCTGCCCCAGCCAACAGCTCCAGACCCATCGCCTCCAGCCGACGGCAGCTGCTCCAGCTGACAGCTCCAGACCGACCACCTTCAGCCCGACGGCCGCTCCCAGCTGACAGCTCCAGCCTCCAGCCAGACAGCAGCTGCTTTAGCCGACAGCTCCAGAGATCCCAGCCGGTGCAACCAAGCACCCACCTTCTGTCCAGAGCTTGCACACTCCCCTCTCCCTGACTCCCTTCTCCCACCAGAGCTAGCACACTCCCTTCTCCCTGACTCCCCTCTCCCACCTCTTCGACCTTCGACCAGAGCACCTCTTCTCCGGTTTTCGCTACCGGCTACGAAGGCTGTTAAATAAATCTTTTGGCTGCATGGCTGTCCCCGGTGTGATGCTTTGCCCTTCATTGGTGCCGTGACTCGGATCCTATCTGAGCCGGAGGGCATAATCACCCGGAACTGCCTCAGCCTTCGCCCGGTTTTTGATCGCCGCTCCGACGCATCCACCACTGGCCATCGGATTGGTAAGCCCCCCCCGCCCCAGAGCTCCTAAACCCGTCAGGCCTTGTACAGTGGGAACTGACCGTTGATCGTCCGGCAGCCCCGCTGGTGGCCTGTACAGGGAGGATCGCACCCCACCTAGACCTTCACGGTCACAGTGGACCTCGTGGAGCTCTTTCTCTTTTTGTCTCTTTCTCCTTTTCCTAGGTAGGTCTCCTCATCCCCAGTGCGCCTAAACCCGTCAGGCCTTGTACAGTGGGAATTGACTGTTGGCGCTCTCTCTCTCTCTCTCTCTTTCTCTCTCTTATCTCCCTCTCTCTCCCTTTCCTGGGAGTAGTTGAAGAAAGCCCTTTTTCGGCCTCTGGCCTCCGGACTTGGGTCTCTCCTTCCCGTCCAGGACGGGACACGGAAAATCCTTGCGCAAGGTGACCCATTGTTCTTCGGTCCCTTTGGACCCCATCTCTGTTTGACTCCAGTGACGACTGGGTCTCACAGACTTGGATCTCTCTGATATATATATCTTGAGGAGGACGCTCCTCAGGACAATATATCTGTCCCGTTCGGAACGGGAAAATGGGGGCTTCTTCTTCTTCTGCTGCTGCTGCTTCTTCACCCCTCCTGGCTGACTCACTCCTATCCCTCCTGGCTGACTACCCTCCGATCACTCTCTTCTTTGCTCTTGTCCTCACTCTCTTCTTTGGTTTTGCTATCACTCACTATTTGTCACTCTTGTACCCACTCCGACCCCTCCCAGCCAACTGTCCTCTACAGTGCCTCTTAAACAACCTAGCCACTCTTGGCCTAACTCCCGATATACAACCAACAAGACTTACCAAATTTTGCACCCAAGATTGGCCCACATACCCCTTAGATAACCAAAACAAATGGCCTGCTTCTGGGTCCCTGAATCCCTCTATACTGAGAGATCTTTTCAACTTCTGTGAGCGATCAAAAAAATGGGCAGAGATTCCGTATGTTCAGGCTTTCTCCCTCCTCCGTTCGAATCCCTCACTCTGTACCCACAGCAGCTCCAACAATAGCCTCCTAGCCTGCCAACCGGCTGCTCCCCTACCATCCCCCTCCTTTCTTGATTTCGATCCCGCGGATGAGCCGCCCCCATACCAATCTGAAACCTCTCCGCCTCCCTCGGCCCCTCCAGCCCCACTTCTACACACTCCTGCCACCTTCTCCTCCAGCCCACCCCTTACGCGATCTCGCACAATGTCTGCTCACCCTCTGTCACTTACTCCTGCCCAAGTCCTGACCCCACTCCGGGAAGTTGCGGGTCCAGAAGGAATTGTCCGTGTCCATGTTCCCTTCCCAATGACCGAGGTAGTGCAAATCGAGAAACGATTGGGCTCTTATAGCACTGACCCCCACTACATACCTCAGGGAATTTCAATGGGTCCTCCAAGCTTATAGCCTTACCTTCCATGACATCTATATGATTTTGGCAAATACCCTCCTCCCTGAGGAGCGTAGGCGAGTCTGGGAGCAGGCACGGGCCTATGCCGATGAGAACCATAGAACCAACCCTAACCATCTCATTGGACCTCAGGCTGTCCCCGAAAGGGACCATAACTGGGACTATAATTCCCCAGGGGACGTGGCCTTGCGAGATCAGTTTTCCACTTGTATACTAACTGGTCTTAAGCGTGCAGCACAAAAAGTAGTTAATTTTGACAAGCTGCAGGAAATCATACAAAAAAGGGAAGACACCCCCTCTGAATTTCTAGATCGACTAACAAAAGCTCTCCAACAGTACACCAATTTAGATCCTGAATCTCCAGGGGGACGTCATGTCCTTATGACTTACTTTTTGTCCCAAAGTTACCCTGATATACGGGCTAAATTGAGAAAATTAGAGCAAGGACCTGCAACACCTCAGACCGAGATCTTGGCCACGGCCTTTAAGGCCTATCATAATAGAGATGAGAATACTGAACGCCATAGGTTTCAGAACCATGAAAAGGCCGAACGAGCAAGATTTCAAATGCTGGCCCAGGCTTTACAGGGCACCGACTCTCGGGCCTCACAAACAAGGGGCCATTACCCCGCGCAGAGGGGACCTCCAGGGCTGTGTTTCAAGTGCGGGAACGAAGGACACTGGGCTAGAGCTTGCCCCAACCCCAGGCCCCCTATGCGCCCATGTCCTAAATGCTCCAAGATGGGCCACTGGGGTGTTGACTGCCCCAGTTCCCGCAGGGGGACTGGATCAGTCATGAAACCCAACCTACTTGGACTAGCCACAGAAGATTGACGGGGCCCTGGGTTTCCTCTCCCGACAGTTGACATCGACTTACAGGAGCCTAGGGTCACCCTTCTTGTTGATGGCCACCCCATAAATTTCCTACTAGACACAGGAGCCACTTTCTCGGTCTTGAGGGAGTTTTGGGGGCCCACCACCTTATCGTCCCCTGTTGTCGGGATAGAGGGACACACCATTCACCCCCACAAGACTCCCATGCTGTCTTGCCGCCTCCACCTCCATTCATTTCCCCACCAGTTTCTAGTAATCTCTCAATGTCCTGTGCCTTTATTGGGCCGAGATATACTGGTCAAATTTCAGGCCTCAGTTGTGTTCTCTGACCCGCCTCGCTCAGTTCTTCTCCCCGACTCGTCTCACTCCGTCTCCTCTTCCGTCTTCCTTCTTAGCATTTTAGAGCCTGATGCGGAAACCTCCTGTTACCCTGCCCCCTCTCATCTGGTAGACCCCAAAGTTTGGGATACCCAGACTCCATCCCTTGCTCACTGTGACCCTATACGAATACACCTTAAAGATCCCCAGTATTTCCCTAATAGAGCCCAGTACCCACTCCCAGCCACTAGCCTCAGAGGTCTCCAACCTATTATCTCAGACCTTCTGCGGAAACGCTTTCTCCGACCCACCCATTCCCCATATAATACTCCCATATTGGCAGTCAAGAAGTCCAATGGGTCATACCGGCTAGTCCAAGATCTTCGTCTCATCAATGAGGCTGTTAGGCCCATACACCCTCTGGTCCCAAATCCTTATACCATTCTCTCCCTAATTCCTTCCTTATCTACTCATTTCTCGGTCATTGACCTTAAGGATGCCTTCTTCACTGTCCCTTTAGCTCAGGAATCACAAGACATCTTTGCCTTTACCTGGACTGATCCTGATACTCAATGGTCCCAACAATTGACCTGGACAGTCCTCCCTCAGGGTTTTCGAGACAGCCCTCATATCTTTGGACAGACACTAGCTGCCGATCTCAAAGACCTTGAATTCTCTGACTCCACTCTTTTGCAATATGTAGATGATCTTCTCCTTTGCAGCTCTTCCTTCTCCACAGCTCATGTCTTTCTTGTTCTCAACCTTTAACCAGTTTCTCCTTAGGGATCATCTGTCACTTCTCATCACCTCAGGGCGAATTCATTTTTTTGGTGCCAACCTCCTAGGAATCCTTTTCACCCTCAAGCCTGACCTGCCTGTCTTATCATATCCCCCCCATAACACCCCACGTCGCCCCGTTTCAGCAGGAAGTAGCCAGACTGACATACGACGTCCCACTTCCTAAGAAAACAAAAAGGGGGAATGATAGATATGTTACCCTCCCCCGCCCTCAGAGTTTTCCACACCCTAAGAGAAGCAACCTTGTTTCAAGATGTTCCAGACAGGATGTTCCTTCCCCAGGCAGAATGCTTCTTTTCCCCAGGCAAGAGCCAATAGGCTTAAAGGGCATCCTGTTCTAGCCAATGGTGTTGGGGTTGCTCTAGTGCACCCCCCACCAGAAATCCCTATATAAGGCCCTGTTTTGAGAGACTCAGACAGCCAGCCAGCCAGAGAGAGACACACGGACACCAACATCGGATCGTCGCTGCTGAGAGGAGGAAGACAGATACATCGGCTCGTCGCTGCAGAGAGGAGGAAGCCACTGCAACAGCTCCAGACCCATCACCTCCAGCCCGATGGCAGCTGCCCCAGCCGGCAGCTCCAGACCCATCGCCTCCAGCCGATGGCAGCTGCCCCAGCCAACAGCTCCAGACCCATCGCCTCCAGCCGACGGCAGCTGCTCCAGCTGACAGCTCCAGACCGACCACCTTCAGCCCGACGGCCGCTCCCAGCTGACAGCTCCAGCCTCCAGCCAGACAGCAGCTGCTTTAGCCGACAGCTCCAGAGATCCCAGCCGGTGCAACCAAGCACCCACCTTCTGTCCAGAGCTTGCACACTCCCCTCTCCCTGACTCCCTTCTCCCACCAGAGCTAGCACACTCCCTTCTCCCTGACTCCCCTCTCCCACCTCTTCGACCTTCGACCAGAGCACCTCTTCTCCGGTTTTCGCTACCGGCTACGAAGGCTGTTAAATAAATCTTTTGGCTGCATGGCTGTCCCCGGTGTGATGCTTTGCCCTTCACCGCAGACCCGGAGCACCCCGTATACCCGGAGCACCCCGCAGACCCGGAGCACCCCGCAGACCCGGAGCACCCCATATACCCGGAGCACCCTGCAGACCCAGAGCACCCCGCAGACCCGGAGCACCCCACCGACCCGGAGCACCCCGCAGACCCGGAGCACCCCACCGACCCCGAGCACCCGCAGACCCGGAGCACCCCGCAGACCCGGAGCACCCCACCAACCCGGAGCACCCGGCCGACCCGGAGCACCCCGCAGACCCGGAGCACCCCATATTCCCGGAGCACCCCGCCAACCCGGAGCACCCCGCAGACCCGGAGCACCCCACCGACCCGGAGCACCCCACCGACCCGGAGCACCCCGTAGACCCGGCAGCACCCCGCAGACCCGGAGCACCCCGCAGACCCGGAGCACCCCATATACCCGGAGCACCCTGCAGACCCAGAGCACCCCGCAGACCCGGAGCACCCCACCGACCCGGAGCACCCCGTAGACCCGGAGCACCCCACAGACCCGGAGCACCCCGCAGACCCGGAGCACCCCATATACCCGGAGCACCCTGCAGACCCAGAGCACCCCGCCGACCCGGAGCACCCCGCAGACCCGGAGCACCCCGCAGACCCGGAGCACCCCACCGACCCGGAGCACCCGGCCGACCCGGAGCACCCCGCAGACCCGGAGCACCCCATATACCCGGAGCACCCCGCCGACCCGGAGCACCCCGCAGACCCGGAGCACCCCACCGACCCGGAGCACCCCGCCGACCCGGAGCACCCCGTAGACCCGGAGCACCCCGCAGACCCGGAGCACCCCGTATACCCGGAGCACCCCGTAGACCTGGAGCACCCCGCAGACCCGGAGCACCCCATAGACCTGGAGCACCCCGCAGACCCGGAGCACCCCGCAGACCCGGAGCACCCCATAGACCTGGAACACCCCGCAGACCCGGAGCACCCCATATACCCGGAGCACCCTGCAGACCCAGAGCACCCCGCCGACCCGGAGCACCCCGCAGACCCGGAGCACCCCGCAGACCCGGAGCACCCCACCGACCCGGAGCACCCGGCCGACCCGGAGCACCCCGCAGACCCGGAGCACCCCATATACCCGGAGCACCCCGCCGACCCGGAGCACCCCGCAGACCCGGAGCACCCCACCGACCCGGAGCACCCCGCCGACCCGGAGCACCCCGTAGACCCGGAGCACCCCGCAGACCCGGAGCACCCCGCAGACCCGGAGCACCCCGTATACCTGGAGCACCCCGTAGACCTGGAGCACCCCGCCGACCCGGAGCACCCCGCAGACCCGGAGCACCCCGCCGACCCGGAGCACCCCGTAGACCCGGAGCACCCCGCAGACCCGGAGCACCCCGCAGACCCGGAGCACCCTGCAGACCTGGAGCACCCCGTAGACCTGGAGCACCCCGTATACCTGGAGCACCCCGTAGACCTGGAGCACCCCGTAGACCCGGAGCACCCCGCAGACCCGGAGCACCCCGCAGACCCGGAGCACCCCGTAGACCTGGAGCACCCCGTATACCTGGAGCACCCCGTAGACCTGGAGCACCCCGTAGACCCGGAGCACCCCGCAGACCCGGAGCACCCCGCAGACCCGGAGCACCCCGTATACCTGGAGCACCCCGCAGACCCGGAGCACCCCGTATACCCGGAGCACCCCGTAGACCTGGAGCACCCCGCAGACCTGGAGCACCCCGCAGACCCGGAGCACCCTGCAGACCCAGAGCACCCTGTAGACCCGGAGCACCCCGCCGACCCGGAGCACTCCGTATACCTGGAGCACCCTGCAGACCCGGAGCACCCCGCAGACCCGGAGCACCCCACCGACCCGGAGCACCCCGCAGACCCGGAGCACCCCGCAGACCCGGAGCACCCCATATACCCGGAGCACCCTGCAGACCCAGAGCACCCCGCAGACCCGGAGCACCCCACCGACCCGGAGCACCCCGCAGACCCGGAGCACCCCGCAGACCCGGAGCACCCGGCCGACCCGGAGCACCCCGCAGACCCGGAGCACCCCATATACCTGGAGCACCCCGCCGACCCGGAGCACCCCGCCGACCCGGAGCACCCCGTAGACCCGGAGCACCCCGCCGACCCGGAGCACCCCGTAGACCCGGAGCACCCCGCAGACCCGGAGCACCCCGCAGACCCGGAGCACCCCGTATACCCGGAGCACCCCGTAGACCTGGAGCACCCCGTAGACCCGGAGCACCCCGCAGACCCGGAGCACCCCCGCAGACCCGGAGCACCCCACCGACCCGGAGCACCCCGCAGACCCGGAGCACCCCGCAGACCCGGAGCACCCCGTATACCTGGAGCACCCCGTAGACCTGGAGCACCCCGCAGACCCGGAGCACCCCGCAGACCCGGAGCATCCCCGTATACCTGGAGCACCCCGTAGACCTGGAGCACCCCGCAGACCTGGAGCACCCCGCAGACCCGGAGCACCCTGCAGACCCGGAGCACCCTGTAGACCCGGAGCACCCCGCAGACCCGGAGCACCCCGTATACCTGGAGCACCCCGCAGACCCGGAGCAGCACCCCGTATACCCGGAGCACCCCGTAGACCTGGAGCACCCCGCAGACCCGGAGCACCCCATAGACCTGGAGCACCCCGCAGACCCGGAGCACCCCGCAGACCCGGAGCACCCCATAGACCTGGAACACCCCGCAGACCCGGAGCACCCCGCAGACCCGGAGCACCCCGCAGACCTGGAGCACCCCGCAGACCCGGAGCACCCCGCAGACCCGGAGCACCCTGCAGACCCGGAGCACCCCATAGACCTGGAGCACCCCGCAGACCCGGAGCACCCCGCCGACCCGGAGCACCCCGCAGGCCACAGGTGTCCGGTCCCACCGGGTCACCAGGCCTGTTTTCCAAGAAAACAGAAATTTCCAGCCAGGTCAGCAACACCCAGGGACCTCCGTGTCCTGGACACCGGTGGACAGGACGTGCCAGCCTGAAAGGAGACCGCAGAGCAGCCGGTGACTGCACGGAGGAGGAGCAGGCTCTGCCCACTCTGTGGTTTCTGCTTTTCTGGAAAGTTCTCTGTGCCCACCCTCAGGCTCACGTCCCTACTTCATGTTAGTAAGCAGAGGGTTTCTGGGCTGGTGAAGTCCCGTGAGTACTAGTTACTAAGGGTACTCTTCCTGCCAGGGTGAAGGTTTCCGTCTCCCCCTCGCGGGGGCTGACTCACGGGACCGTTCCTCAGCGCACGCAGCCCTCTGCACTTCCTGCTCGCTGTCCAGCTGAAGCGTCCATGGGCAGAGCACAGTCAGACTCTGGCCACTTCGTCATTTCCTCCCTGCATCCGGAACCAGCTACTTCCTGCTCTGGGCCCCTGTCTCTCTGGGTTCACTGGGCTCCTCTTGGGGAGACTAACTAGTTGCCTGAACTCACGGGTACTCTCTAACCTGGGTTCTCTAGAGCTTGTTCTTTGGACAGCCACACACACGCACGCCAACACACACACACACACACACACACACACACACACACACACACATCTTGTTAGGTAAGAGGTATTTTGGCTGATGGTGCATTCAGCCTTTGAGATAACCAGGGTTCCTGGGGACCTAAATCTTCCTGCATAAAGCAGCAGAGCCGCTGATCAGATGAGAGTCAGACAAGCAAGTTCAGATGTCGGGCCCACTGACGGCCCAGGGCTCCACTATTCGCCTTCAGCCTGGGTTTAGAACAACACCAGTACTCCAAGACCGGTGGCCGACTTGGGCCCTACTGAATGCTTCCCCCATTTCTAGTGAGGGCTTGTTATTGTTTTTCCTGGTCATGTACCTAAAGAGTGTTGGACTGGTCATAATGGACAATGGCCAGTACAAGCGCCTCTCCCAGGAGCTGTGGACAGAAATCGGCCTTCTGCAGGGCTGAGGTTCCCGGGGAGGGAAGCTGGGAAGAACGTGCGTTATAGCATGGTCACGAACACGGGAAGACACCGACCCTGTGGCCCTGGGTGACAGCGGAACACAGATGCACCCAGCTGAAGGGGGCCAGCTCAGCTGGCCCTTGAACGTGGCCCTGCCCCAGACCGACTCTGGGCAGCCCTTCACGTTCTCCAAGCCTGCTGGCCTCAGACGCGCCCCAGCTTCTCCCTGCCCACCAGCCCCAGGCACACCCAACCGTGGGCATTTCGTCCAACATGGTGGAAATCGATGAAGTGGACCTTCACCAAGGTGAATGGGTAAAAAGAAATGTGGCAGGGCTGGCGTTGTGGCTCTGCGGTAGAGCGTTCTCCTAGCACGTGCGCGGCCCGGGTTCGATCCTCAGCACCACGTAAACATAAATGCATTGCATTGTGTACAACTAAAGCAAATAAATAAATAAATAAAAATGTGGCAGGGACCACGGCCCAAGGTCAAGCGCAGAGGCAGGCGACCCCTCCCACAAGGCCCAGACAGGAAGCATGTGGGGCCTGCAGACCATCTGGTCTTCCCGGCAGCCATTCAAGTCTGTTGTCGTAGCACCCAAAACCAGCCCCAGGTGACACGCACAAGAACAGGCGTAAGTGTGTCCCAATAAAGCTCTGGATGATGCTGCAATTTAATTTTCACCCAATTTTCATGTGTCACAAAATATTGCTCTTCTTTTGATTTTTTCCCCCCTAACCATTTTGTTTAAAAACATAAAAACCATCATTAGCTTGTGGGCTGCACGAAAACAAGGAGCAGTGGGTTTGGCCAATGGGCTGGCGCTGGGCGGCCTGCTCCAACACAGCTCTAACCGTAGCAAAGCCTCATTCCACTCGCGCCTGGTTCGAATGCGGGCACTGTACAACGTGCCCGTGCTAGAACATACTCAAGAATCCAACGAGGTGAAGCCGGACGCGGTGGCGCACGCCTGTCATCCCAGCACTTTGGGAGGCTGAGGCAGGAGAATCGCGAGTTCAAAGCCAGCCTCAGCAATGACGAGGCACTTAGCAACTCAGTGAGACCCTGTCTCTAAATAAAATACAAAAAAGGGCTGGGGATGTGGCCCAGTGGTCGAGTGCCCCTGAGTTCAATCCCCGGTACCAAAAAAAAAAAAAAAAAAAAAAAAATCCAACGAGGTGAAATGGGAAACTGATATAACTTGGCAGTCTGGAATGACCTTGCTGAACTCCTCCAGTGAACTGTCAGTTAGATCCCGGGAATGCACGCTCCTGCTTTTAATAAGTCCTGGTTCCAGAGGTAAAGGAACTCAAGGGCACCCCACATCTCAGATGAGGTGTTTTAGTAAAATGAAGACAGGCCAGCTCATACTTACAAGCCTAGACAAGAGCAAACAGAGGTCAGTGTGTCGAGACCTGATCGCAGCCGGGCTAGGAGCATTCAGCGGGAAATCTGCAATGAGGCGCCTACTGCAAGGACAGAGGGCAGGCACGTGGCCTGACGGAGAAGGGCCAAGTGTCCTCCAAACACCCCTGCTCTGTTTTAGTGGGAGGGTCAAGCCAGGTTCGAGAACCGTCCCGCGTTCTTCAAGGTCTGGCAGTAAACCCAGGGTTCACCCTGGCCGTGGAATGGCCGTGACTGTGGCCGTGGGGCCTGTGTGGCACGCCCTTGGTCGTCTCCTGTAGTCCCGGGACCCCTGCCAAAGTCTCCATCAGTCAGGCCCCCACCTCCCCAGGAACCCCAGCCACCCCCAATTCAAGTCCGTCCCTCGGGCAAGCTCTGAACTAGAGCGTGACCCAAGGATGGACCAAACTGGCCCTCCCCCAAGCCCCGCTGCCCCCCACCCTCCTAAAGAGGAACGGTCACAGCCAGACCCAGGGAGCAAGGCGAACGAGGAACGAGGCCCCCAAGTCATCGTGACCACCCTCGCAGGTCTCTGGTACTCCTCAAGTTGCCATCGGGCAATCCGCACGGCGTGGAATGTTCTGGAAAACAGAAGCTCCCATTGAGAATTTCCAGCAAGGACTGCAGCCGTAGACACTGCCCCCACGGGCACGGCTGCCCGGTGGCCTGAACTCCCCAGGACCGTGCCCCTGCGGACTTTCCACCTCTACCTCTTACCTGACTGCACTCACAGCACAGGAGAGCGGACCCTGCCCAGCCGTGTGTCCCGACACGAGGGAGGAGAGCACCTAGGGTCACGGTCCTGCCACAGGTGACTTGCAGCTACGTTTCCTCAAACCGTGGCCCGCGTGTGTCCATCCCACGGTCACCCACGCCCTGGATGCCTCTCCTCCCACTCAGGGGTGAGGGCCCCTGATGAACCCAAGGCAGGTGTCATGGCTGCTGGCCCCGTGAGAGGCCCAGCCCACCAGGGTCCTGGGGTTCCCGAGAGGCCTCCCAGGACAATCTTGGTGAATCACCTATTTATTCTAGAAGATAACAATCAGGGAGCAGAACAAAGTGGAGATGAAAGGCCCCGTCGCCCATCCCAGCCCTGTGACACCGTCCTCCCCACCCTCGATGTCACCAGCATCAACGGTCACCATGGCCCACGGGGGACAGAATGTCGCTGGCGGATCCTTCCCTGGGGCCTCCTGGGCCTCCACACACCAGCTCAGACAGGACAGAACCCAAGCCCGACTCCCAGATGAATTCCCCGCTGCTGTTCCCCTCCAGGTGACTTCCAGCTCTCTAATTGCCCCAAATGAGCAAATCGTGATAATTAGGGACAGCTATGCAAAGCGCTTGAGTGGCAACCCTTCACAGGTGAATTACAAGGCCTTTCCCAAACATTAATTAAAGGCCACGCCAGCCGCCCGAGAGGGAGACAGGCGCAGGTGGCACTTCTCGTACTCTGTCCCGAGACAAACTCGTACCTTTTAATTTGTCTAAATTAAATTGTACACGGCCCGTTGTAAGGAGTTAAGCAGATTGGTTGGCCCTTCCGGGGAACCATAGGTAGTTGTTATAATTTATGCTTTCAAAGAGGTGGACAAATGCTGGTTGTGGGATTTTACGTGGAGATAAGAGGGGCGTGTGCTGTGTGTGCAGGGTGGTGTGAATCCCGTGCGCAGATGCCGAGTGCCCTGCCTGTGTGACGCCGGAGCGAACAGGGCGCAACGCAAGATGAGCTCAGCTTTTTCCTGTATTTCTCTGCCATTTCTACGTTTTCCACGATAAACATTTAATCTCACAACAATAAAGATAGACGTTATTTGTTAATGTCTTTAACTTTAAAAAAGAATTCAGATCCTTTTTT
This sequence comes from Tamias sibiricus, assembly GCA_025594165.1. Lineage (NCBI taxonomy): Eukaryota > Metazoa > Chordata > Mammalia > Rodentia > Sciuridae > Tamias > Tamias sibiricus. Next base: position 6,516,990 of record CM046668.1, on the reverse strand, counting down.
TGTTTGTTTTTGGTACCAGGGGTTGAACTCAGGGGCCCTCGACCACTGGGCCACATCCCCAGCCCTTTTCTGTATTTTATTAGACAGGGTCTCACTGAGTTGCTAAGTGCCTCGCCATGGCTGAGGCTGGCTTTGAACTCATGATCCTCCTGCCTCAGCCTCCCAAGTGCTGGGATTACAGGCGTGCGCCACCGCGCCCGGCCCAGAATTTCAGATCTTTCTCAAGACCTTCCTGGTGCCTGCTATGGGCCAGGCTCCTTTGTCCTCCGGCTAACACGCGCAGGCAGGACGTCTATTTCCCCAGTTCTCCAGCCACTTCCCTCTTGGTGGTGGTGACGTGGTTGGCATGGCCCTAGGGGGGACTCTTGCTAGGGTGCCACATGGCTGGGACCCACCTAGAGAGAAGAGAGAGGCCCAGGGGTCTGGAGATGAGGCCTGGGCCCAACCCCAGGCCCCAGAGCAGACACCGCCCAGAAGGGCTGCAAAGCTCCTGGGCCCCCGCTCAGAACCCATGGAGTGGCCTGTAAGCTGCCTGGTACCGAAAACCAGGAGGAAAACTCTCGGAGGCAGAGTAAAGCTTTTACTACTTTTACTTCTACTTTCTTAGAGAGAGCTTAGAGAGGGAAAGAAAGATTTTTAGAGAGAAAGATTAAAGAGAGCTTTTCTTCTTGTCTTCTTAGCTTAGAGTCTTAGAGAGAAAGAAAGATAGAGCTTAGCTTAGAGAAAGATTAGAGCTTCTTTCTTCTCTCTTCTTTCTTCCTTCTTCTTTCTTCTGTCTTCTGTCTTCCTTGGGAGCCTCGGCCTAACTCTGACCAGTCATTACTTCTTCTATCTGGTTTCTCTTCTGTAACCGCTCTGCCTACGTTCTGGCCGCTCTGATTCTGACCTGACCGACCGAGTGACTGCCCGGCTGACTGAATGAATTCGTTCTCCTAACTCGGACCGCTTTCACCTGGTTATATACCTTCAGCTCTGCGGGTGCCTACAGGTGCGTCACATACATATCAGGTGGAACCCATGGCTTCCAGCTAGCTGCAACAGCCCTTCCTGATTAGGGCTCCTTCAGTGGCCTTTGGTGGCCACTGCTTTCCTGGAAAATGACGCACGTGCCGAGTGCCCCCTCTCAGCCCGCCCAGCTGTCCAGCGGTCGAGGAGGGGGAGGAACAGCCCCAACATCAAAGACCCAGCAACTGCCCGGCAACATCCTGCCCGGCCAGCCCAGACCCCACTTCCTGCTGTGGGCAGCTGCTCTCCTCCTGCCCCCAGCTGAAGGGGGGGTTCACACCACCCTGCAAAGACCACCCCACCCTTGAATATCCACTCCCCGAGCGGAAGCCAGACACCCCCCCCCCCCGGAGAACTTTGCCACCAACAAAATCCACGCACCACGCCCCAGAGAGAAAGAGCCACCCTGTTAGCTGCCTGCAGATCTTCCCCAGGTGCTAGGCCACCGGGCCACTGCCAGCGCACCAGGACAAGGAACGGAGACCACCCTGCCTTGCTCAGCGCCTCTGAGCACAGGCTGATGCTCAGCAGCTGTCTGGGGATATGCCGTGCTGAGGTGGCTAGGGGACAATAGCGTCACTGGGCAAGAGCAGCAGCTTCGACTTGTTCCTGGCTTTTGATCCTGCAGGGAGATCCAGGCCAGCTGGACTTGCCCCCATCCCAGTGCCCCGCCTGCACCTGGTCCCTGTCCCTGCCATGACCTGTTTTCAAGGAACCTCGCAGGGAAGTCTTGTCTTATCAGCCCTGCAGGTGCTCACAGCAGGAAGGACAGTTCTCCCAGGACCCGGGAAGGCCGGTGGAAGGGGAAGGAGGGGCAGCAAGCCCTGGGGTCCTTGGGAGCTGCTCTGCCGCCCCTCAGCAGCCCTTGCAGCCCAATACACAGGCCTGGGTGCAAACAGGAGGCCTAGGCCAGTGCCCCGGGGCAGCTGCAGGGAGGGAGGAGAGAGGCGGGGAGCAGCAGCCTGGCCGCCTGCTGAGCTGCAGGAAGGAGTCAGACTGGGGCAAGGGGCCCCACCTGGAAGCTGCCCCCACTCACCTCGGGACCCCTCCCACCTCTCCTGGGAGAAGCCCAGGCTACAGAGAGCGCTGACTGCCCCAAGAAGCTGAGCCCGGCTGGGAAGGGTAAGGGAAGACTGCAGGAGGTCCTGCTAGGCGCGCGCGGCCTGCTCTGGAGAGCCCCTAGAGGGCTCCAGGCCCGGGCATGTCCTCTGGCTCCCACACCTGCTCCTCTTGCAGAGGGCCCTGTCCCTCCTCCGTCCCCCACCTCAGCAGCCACCCACGCCTCCCCAGGGCCCACCCACACCCCAGGCCAGCGCCACAGAGGCGGGTGGAGGTGTGTGCCGGGCTTCCTCCAGCACGCCCGGGGAACAGTGACCCGGGACAGTGCCGCCGCACCATCGGGAACCCACACACCGTCCCCCCGCATGGCCCATCCACCTCCCGCCTGCCTCTGCTACAAGGGACACTGAATGGACCCAAGGGGGCGAAGCCACATCCAGCCACCCAGCTGGACCCACGTGCCCAGTCACTAGGGGACAATGTCAACATCAGCATCTATTGTTATCGGTCCTGTGACAGGTGGCCTTGAATCCCAAGTGGGGTCAGGGACAGAGCATGGGTGGGGAGTCGGGAGATGGGATTCCCTCCCCCTGCTCCAGCTCTCCCGGAAGCCTAGCGGCCAGTCCAGCCTGCAGCGTGAGGGTCGCTGAGCTCCTCGGGACACAGGCCACGCCACTCAAGGAAATGGTGACAGTGGCACGCCAGGTGCTCTGGGGAACTGCTTCCCAGGTCCTTGCGTGCCACCTCATACAGACCTCCCTCCCTCACGGGGGGAGGGCTGGGTGAGTGCAGGTGGCACCGGGTCCCCCGGCTGGTGAGCAGGGTTGCCAAGACCCCGCCCAGACAGAGGCCCCGCCCCTTCTCCAGGGTGGCCTACCTGCCACAGGACCTCCTGCTGATGTCAAGGTGCTGAGAGGAGACTGTTCAGTGATCTGCGCCAAGGTCTCCCTGGGAGAGGCCAGCCCGCAGCCCTGCCCTCGGGCCTCCAGCCCCGGTGTCAGGAGAGGACCTGATTTCTCAAGGCCAAGAGCGGGGAGAAGCTGCGGATGGTGTGGGAGTCAGGGGCGGAAAAAGCGTTGGGTGCCACCAAGGACAGCTTTGATGGCGAGGAAGCCACGAGCCAGCGGGGTGACCGGGACCGAGGCCCCAGCCACACTGTGACGAGGGGATGCTGCCCTCAGACACAAGCCAGGGACAGACAGGACGTCTGGGTCAAGGCTCCACACCTGCGTGGCCACCTGCAGACCTGCCCTCGGAGCATGCCCAAGGCCAAACCCAAGTGCAGGGGACACAAGTGGAGAAGGAGGGCCGGAGGCCGCGGCCCGCGGGGCGGTGGCCTGTTTGGACTCCAGTCTCCCGCGGAGTGCGTGGGCCAGGCTCCGGGAGGCCAAGCCCGCTGAGGCTGCCACCAGCCGAGCCCCGTCTCCTCTGAGGCCAGTGAGGGAGTTTGGTGTTCCTCGGGAACACTGAGAGAAGGCCGGCCCTGGGCCAGACTTGTCCCCCAGCACCGCCGCAGCCTGGGTGGCTTCAGACCACAGAAATCTATGGCCTCACAGTTCCGGAGGACAGAGGTGCAAAATCAAGGTGTGGCAGGGCTGGCTCCTCGCCAGGTAGCACCTGCCTCACCTGTTCCAGCTGCTGGTGGAGACCGTCAAACCAGGGCAGTCCTCGGCCTGAGCGTGCACACCTCCCGTCTCCGCTCCAGGTCACCGAGACCCCTGTGTGTCTGTCTCCACACGACCCTTTCATCTGATGAGGACACTGGTCCTATTGGAGAAGACCTACCCCAATAGCCTCATCTCAACTTGATCACATCTGCAAAGACCCCCTTTCCCAGGAAGGGCACATTCACGTGACGCAGGGTTAGAACTTGAACACAACTCAACCCAGGACAGAATCCCAATAGCTGGGGTCAAAAGAAAGAAAACATTATAGCTCAAAAACGTTTATAGAATAAAACATGTAGAAATAACCACAAGGTACAGCATTTGGAACGTTGATTTGTTGTACTATTGTGCAGTCATTAAAACTGACTTTGGCGGGGGTTACTAGGAATTGAACTCAGGAGCACTCAACCACTGAGCCACATTCCCGGCCCTATTTTTATCTTATTTAGAGACAGGGTCTCACTGAGTTGTTATCACCTTGCTCTTGCTGAGGCTGGCTCTGAACCCGCGATCCTCCTGCCTCAGCCTCCCGAGCCTCTGGAATTACAGGCCTGTGCCACCGCACCCGACTAAAAATGACTACTGAAGCTAGGTGCAGTCGCACACACCTGTAATCCCAGCAGCTTGGGAGGCTGAGGCAAGAGGATCACAAGTTCAAAGCCAGCCTCAGAAACTTAGTGAGGCCCTAAAACAACTCAGTGAGACCCTGTCTCTAAGTAAAATACAAAATAGGGCTGGGGATGTGGCTCAGTGGTCAAGTGCCCCTAAATTCAATCCCTGGTACCAAAAAAAAAAAGACAAGAAACCGTGACCTGTGACAACATGAAAAAACTGTTTCTAATGTTGAAAACTACTACAGTGACAATTATGTCATGTGAATAATAAGGACTGGGGTCAGGTGCATTGGTGCCCAGCTGTGATCCTAGCAGCTTGGGAGGCTAAAGGAGGAGGTAAGGTCAAGGCCGGCCTGACCTCCGTCCTCTCCGGGCTCCCTGTGCTGGGTGCCTGTTAACCCACTTGGGCTGCCAGAGAAGGCACGACAGACTGGTGGCTTGGACAACAGACACCTGCTTCTCACAGTTCTCGAGGCAAGAAGTCCAAGTGGACGGTTCTGGCCACTTGGCTCCTGGCCTGCTGAGGCCACCTCCTCACCACATCTCCACGTGGCCTCTGCTCGGCGCCTGTCTGGAGGAGGCCAGGACAGCACCAGGCCCCGAGCTTCTTCTTGGTCACTAGTCCCATTATGGGGGCCACCCGTCCTGGGTACCTCACTTAGCCTTGATCACTCCCTTAAAAGCCCACCTCCGGGCTGGCACGCAGCTCCGCGGCTGTGCTGGCCTGGCACCATCACACCCCATCTTGGGGGCCGGGGGGTGGCGGGAGCTCCCTGTCCAACACAGTCCTGCTAGAGGTCGGGGCTGCAGCGTGGGAAATGGGTGGAGAAGGGGGACACGAACATGCATCCCATAACAATGCGTTCCTGCCACACAGCAATGCTCCGCTTCGAGAAGCTGAGTCCCTAGGTGCTGGGACAGGGACCACACTCGCAGCAGAGGGGACAGGAATTACTGAGGACTGGGGAACCAGCCGGGGGTTCGAGGACGAGGAAGCAGGTGACTAGGAGACCTGAGTGACTGCAAGGTGTGGCCACAGTGCGGTCCCCTAAATGCCAGGCTGGGCGCTGCGGACATGAAGTCATCCACCCCTCACGGCGCCCGGTGACCAGGTCCTGCCCCCGGCTCCATCCTCCAGTCACCTCCCAAAGCAGTTTTGTCCCCGCCTTGCTGACCAGAAAGCAGGGGTCCAGGCAGGCGGAGCGGCTCCGTGAGCAGGGGAGGACAGGCACTGCAGGGTGGCCTCAGAGCCGGGGCCCCAGGGCCGCCTCCTGTCCCCGCTCCCTGGGACGGGGCCTTTCCAGAGGCCCCCGCAGCAGAGCCGGATCCAAGGAGGAGCACGTCGGGGCGCCTGGGGTGACGGCCGGGTTGTTCTGGAAATGCAGCGTCCGTCCCTTGCGGAGCCTGCCACAGGCCTCCCCTGGCCACCAGGACACTGGGGCAGAGGAAAGGGAGCCACCAGCACGCGGCAGGCGGAGACGCAGCCGCTGCTTGTCCCCAGGCAGAGCGCACGGGCAGAGGCTTCCACCCAGGAGGAACCAAGGGGGACAACTGAATGGCCACCTCCTGGCCTGGGTGACTGTCCCTGGGTGGCTGTCCCTGGGCCACCACCTTGACACCGTCCCTATCACTTCGGACTTCATCCACCCCTTTCCTGGAGTCCCCAGGTGCTCCGAGGAAGCTTCCCGCGGGCTCAGAGCTCTGCCTGCAGGGCCCGGGGTCCAGGGAGCCGCCGTGGGCAGCGCCAGGACACCCTCTATTTGGGTTTCTGGGGAGAAACGCAGGAATGAGCACAGGGGAGTGAGAAAGGGGCCAGGAGGACCCCGCCAGCCTGGGGCAGAGAAAGGACAGGTCCACCGGTGAGGCCACTGTGTGCACAGTGCCCGGTGACCAGGGTAACCTGCGTCTGGGCCTGGAGGGCGGGTGCCGAGGCCACCGTTCAGCTGGGCTTCTGGGGACGCCCACCTGGGAGACACAGACTCAGCCCAGGCCCGGGTGACGGGATCTGTGGGGCGTCCCAGCCTGGCCGCGGCACTGCCGCCACCCTGTGGTGTCACCAACCAGATGGCCGTAGCCCGCCGAGGCTCTGCCCTCCGGAGAGCAGGCACACGGGGGGCCACGGGGCCACACAGCTGCCCAGTGCCACGCGGCTGGTGAGCGCGTCCCTGGGAAAGTCCCCGCGTGGCCTCGGGGGTCGCACCAGGGGGGCTCTGGGCGTTTCGCAGTTCATTTTATAATTTTTGGATCATGATATCATTCACATGACATTTTATTCCGTTATTTTATGATGTGTGGATGGGATGTTCGTGTTCCACTTGAAATAAGAAAACATCTAAAAAGGGAAATGGAGAAAATGGGCAAAGAGTGCGTTCAGGGCCGCAGTTGCCAGACCACGCTCCCGGGTTCGAGGACCCCTGCCGCTGCTCCTGCGAGCCGCGTGGCGGGGTCTCCCCGCGAATCACGCGGGGCCCAGAGGCGCCCTGCCGCGGCCGCCTGGCGGGCACACCGCAGGAGGGCCAGGGGCGCCGGGGCTCCGACCACTCCTCTGCCTGCTGGAGACGCCTCTCCATCTATGGCTTAGTGAGGGGCGGCACTGAGCCCAGCCTCCCGCGCACAGTGCCCGGGGCCCTGCCGGCCGCTGGCCAGGCCGCTCCTGGGCTGCTTCCCAGCTGGGCCATTGACCAGGCTCGCCAGGGCCACACCCCGCAGAGCAAAGCTGCCACTCAGGCCCCCTCCAGGTGCACGCAGGACGCCAGGTCTCCCCAGGGAAAGCACAGGACGCACAGGTGCCCAGCCGGAGGGGCCTGGGGACGAGGGACATGGCCTGGTGCTCGTCCCCAGGTGACCAGAGCCTCACTCCTAAGCCCACACCCAGAGGAAACCTCCAGAACCCCCACCAGGAAAACGGAAAGATGAAGACGGTAGATTTTACGACATGTCTCTTCTACGACAATTTTAAGAAGTTGCAAAAAGTGAAACGAAGTTTTCAAGAAGATTTTAATATGGTTTAAAAAAAAAAAAAAGCGTGTGGGGTGGGTACCACGAGGTAGGTGCTCCCTACCGCACGCGGGGAGCTGGGGTCTTCCTTTCGGGCCACTGGCCTGGTGGCTCTCGGTCGCCGCCCCCCACCTGCTCTGGGCCCGGAGCTGGAAAATCTCTCCATCCCAAGTCCAGGAGGCTGACTGAGTCCCTTCTGTCCCCAGACCCACACCCTTGTTCCCAGCAGGTGGCCCGGTGCAGAGGACTGACCCCAGCGCCCAGTCCACGTGGTGCTGTCCCCGTTCATTCGGGTCCTGCTGGTGGAAAGTGCTGGAAGCTGAACCTGGACCTCCGTCTGTTTCAAGGTTCGAGGTTGAACCCCTCCTCCCCTTCACCATGCGTTCATCTTCCCAAGCTCAGTTCAGATTTCCCGTGTCCTCGGTCTTCCTTTTGCATGTTCCCAGGGCCCCTGGCGTCCTCCAGGGGAAAGCCTGCTGTGCTTCAGTTCCTGCTGCCCCCCCCCCCCCCAGCCTCAGGGCAGCCTGTCTGCCTGGCCTTGGCGGAGCTGGGTGGGCCCTGGAACGCGGTGAGGGAGGGGAGTTCGCGTGGCTGCTCCGGGGCTCCCCCTGCAGGTAGAGCCAGGCAGGGCTTTTCTGCAGACTCCTCTGCAGGGGCACAGAATCCCACCCGCAGACGTAAGGTCCCTCCCGCAGTGAGAAGTTCTTGTGAGCGAGATGAACAGAGAGAAATGACTTCTGCTCTGCGAGGAAATCAAAATACTAGAAAGAGATGGCGTCCTTTTCTGCGGGGAGCACATCTTGCTCTGGTTCCCTGCTTTTCCTGACTTGCTAGCTCAGCCTTCTTTGGGGAGATATGCTAGACCCACAGCGCTCTGCCCCAGGCACAGATTTATTGGGCACAGCTGGCCCCGTGGGGGCGGACATTCCCTGCTGACCCATGACCCACGCCCAAAGCCAAACCCCAAGTGGTTTCTCCAAATATCTCTGTCCTGGTTCTATTTACTAGTCACACCAAAATGAAGAGTTCATGTCCAAGGGAAGAAACTAGACAGAGCATTGGACTGGGAGGAGACATTTGTAACATCCACAACAGGCGGAGGATATTAACAGCAGTTGCAGAAGAATTCACAGAAGTCAGGGAAAGCGGTGGCTTGATCTTGCTAACTCCTATTCTTGCTTCGCGATTGCTTCTACTCTCTCTCCTTCACAAGTAAGAAGGAAAAAAAAACGACAGAAAGTTTGGACACTTAGGGTGTTGTGACTGAAAATTTCTAAAAATTTCACATGTGTTTTCTAACTGACATATTGATGCAGACAGGTAGCATAATGTAGTAGAAAGATCTTGTTTTGGACTGAATGTTTGGTATTTGTGTCCCCAAATTCTGTGGTTAAAACCCCAGTGCCAGTGTGGAGTTGGGGCCTCTACGAGGTAATTAAGGTTAAATGAGGGCATACATGTGGAGCCCTAATCCAGGAAGATTAGCATCCTCGTATGAAAGATGCCAGTGTGGATTACATTTGTGATGCCAAGATAAGGAAATGACCTAAATATCCACTGAGGAACAAATGGATATAGAAACCACAAGGAATATACATCAATGGAATATTACTCAGCCTTAAAAAAGAGCAAGATCTTGCCATTTGCCACAGCATGGGTGATCCTGGAGGACACTATGCTGAGTGAAATAAGCTAGACCCAGGAAGAAAAATGTGCATGAGCTCACTTCTATGTGGAACATTGAAAAACTCCAAATATATAGAGATAGAAAACAAAACAGTAGCTACCAGGGCTGAGGGGTAGGGTCAGAGGAGGAAATGGAGGGATGTGAGCTATCGGACACAAGGCAGCAGGCATGTAGTGTGGACAGGTCTGGAGGCTCACGCACAACGCAGGGCCAGAGGGGACAAGGTCATTGTGTAGCTGGTGTTCGTGCTAGATGGGTGGATTTTAGCTGTTCTTGCCACAAAAACAAAACAAAAACTGGACACCCGTGTGAGACAATGGCTATGCTCACTGGCCGCATTACAGTAAGCTTTTTGCTCTCTATATGTAATTCATGATGTCCTGTTGTCTACATTAAGTAAGCACAATAGGATTTATTTAAGTAAAGAAGGGTGCTAGGGAAATAGCTCAGTGGTAGAGCACTAGCCTAGCATGTGTGAGGCTTTGGGTTCAATCCCCAGCACCACAGGGGGAAAAAGAAGAAGAAGAGACAGCAGAGTTCTTTCTCTTTCTCTGTAGTCCCCAGGAAAGACCAAGTGAGGACACAGTGAGAAAGTGTTGTCTGTAAGTCAGAGAAAACCAGGTGGCTGAAAACTCCTCCCCTGGCACGCGGATCCTGGACTCCAGCCTCCGGAGATGGGAGAGAATAAATTCCTCTTGTTACGTCACCTGGTCTGTGCAATTTTGTCTTAGCATCCAAAATAAACTAACACAGACCAATAGTTTTGGATCAGACAAAATTACGTGGAAATCCTGGTTTTTGCCCTTACTGAGTGACGTTGACAAAGTTGCTTAATGTTTCTGAGCTTGAGATGTCACCAAGGATCCATACACCTTGCTGGTTGACTTTCCAGTAGGGTTTAATCTCATCATTTGGCACCAAGCAGACCCTCCAGCGGTGGCCTGTCCCTATGACTGCCTTCTTTCCTCGAAGCTGATTCTTGCTTGTCTTTGAATTTTGAAACAATGACATGTGGTCACTTGGAAGCTACATTTCACTGGAGTTGATAGGAGACAGGGGAGCTTTTCCCAAATCCAACATGTATTTCTGCATTTATTCTTTCATTTGCAAGACACTACCAAGAATCCTCTTGGGGAAAAATCCAGTTTGAACTCCCATGCGTGGGGTGGAAGTGGGTAGTTACTGTCTAGACTTCCCCTCAGGGGCCGAGGAGCGGCAGCTCCCAATAGAAGCCACCTCCCTGTGGTTGTCCCCAAGGGAAAGGCTCGCAGGAGCTGCACCGTGGGCCTGGGTGTGGCGAGCACCTCTGTCCCAGTCAGTGACGCCGGCCTCGAATTCTGAGGTGAGCTTCTGTGGGGTCCCAGAGCTCGGAGACCTGGGAGACCTGGGCCCGCGGGCCGCCTGGCTCTCGCGTGTGCGGGGAGGGCGTGTGCCAGGACCTCGCCACGCTGGGCCTACTGGTGAGTCTGGAGGCCGCCACTGCAGGTGCCGGGACAACGGTCACCCGACATTCCCAAGCCGTGGGTGGAAGTGTCTGTGAGCCTGGGCTCCTGTGTGTCCGGGAGAGTCTGCACTGTCCCCATGGCCGACGCGGCAGACGGTGGCCAAGTGGGAAGGTCCCCGAGGTGGCTTTGTGAGTTTGAGTTTGGGTTCGGAACCGGAGAGCCTGCACACCCTCCCGCCCCACCGACGGAGCAGTGCCGGCTCTGAGCACCCCCGCGGGTCCGCTCTGAGGCGAGGCCTCCTTCCTGTCCTCTCTCGGGAGGACAGCCCGCCGCTCTGGGCTCTGGGGTCCTCCTCCAGTCCTGGACTCTGGGGTCAGGGCTCAGAATCACAGGCTCCGGTCGCTGCGGGGGAGGCTGCGGCTGTGGCTGGCGTCCGGACCCACCGGCCTGGGAGGCGTCCAGGTCTGCCAGGTCATGTGGGTGTCCCCAGCCTCCACCTCCTGTTCCAGGCTGAGGAAGTCCACGCCAGGTGAACCAGGTGGGAGGAGGCGGTCAGCAGGAAGGTGCACCGGGGTGAACACACGACCCCGTCACCTGTGCCAAGTTCCTGGCCACCGAGTCCGTGTTCTTCAGGGCATGGTGTAGGGTCTACGGGGAAGATGGGGACAGCCTGGGCCAGGGCCAGGTCTGGGATCCTGGCAATGTTTCCTGTCCCGAGTACACAAGGGCGAGGTACCTGAAGGCATCCAGCGGTCTGTGGGAAGGAACAGAGTCGCACTCAAAATGATGCCTTGGGCCGGGCGCGGTGGTGCACGCCTGTAATCCCAGCACTTGGGAGGCTGAGGCAGGAGGATCGCGAGTTCAAAGCCAGCCTCAGTAATGGCGAGGCACTTAGCAACTCAGTGAGACCCTGTCTCTAATAAAATACAAAAAAGGGCTGGGGATGTGACCCAGTGGTCGAGTGCCTCTGAGTTCAATCCCCGGTACCAAAAAAAAAAAAAAAAAAGCCACCTCGGCAGGCCAGCCCAGGAGAGGAATTTCTAGAAGCTGTGGATTCCTTCTGGGTTTGGGCTCGCATACAGAAAGACACACGTGCACGCCACACTTCCTATGTGGAAACCTGAAAGGTCAAGTGTGATTCTGGAAAATAGTTCAGAAACTCTTTAAAATCTATTTTACATTTAAAAGGGGATTCATTAGAGAAACAGATAAAAACATGACAACATTTCATAGGTCATAGGCAATAATGACATACAACTTTTTAAAGATTTTTTGTACCGGGGATTGAACCCAGGGATGCTTAACCACTGAGCTGCATCCCAGCCCTTTTTATATTTTATTTAGGGACAGGGTCTTGCTAAGTTGCTTAGCAATTTTGCCAAGTTGCTGAGGCTGGCTTTGAACTCACGATCCTCCTGCCTCAGCCTCCCCAGCCTCTGGGGTGACATGTGTGCCACGAACCCTGGCTGGCCCAACTCTTTGCAAGTGTGAGCACTCAGTAGGGTATACCAATGTCGTTCACACAGGTACAACAGGTATGAGGCGATGAACCATGTTCATACATAAGTAGGTCAAAAGTGAGTTGTAGAAATGTGTGTCTCTGTGGTTGGCGATCGAGTGCACCCAGCTGGATAAGTGTGATCCTCTGAAATCCGCGAGGGACGACCTAGGACTTTGGACAAGATGACTTGAAAACCACGAGAGAGCTCACTACCATGGAGAGTCACCTAGTGAGCTGAGCTCTTGAGAAATTTTATCACTTACATGTGCAGACGTACAAAAAGGATGTCTCTTTGTTCATGGAGGAAGCTTCCACATTTTTACACACACACATACACACACACACACAATATTTATGCACAAAACAAGGGTTGTGATGATACACTTCTGCGGAGTCAAAGAAGGCATCAAGTGAGTTAGGACCCCCAAGTCTCTGTGCGACCTCTACCTCTAGTATTGGGCTTGATGCAAAAATGAAATACGTAGCATAGAGAATCGTAAGAAAATATAGCGCTGACAACTTAAAATAGTGGGAAAAAAACTTTTAAAAAGAAGCGGGTGGGGGGTGGGGAACCTAACCCTCCCAAACAAACAAAAACAAAAGACTAAAGAAAAAAAAATTCATGACACACGACCAAGTGTACTTCAGGGGTGGACACGGGACCCTGCATGGAGGTGGCCCCTGGGCTGTCGACTCGCTCCGACTTGGGCTGGTTTGAAGTCCCGCGTGGCATCCAAGAGCTTCTTTCCTTCTCTCGGGCGGGGCTGTGCTCAGAGAGGTGCTCCCGCTCACTTCCCGCTCACTTCCCGCGTGGAGCGCGGGTCACTGGCTTGTGGGTTTTGGGATTTTCAGCTTCAGGGTTTCGACATTCAGGTTCTAATCTTCGGGGATTGTGGTCTTTTGTGCTTTTAGTACTTGGGAGTGTGGCCCTCACGAGGGCATCTGATGGGCACCGAGTCCTTCTCACTCTACAAAGAGGTTTGACAAAGTCAGTGATGCAGCAAGCGGCATCAGAATTCTCAAAACACGCCTTGAGGCCGTCTTGGGGTCGTGAAACATCCCAAAGAAAACAAGCTCTGTTCTGTGCTGGGCGCAGTGGCGTGCGCCTGTAATCCCAGCACTTGGGAGGCTGAGGCAGGAGGATCGCGAGTTCAAAGCCAGCCTCAGCCATGGCGAGGCACTTAGCCACTCAGTGAGACCCTGTCTCTAATAAAATACAAAAAAGGGCTGGGGAGGTGGCCCAGTGGCCAAGTGCCCCTGAGTTCAATCCCTGGTACCACAAAACAAACAAAAAAACCCCAAACAACAACAACAACAACAAAACCCCACGTGCTCCTCGTGCTGTGACATGGTGAACATAGGTCCAAGCTCTTGTTTGATTCACGAAGAGGCCGAGATTTGAAGGATTCCCAGACGTGCTTCTGGCTTCTCCAACATGGCTGCGGTGCCTCGGCAGCTGGCCAGCGTCTGCACCAGCGAGCTGAAGCACAGGGTGAGGTCCAGGGCACTGTCGGGTCAGCCCCCTTGACTTTCCACCTGCACAGTCCTTCAGGACCCCGAGCTCAGAGGGGCCCCGCCCTTGGCATAACGCTGTGCCAAGGGAAGTTCTGGATTTCTGCAGAGAGGGCGCTGCATCTTTGTTTGCAACATGCCCCAAATTATGTGGCCGTCTGGACTTACCTCCTCGTGCCTGGAACCAGAATTCCAACACAGCTTTGATTAAAAAAATAAACCCATCAGGCTGAATGCACTTTGAAGCAGAAGTCTACATTCTAGAATTTTATTTTATTTCAAAGATACTGGCTAGGTTGGTTTTCTCTAAAAGTGGTGTTTCTGCTCATAAAATAGTTTCATAGAATAACCCTGGTAATTGGCTCATAATATCCCCGAACGAGAAGTTTGTTCTTAGCTTAGGAAAGGCTGGGGAGCCAGAGAGGCAGCGCTCCCGGCTCAGCTGGACCAACATGCCACCATCGAGCGCTACGATCGTACGCGAGTGATTGCAGACGGGCTCTGTGTTGAGGTTTGAGCTGCAGCAGAACATTTAGTCGGCTCTATGGGGTTCCCAGGGAAAAAACTTTCATCTTTCTTGGGATGTGTGCAAAGCTTAAATTTCAAAGGATGGATTGGGCAAGCGTTCACTCACTGACCCAAAAGGAGTTTGGAAAAGATGGTGCTGTGTTCCACTAAAGGGTCATCCCTCGGTTTAACTGAGCAAATGCTAATGCTCATATGCATCTATTTAAGCAGAACTGTGCCACAGTAATGGGGGGACCCTGCGGAGGGGCCCCGGTGTTTAGACTGTGAGATTCATTAGGGCGGTCAGGAACACTGGAGTTTGGTTTTAACTCAAACGTTCAATCAAATTTTTTCTTTGAAATGTATCCTCTCTTGTTTGTTCTACAAAATATTTTTGCTGGACCTCTGTGTGTCTAGAGCTGAATAACCTCCTTTGATCCAGGCCTGCAATCCCAGCCCAGAGGACCCAGCCTCAGGGTACAGCCCTGCACCCCAGGAGATCTGGATTCAGTAGGCTCCAAGGACATGTTCACCTTTTAGCTTCAACATAGTCACCAGTATGGTATGAACCCTGTGTGATTTGCACGGTGGACTTTATGACTTTGTGATATATATATGTATATATATATATATATATATATATATATTCAAATTGATAGATTTTATTTATTTATTTATCTTAGCAGTTTTAGGTTTACAAAAATGTTGACTAGGAGGTGCAGCGCTCCTGCGTGTCTGCTTACGCGACCTTCCTCAGTTGTCCTTGCTAGGAACACCTTTCACAGGTGCGCACCTTCCTCACATTGGATAAGCCAGGATCGTCCATGGTTAGTGACCAAGGCCTGTTGACTTTAGGGTTCCCCCTTTGGGTCTGAACGTTCTATGCTCTGACACGCGTATAACACTGGCGCCCACTGTTTGCAGGGTGTGCAGCGGTGGTTAAAATCACCCTAAAAATCCTGTCTGCGCCCCGCCCTCCCCGCCCCGCCCACTGTTCCCCTGTTCCCGCTGTTTTCTTCACCCTCTCTGCCTTTTGCTGGGCTCAGCGTGCACCCCTAGGCACGCGGCCCTTCCAGACCGGCTCTTCCGCCTGGCCGTGTGCACTTGGGCTTCTCCGGGCAGGACAGCTCCCTTCTTTCGATCACTGAGTGACAGTCCTGCGCCTGCTTGTCCCCCAGTCCATCCATTGCCTGTTCAAGGACATCTCGGTGGCTTCCACGCTTCCACCAAATACGAAGGAGACGGCTATAAAAACATTCGTGTGCAAATTCTTGTGTGCGTAGGTTTCCAGCGCCTTTGGGTGCAGGTGCGCATGCACACTCACACGTCCCGCTCTTCTTGGAAGAGAAAAAGGCGAAGGAGGGTTTGGAGATGCTTTCTAGGTCGACGTGCGCTGTGATGTGTGCGGAGGACACGAGTTGAAAGTGAGTTTGTTTTTTTTTTTTTTTTATAATCTTTAATATGTACAACTCATAGTGCATGTATTTAGCATTTTTTTACATACAATTGCTTGCATACAGAGTATATTCGTACAATTCAGGTCTTCAATCATGCATTTAGGAAAATGATATCCATCTCATTCAAACACCTTTTCTTTTTCCTTTTCTCCCTCTCCCTCCCCCCTTGCTCCCTCTCTTACTCTCCCTTCCCTTTGACCATTCTAGTGTTCTTCTAGTCCTCGTATGTACCCTCCCATCCAACAATACTATGGACTAACCTCCTTATATCAGAGAAAACATTTGGTACTTGGATTTTTGCGACTGACTAACTTCACTTAGCATTATGTCTTCCAACTTCATCCATTTACCTGCAAATGCCATTAATTTATTTTCTTTTATTGCTGAGTAAAATTCCATTGTGCGTATAGACCACATTTTCTTAATCCACTCATTTACTGAGGGACATCTAGGTTGGTTCCACAACCTAGCTATTGTGAATTGCGCAGCTACAAACATTGAGATAGCTGTGTCACTGTAATATGCTGTTTTTAAGTCCTTTGGGAATAGACCCAGGAGTGGGATGGCTGGGTCATAGGGTGGCTCCATTCCCAGTTTTCCAAGAAATCTCCATACTGCTTTCCATAACGGTTGCACCATTTTGCAGTCCCACCAGCAATGTATGAGTGTGCCTTTTTCCCCACATCCTCTCCAACATTTATTGTTGCTTGTGTTCTTGATAGCTGCCATTCTGACTGGAGTGAAGTGAAATCTTAGAGTAGTTTTGATTTGCATTTCTCTAATAGCCAGCGATGTTGAACATTTTTTCATGTATTTGTTAATTAATCGTGTATCTTCTTCTGAGAGGTGTCTTCTCAATTCCTTAGCCCATTTATTGATTGGGTTATTTGTTTTTTTGGTGTAAAGTTTTTTGAGTTCTTTATATATTCTAGAGATCAGTGCTCTGTCTGATGTGCATGTACTAAATATTTGTTCCCAATTAGTTGGCTCTCTATTCACCTCACTGATTGTTTCTTTTGCTGAGAAGAAGCTTTTTAGTTTAAATCTATCCCATTCATTAATTCTTGGTAGTAATTCTTGTGCTACAGGATTCTTATTGAGGAACTTGTGGCCTAATCCGACATGTTGGAAATTGGAGCTTACTTTTTCTTCTATTAGGCGTATTGTCTCTGTTCTAATTCCTAGGTCCTTGATCCATTTTGAATTGAGTTTTGTGCATGGTGAGAGATAAGGATTTAATTTCAATTTGGTGCATATGGATTTCCAGTTTTCCCAGCACCATTTGTTGAAGAGGCTATCCTTTCTCCACTGTACATTTTTGGCACCTTTGTCTAATATAAGATAGCTGAAATTATATGTATTAGTTTCTGTGTCCTCAATTCTGTACCATTGGTCCACCAGTCTGTTTTGGTGCCAATACCATGCTGTTTTTGTTACTATTGCTCTATAGTATAATTTAAGGTCCGGTATGGTGATGCCCCCTGCATCACTTTTCTTGCTCAGGATTGCTTTGGCTATTCTGGGTCTCTTATTTTTCCAGATGAATTTCATGACTGCTATTTCTATTTCTTTGAAGAATGACATTGGGATTTTGATTGGAATTGCATTAAATCTGTATAGTGCTTTTGGTAGTATGGACATTTTGACAATATTAATTCTACCTATCCAAGAGCAAGGTAGGTCTTTCCATCTTCTGAGTTCATCTATAATTTCTTTCTTTAGTGTTCTATAATTTTCGTTATACAGGTCTTTCACCTCTTTCGTTAGGTTGATTCCCAGGTATTTTATTTTTTTTGATGCTATTGTAAATGGGGTAGTTTTCATCATTTCCCTTTCAGAGTCTTTTTTGCTGATGTACAAAAATGCCTTTGACTTATGTGTGTTGATTTTGTATCCTGCAACTTTGCCAAATTCATTTACTAGTTGTAAAAGTTTTCTGGTAGAGTTTTTTGGGTCTTCTAGGAAGATTATCATGTCATCAGCAAATAGTGCTAATTTGAGCTCTTCTTTTCCTATCTGGATCCCTTTAATTTCTTTCGTCTGTCTAATTGCTCTGGCCAGAGTTTCCAGTACTATGTTAAATAACAGTGGTGAAAGGGGGCATCCCTGTCTTGTTCCAGTTTTTAGAGGGAATGCTTTCAATTTTTCACCATTTAAGATAATGTTAGCTCGGGGCCTTGCATATATAGCTTTTATAATGTTGAGATATGTTCCTGATATTCCTAGTTTTTCCAGTGTTTTGAACATAAAGGGGTGTTGTATTTTGTCAAATGCTTTTTCTGCGTCAATTGAGATGATCATATGATTTTTGTCTTTAAGTCTATTGATGTGGTGTATTATGTTTATTGATTTCCGAATGTTGAACCAGCCTTGCATCCCTGGGATAAACCCCACTTGATCATGGTGCACTATCTTTTTGATATGTTTTTGTATCCGATTTGCCAGGATTTTGTTGAGGATTTTTGCATCTATGTTCATTAAAGATATGGGCCTGAAGTTTTCTTTTTTGGATGTGTCTTTGCCTGGCTTTGGAATTAATGTAATATTGGCCTCATAGAAAGAGTCTGGAAGAGCTCCCTCTTTTTCTATTTCTTGGAATAGTTTGAAGAGCATTGGAATTAGTTCTTCTTTGAAAGTCTTATAGAACTCGGCTGTAAACCCATCAGGTCCTGGACTTTTCTTTGTTGGTAGCTTTTTGATGACTTCTTCTATTTCTTTGCTTGTAATTGATCTGTTTAAATTGTGTATAGCCTCCACATCCAGTTTAGGCAAATCATATGACTCTAGAAATCTGTCAATGCATTCAGTATTTTCTATTTTATCAGAGTACAGGTTTTCAAAGTAATTTCTAATTATATTCTGTATATCTGAGTGTGTTTGTTGTGATATTCCCTTTTTCATCACGAATGTTAGTAATTTGAGTTTTTTCTCTTCTTCTTTTCGTTAGCATTGCTAAGGGTCTGTCAATTTTGTTTATTTTTTCAAAGAACCAACTTTTAGTCTTGTCAATTCTTTGAATGGTTTCCTTAGTCTCGATTTCATTAATTTCTGCTCTGATTTTAATTATTTCCTGTCTTCTACTGCTCTTGGTGTTGGTCTGTTCTTCTTTTTCTAATGCTTTGAGGTGTGATGTTAAGTCATTTATTTGTTGGTTTTTTTTTCCTCTTAAGGAATGAACTCAGTGCAATGAATTTTCCTCTTACTACTGCCTTCATAGTGTCCCAGAGATTTCTATATGAAGTATCTGTGTTCTCATTTACCTCTAAGAATTTTTTGATCTCCTCTTTGATGTCTTCTTCAACCCCTTGTTCATTCAGTAACATGTTGTTTAGCTTCCAGTTGATGGAGTAGTTTTTCTTATTCCTTGTTTTGTCGTTGATTTCCAATTTCATCCCTTTATGGTCCGATAGCATGCAGGGTAGTATCTCTACTTTTTTATATTTGCTGAGAGTTGCCTTGTGACATAATATATGGTCTATTTTGGAGAAGGAACCATGTGCTGCTGAAAAAAAGTGTATTCGTTTACTGAGGGATGAAATATTCTATATATGTCCGTTAGGTCTAAATTGTTAATTGTTTTAATGAGGCTTAAAGTTTCTTTGTTTAGCCTTTGTTTGGATGATCTATCCATTGTTGAGAGAGGTGTGTTGAAGTCCCCTAGAATAACTGTGTTGTGGTCTATTTTACTCTTGAACTTGAGAAGCGTTTGTTTGATGAATGTAGGTGCTCCATTATTTTGGGGCATATAGATTTATGATTGTTATATCCTGTTGATGAATGGTTCCCTTAAGTAATAAGAAATATCCATCTTTGTCCCTCTTGATTAGTTTTGGTTTGAAGTCTACCTTATTTGATACGAGAATGGAAACCCCTGCTTGCTTCCACCGGCCATGTGAGTGATAAGACTTTTCCCAGCCTTTCACTTTCAGTCTGTTGATGTCTTTTTCTATGAGGTGTGTTTCTTGGAGACAGCAAATTGTTGGGTCGTTTCTTTTAATCCATTCTGATAATCTGTGTCTTTTGATTGGCGAGTTTAGGCCATTAACATTCAGGGTTATTATTGAGATATGATTTTTATTCCCATCCATTTTTATTTAAATTATGGTCTTTAGCTTGATTAGGTTTCTCTTCTGGTTGGTATTTCCTTTAGTTTAATATCTCCCTTTGTTCATTTTCATTATCATCTTTCTCTTCTTCTTCATGAAAAATGTTGCCCAGGATGTTCAGAAGTGCTGGCTTTCGAGATGTGAAATCTTTTAACTTTTGCTTGTCGTGGAAGGTTTTTATTTCATCTTCAAATCTAAAGCTCAATTTTGCTGGATATAAGATTCTTGGTTGACATCCCTTTTCTTTCAGAGCTTGAAATATGCTATTCCAGGATCTTCTTGCTTTTAAGGTCTGGGTTGAAAAATCTGAACATAGTCTGATTGGTTTCCCCCTATATGTGATCTGCTTCCTTTCTCTTGTGGCTTTTAGTATTCTCTCCTTGCTCAGTATATTAGGCATTTTCATTATAATGTGTCTTGGTGTGGATCTGTTGAGATTTTGTTTGTTTGGTGTTCGGTATGCCTCTTGAACTTGGTTTTCCCATTCATTCCTCAAGTTTGGAAAATTTTCTGTAATTATTTCGTTAAATAGATTACTCATTCCTTTGGCTTGAAAACTCTGCCCCTTCCTCTACGCCAATCACTCTTAAGTTTGGTCTTTTTATGCTGTCCCATAATTCTTGGATGTTATGTTCTTGATTTCCAACGAGTTTTGCTGTACGATCTAAATTCTTCTCTAGGACAAATATTTTGTCTTCATTGTCTGAGGTTCTTTCCTCCAAGTGGTCTACTCTGTTGGAGATGCTTTCAATTGAACTTTTATTTTGGTTTATTGCTTCTTTCATTTCTGGAATTTCTATTTGGTTTCTCTTTAGAGCCTCTATTTCCCTATTGAAGTAATCTTTTACTTCCTGTATTTGTTTTTGGAGTTCTTTGTCAAAATGATCTTTTGCCTCCTGTACTTGCTCCCTCATCTCATTTTTGAGTTCATTCTTAAGTTCCCTAAACATTTGGCATATGTAATTTCTAAATTCCATCTCTGGCATTTGACCAACTGTGTTTGCCATGAAATCTACTGATGATGAATCTTGATTTGATTGTGTCACTTTCTTCCCTTGTTTTTTCATGCTGCTTGTGTGTCTTTTCTTCCTGCACTGTGGGACCTTGACTGTTTCGATTTTACCTTAATTCCTTATGTTGTTCCTGTAGTACGAAGCTATCAGCTCCCCTTATAATTCCTTTACACTTTAAAACCTAACACTTTCTATTCAGAAAATTCAATTTTGATCACAATGTACAGATTTTGTTAACCGAGATATTATTTCCAGTTTACTCTGTATGCTTCTGATGGGGTTTTATAGCTTCAAGTATTGGATACAGAGGTATTATGTTTAAGAAGAAGGAAGCGTCTTGAATTGTTCTTTCTTGAAAAGTATGAGAGGAGAGTTCTATTGACGTGGATTACTGGAAGTGGTTTAGTATCAGTAGAGAGAGAGAAGATAGAGAATGGAGTAGACACTTAGGTGAAGAGACCAATTTATATATAAAGTAAGATGGAAAAGATGAAAAAAATGATAAAAGAGTAGAAATTGGTGTAAGAGAGAGGAGATAGAGAATCAAGAAAATGGAGAGTAAACTATATATAGCACCTCTTTTCTATCCAGTTCAATTGCGCTGTTTCTAGAAATCCCAAATTCTGCGTACAGCTTGTTTTTGTCTCTGTTTAGTATGCACTGGCAGGGTGCAAATATGAAAGATGAAGGAGGAAGAAGAGATGCCAAAGTGAGAAGGAAGAAAAGAAGGAACGAGAAAAGGAGCAGAAGCAAACAATCAAACACTCTGACAATCAATGCAAAAAAAGCAGAACAGAACAAAGCCAAAAAAAGAGAAAGAACAATAAACAATCAATAAACAATCTAACAAAAGCCAATAACACAAGCAGACCGACCAACCAAAAAAAAAAAAAAAAAAAAACGTCGAACCCCAAGTCTCAAACAAAACGGGCCCTGGGAAGCCCCCCTTCTCTTTTCCCTTTCCAGTTTAAGCCAACTGCATTGGATCACGTCCAGAAAGTCTGCGAGTCAATTCTGCACCCTATGCCAGCGGCTGCTCAGGGGGAAGATTGGCTCAGGGTGGTTGTGTGTCAACAGATGAATGGCTCCGGGAAGGGGACCTCCAGAAGGCACCCTTTCCCCACGCCCACCCACAGTTGTAGCTTCTTGTGGCCGCTGGGCTGGCCTCAGACACGCCCTCCCCTGCTGGTTACCCGAGTCTCACCCAGGTGTGCGCTGCCTTCAAAGCGATGGGGCTCCCTGGATGTCTGCAGCTGTTGTCTCCTCCGTCTTTTCCCCTTTGTCTGGCTCAGCCACTGCACTTCTCAAAGATGGCGGAGTTCTCCTCCCATTCAGCAGCTGCTCTGCAGACCCTTGTGTCGGTCCAGATCGTGGGGGGGGGGGGGGTCGACTTGGCAAGCACTGCGAAAGAGCTCCTCGTGGACACTGCCCACGCCTCTAGGCCTCTTTTTATCCCTCCTCCCCTATGGGTTTCAAAGCCGCTGGGTGGATCGTCTCCTTGCCGAGATGGTCTTAGCCCCTGCGCCTGCAGCACGGACAGCGTTGTTTCGGGCTGTGGACCGCTGGGACTCTGTCCCTGGTTGTTGTGGCCCTGAGAACTTTGTATTTCGCTGTCCAGAGGTGCAGGAATGTCTCGGCTCCCTTTCAGTCGCAAAAGAACCGCCAGCAAAGCGCTCAAACTTCCCACTCCGCGTCCTTCAGCAACTGCGTCCAGAGAGCACCTCCCTCCTGTCGGCCATCTTCAAAATCAAGTCCAGATTCTGAGGAAAGTGAGTTTGATGCTGGCAGAACATTCTGGCTGGAGCATCTGGGATGGGCAGGGATGGGTGGAGCCAGCGCGGCCTCTGCTGGTCAGGAGAGGGCAGGGGCGGGGTCCTCCCTAGGCGCTGACCTGGAGTCTAAGGGCGCCCACGCCTGGGCTGCTCCGTGCAGCCGCTCCAGCCCGTTGCGCCCCAGCCCGTGCGCTCCAGCCCGTGCCCCAGCCCGTGCGCCCCAGCCCGTGCGCCCCAGCCCGTGCGCTCCAGCGTGTGCGCCCCAGCCCGTGCGCCCCAGCCGGTGCGCCCCAGCCCGTTCGCTCCAGCTCCTGCACGCGGCGCTCTCTAAGGTGCGCGACAGGCCCTGAGCGCAGGTCCTGCCTCCATCAGCGCCATCACGTGGGGCCTGCGCTTGGCCAGCGGTCGCACCGTCCAGTCCCGCGGCCAGCCTGGGCCCGAGGCACCGAGGCCTTCGGAGCCAGAGCTGCCCCTCCCCACCCCGCCCACCCACCTGGCGGGCGCTTCCTCCCCTTCTGGAAGGTTCTTCCAACGCAGTTCACTCTCCTGCCCTGTGACGCCTTGGTCACTCTGTCCGGTTTCAGGTGCAGGAGGGACTCCCAGGTCCTGGCCGGCAGGTGGGAGTGTCACGGGTAGAAGGAAACCTGCGCACATGGGCCTGGCGGGAGAGTCTGCAGGAAGGAGCAGCCGCGCTGGCCGGCGCAGCAAGACCCCTCCCCACCACTGAAACCCTGCAGGAAGGAGCGTTTGCTCTGGCCGGCCATGGAGGAAGCCCCTTCCCCACAATTTGCACAGATGTTGCCAGGGAAAACGAGGGGAGGACTTGGTGGTCTTACCCACGGTGGCACAATATGATTGGGCAGGGGGCTCTTAAAAGATTAAGATGCTTCTGCAATAAATGAGCTTGCAGGCCTGTCGCCAAGGGCCTGCTTCCACCCAGCTCCCTGAGTCCGTGTCTTGACCTCAGCGCCGCTGCTTATCCCGGCGACTGAGTTTGGCCGAGACCCACGGTAATGATGATGTTCAGGAATACATAATATTTCTTTTCTTTTCTTTCTTTCTTTTTTTTTTTTATTGTGGTACCAGGGATTGAACTCAGGGGCACTCGACCACTGGGCCACATCCCCAGCCCTTTTTTGTTTTATTAGAGACAGGGTCTCACTAGGTTGCTAAGTGCCTTGCCATTGCTGAGGCTGGCTTTGAACTCACGATCCTCCTGCCTCAGCCTCCCAAGTGCTGGGATCACAGGCGTGGCCACCGCGCCCGGCTAGGAATACATAATATTACTTCGTGTTGAGATATTACTGTTACTTGGCTTACAAGTTTATATTCTCTGCTTCCATATAAGTATCATGAAATAATATTTAAAAAGTATCACCTGATTTATTTATTTATAATATCTTTTTTTAGTTGTAGTTGGACACAACACCTTTATTTTATTTATTTTTATGTGGTGCTGAGGATGGAACCCAGCGCCTCGCGCGTGCTAGGCATGCGCTCTACTGCTGAGCCACACCCCAGCCCCTGGTTTATTCTCAAGAACTTTTGTGAATGCAGAGGCACCTATTTCTTCCATCCAAGTGCAGGTATAACAGAACAGAGGAGTCAGTGCTCCGCTTCTACTTTAAACATTGAGGGCATTTAAAGTGCATCGCAGAAGCAGTGATCTCAAGAGCTGGGCTGTCTCCATGCTGGCAATGAATTGATAGCTACGTGGGGGAGAAGAGGAGCTGCTGGCAGATAAAAGTAGTAGAAGTGTTTCAGTAGCAAAAATCATCATACTGCAATCATCATGGTGAATATTAGTCTAAGAAAAGACGTCGATGGCTGTTAAATCCCGTGTGGTGTGGGTGAGGAGAAGGAAGATGTTCACATGGTGTTAATAGAGACCACCATTTGAAGGAGAGGAAGCAGAGTTATGTCAGGAAGAAACTAGACAATACCTTTACTGCATGGTCCAAATTGGCATCCTAATCGAGAGGAGGATGGACCCCAGAGGCTCAAAGCCAGCCTCAGCAAAAGTGAGATGCTAAGCAGCTCAGTGAGACCCTGTCTCTAAATAAAACACAAAATAGGGCTGGGGATGTGGCCCAGTGGTCGAGTGCCCCTGAGTTCAATCCCCAGTGCCCCCCCCACCAACAAAGAAATTACTACTGGAGCATTAAGATCAAAGAGACACAAGATACAGGTGGACGACAATGTGTATAACCATGACGTGCACAACCTGCTCTCAAACGGTCCAGAAAAATAAGTAATGACACGTGTGTGTTAGTGTATGTGTCCATGTATATATCACATGAAAACGCGTTAAAATTTGTCAACAGTTCTTGAAGTCTGGTGGACGTAGGTGGGGTTTCTTTAGTAAGAAAGTCTGAAGCCACTTCGAGGTGCCCACTTGAAAAGCTGACCTGTAGGAGCGACGACAGTGCCAAGGCGGGGCTTTCGCCCAGGCAGCTCTGCCCGTGAGGGACCCGCCTTCCCGTTGGGGTTGAAGAGCGGCCCACTGCAGCCTCCCGAGCCAGGAACCTCGACAGGAGGCTGCCGTGCGCACCGCGCAGAGGCGTCTCGGGAGGCTGTCTCCTCTGCAGAGTTCTAGAATTCTCCACAGAGCAGAGCGGGTGCAGGAAATGGCGGAGGAACCTTCTCCCGACGAGTGGACCAGCAAGCTGGGAGTGGGGGGGCTGGAGAGGCAACGGGGTCCCCGGTGGGCCCTCCTGGCCCCAGCTGGGCTGAGACCTGGGGCAGAGAGGGTCTCCAGGATGCCCGGGAACAGCGCCTGCACTTGCCCACCCGGAGCTGGGAGGGTGCTGTCGAGGGCACCCACGCCCGCCGGAGGTGTGGACTGGAGGCTGGGGGGTAGAGGCCGAGGAGGCCTGCGTGTTGGTCAGCACGTGCCCAGGATTGCTGTCACCATTCAGCGTTGGCGTGGATTCTCCTTGGTTTGCGGGGCCTTCCTCTTCACCGGGGAAGTCCTCAGGAAGCTCCTGGGCTCCCCCCACCCCGTCCTGAGGTGGACACGGTCACTGGCACACCCAGCCCTGGGCCCTCTCCTACCTGCTGTAAGCGGGCCTCCAGGGAGGCAGCTGCTTGCCCCTGGGTATGGACCGGGAGGCAGGGGCCCTCTGAGGACAGGGGCTGAGATCTGTTCAGGAGGTGGAGGCTGGGGCCTCTGAGGACAGGGGCTGAGATCTGTTCAGGAGGTGGAGGCTGGGGCCTCTGAGGACAGGGGCTGAGATCTGTTCAGGAGGTGGAGGCTGGGGGCCCTCGGTGGTGACGGAGCCTCTGGGGTGGCTGTGGGGGCTTCATCCCCCGGAGGTGTGTGGTTGTGAGACCCCGGTGAGCTGGTGGGGTCAGCTCCTCTGCAGTCCCTGGGCCTGGGTGGTGGGTCACGCTGTGCCCGAGCCTTCAGGGTGAGGGTCCCAGGAGGGCAGCGGCACCCTCCTGCTGCAGCTGATCGGCCCTGCAGCACCATGGGGAGGGGGCTCCTCCATCCTGCCACGGAGGACGACCTCCCAGCCACAGGGACAGAGCAGGGAAGAGCCGCAGCTGGACTCGCCTTCAGAGCTCCACTTCAGGTGGACGACATTGAATGAAGGTGGTTGAGGAGGAAGACGGAGAGTCTGCGCGGATTCTGGAAGAATTTGGGGTCTTTCCTATTGTTTTGGAAGTTGACTGATCTGACTGATTTATTTAGCAGCTATTTACTCTTCTCTGCGAGGTTCCTGTCGCTCTTGCAGCCCTCAGGCCCCGCCCGGGGGACGGCAGACTAGCACTGACGTGGTGAGAAGGAAGCGAGAGGGTCCCGGGAGGCCAGGGCCAGGGGAAGGGCAGCGGCCCTCGGGACAGGACGGGGCTCAGGTGGGGGGGGGTGTCCCGGGGCTGTGGGGACAGGCTCAGCTCGGCAGAGTGGGCTCACAGCTCGGGAGAGGAGGCTGAAGCGAGGGTCAGCAGGCCGTGCCCCTCTGGGGGCCCAGGGAGGGTGGCCCCTGCCCTCTGTGGCCTGAGGCCCCACACTCATCCGCCCCCACGGCCACCCCCTCTGTCCCTCTGTGTGTCCTGTCTTCTTATGTAAGGACACTGGTCACTGGATCCAGAGGCCGTCCTGAGTCCAGGACGGTTTCCTCTCAGGAGGCGTCACGGGTCACTCCGCGAGCTGCTGCGTACAGACGAGGCCACGTCGTCTGCCTCGCGTGGACAGGGTTCAAGGGGTGATAGTCACCCACGTGCCAGTGAAGGGCGGCAGGAACAAAGGCCTGGGGTGGTCAGCGAGGCCGGAGGCGGCAGCAGGCTTGTGGGAGAGGAAGGGGGCCAGTGTCCTGAGAGGTCTGGGCGACCCTCGTGGGACGGGGCGGCAGGAAGGGGAGCTGTAGAGGGTCACCATCCGATGAGGGGACGGGCGCTGTGCGGGCTAGCCCAGGAACCCAGGAGGGACTGAGGAGACAGAGGGACAGGGGGTTGTGTGGGCTAGACCAGGAACCCAGGAGGGACTGAGGAGACAGAGGAGGGACAGGGGGCTGTGCGGGCTAGCCCAGGAACCCAGGAGGGACTGAGGAGATAGAGGGACAGGGGGCTGTGCGGGCTAGCCCAGGAACCCAGGAGGGGCTGAGGAGAAAGAGGATGGACAGGGGGCTGTGCGGGCTAGCCCAGGAACCCAGGAGGGACTGAGGAGATAGAGGGACAGGGGGCTATGTGGGCTAGCCCAGGAACCCAGGAGGGACTGAGGAGACAGAGGGACAGGGGGTTGTGTGGGCTAGACCAGGAACCCAGGAGGGACTGAGGAGACAGAGGAGGGACAGGGGGCTGTGCAGGCTAGCCCAGGAACCCAGGAGGGACTGAGGAGACAGAGGAGGGACAGGGGGCTGTGCGGGCTAGCCCAGGAACCCAGGAGGGACTGAGGAGACAGAGGGACAGGGGGCTGTGCGGGCTAGCCCAGGAACCCAGGAGGGACTGAGGAGACAGAGGGACAGGGGGCTGTGCGGGCTAGCCCAGGAACCCAGGAGGGACTGAGGAGACAGAGGGACAGGGGGTTGTGTGGGCTAGGCCAGGAACCCAGGAGGGACTGAGGAGACAGAGGAGGGACAGGGGGCTGTGCGGGCTAGCCCAGGAACCCAGGAGGGACTGAGGAGACAGAGGAGGGACAGGGGGCTGTGCGGGCTAGCCCAGGAACCCAGGAGGGACTGAGGAGACAGAGGGACAGGGGGCTGTGCGGGCTAGCCCAGGAACCCAGGAGGGGCTGAGGAGAAAGAGGATGGACAGGGGGCTGTGCGGGCTAGCCCAGGAACCCAGGAGGGGCTGAGGAGACAGAGGAGGGACAGGGGGCTGTGCGGGCTAGCCCAGGAACCCAGGAGGGGCTGAGGAGACAGAGGAGGGACAGGGGGCTGTGCGGGCTAGCCCAGGAACCCAGGAGGGGCCGAGGAGACAGAGGGACAGGGGGCTGTGCGGGCTAGCCCAGGAACCCAGGAGGGGCCGAGGAGACAGAGGGACAGGGGGCTGTGCGGGCTAGCCCAGGAACCCAGGAGGGACTGAAGGAGGCAGGATTGGGGCAGGAGGTTATGAGGGGCTATAAATGTCTGCTGGAGACAGGGAATGGGTAGGAGACTGTGAGGGGCTAGCCCAGAACCTAGAAGTGACTGAAGGAGGCAGGGTAGGGGTAGAGGCAGTGAGGGTGTATCCCAGCAACCCAGGAGGGACTGAGGAGACAGTGTGGGGCAGGAGGCTGTGCGGGGCTAGCCCAGGAACCCAGGAGTGTGCGGAGGTGGCAGACCCAAGTGCAGAGGCGAGGACAGTGAGCAGTGGTTGGCCGGGATGTTTTGGAGGAAGGACCAATGTGGCATCCTGAATAACAGAGGTCGGGGAAGGAGGGAGAGCCAAGGCGAGAGCTGAGCATCACTCCAGGTCCTGTCTGAGCTCGGGCTGGGAGGGTGTGATGAGCAGGAGATGTTTGAGGCTGAAGTCTGGGTTCCTGCTGAATGTGCAGGAGTGGAACTGGGGGAGGGGTCCAGGCTGCAGGCTAAATTGGTGGGTGGGTGCGTTTTGTTCACATGTATTCCCTTCTCCTCTGTGAGGCATGTGGAGATCCCGGCGCATGGCTGGAACCGTGGATAGTAGTGAAGGAGTGTGTACCAGCAGGTGGGTAGTATATACAGAGTGGATACTCTGGACGCAGGGATGAGTCCTGTTCTGAGCTTTGTTGTGCACTCAGCATAGTGCACAGCTTAAAACCCGTGAATGGTTTCTTTCTTGATTCCATTTAGAATTTCAGTCACGGCAGTTGACTGAAGCAGCGGGAAGCAAGGCTGTGGCTAGGGAGGACTACGGAATTGGCTCATCCTAGATGTCACTGCTTTGACTTACAGGTGGAACAGAGGGGGCAGGAAACAGTGAAACAAAAGGAGAAGGGGGTGGCCAGGAAGGGAACCGGAGTTGGAGGGCTTGACGCTGGGGCCACCTCAGAGTGTGGTGGAGGTGGTGTGGGGTAGAAGAAGGGCTCTGGAATCAGACGCCTGAGCGTCCATTTTCCCCACTGTGAAAGAGGGACAGCTATCACCATCGTCCAGCCATCAGGGATCACTGAGGGGGTGAGACAGGTGGGGCCCTAACCTGACAGTGACGCTGTCGACCCACGCTGTGGGTCTAAGAGCCTTGCAACAGCGCTGGGTGGGTTGACTGTTCTTTATTTTGGAAAGCTGGGCAGGCTGAGGCACAGAGAGGTAAAGCACCTTGCCCAAGGTCACACAGCCGAACGGAGGTGGTGCAGACTCACTCAGCTGAGCTGCGACCCTCCTGCTGCTGCTCTGCCTGGGGGCTCAGTACCACTGACTACTCAGGAGGAACTTGAGTATGAACTCGGGGCTTATAATACAGGGGATTATTTACAAAATGTCACGTTGTGCATGGGACCTGGGACGGCCAGGCCAAGAAGGGACTCCCTGGCTGGAGGGACAGCAGGAGGTGCCATCTGAGACGAGCCCCGAGTGGGCGAGGCAGCCCCGGGGAGACCTGCAGAAGGAGCCTCCCAGGAAAGGCACAGCACAGGCCAAGGCCCTGGGGCCGCCGTGTGGTGGGCATTCAGAGATCTGGAAGAGGCCGGAGGGGCTGGACACCCTGGGGAGGCAGAAGTGGTGGCAGGAGGTGCCGCGGGGAGGTGGCCGGGGCTGGGACCTCCTGGTAGCACCTCGCTGGCCGTGGTGAGGCCTGTGAGTGGGGTCCTGGGCTGGTGGGTTCTGGTTAGGTAATGCCCCAGCCAGACGTTGGTGTTTAAAAAACGGAGATGAAAGGCCGGTCCAACAAAGCACGCAGCCCCGGGGTTCGGTTGGTTCCCCGGGGAGTTCACCAGCTGGCCACTTGCAGGACATTTTCATGACCCCAACCTATGGCTGTCACTCCCCAGTCTCGATCCCCCCACCTAGGGCAAACAGACACCCACTTCTGTCGCTGGGTCACCTTATTCTATGTAAATGACTCACACAGTACGTGGCCTTTGGTGACTGGCTTCTGTCCCTCAGCATTCCAGGGTTCAACCTCCTGTGGCATGTGTCTTTTTCGTGACTGAATAATACTCCACTGCATGGATAGACCATATTTCCTGTACTCAACCAGTGGGTGATGGAGGGGCATTTTGATGGGCGTGGGCCGATGGAAATTTCCGTGTCCTGAGAAGCAGACTTATTTGATTTCCCCCGAGCAGGAGCCAACAGGCTTAAAGGTTGCCCTGTTCCCTGGGCAAAGAGCCAATAGCGTTGAAGGTCGCTCTGGTACACCCCCCACCAGAAATCCCTACTTAAGCTCCTGCCTGCCCGGAGCTCAGACACAGCAACTCTTCTGCACTGAGAAAAGGCGCCACTGCACCAACCTTAGAGGACCCACCGCCTCCAGCCTGACGGCAGCCGCCCCAGCCGACAGCTCCAGAGACCACAGCCAGCGTGTCCGGGCACCCACCTTCCGTCCAGAGCTCACCCCGGACTCCTCTCTCCCTGACTCCACTCTCCCGGTCTCCTCTCTCCTGGTCTCCTCTCTCCCTGACTCCTCTCTCCCGGACTCCTCTCTCCCTGACTCCACTCTCCCGGTCTCTCTCTCTCCACTCCCGGTCTCCTCTCTCCTGGTCTCCTCTCTCCCTGACTGACTCCTCTCTCCCTGACTCCTCTCTCCTGGTCTCCTCTCTCTCCCTGACCTCCTCTCTCCCTGACTCCCTCTCCCTGACTCCTCTCCTCCCGACTCCTCTCTCTCCTGGACTCCTCTCTCCCTGACTCCTCTCTCCCTGACTCCTCTCTCTCCCGGACTCCTCTCTCCCGGAACATCTCTTCTCACCCTGACTCTCCCTCTCCTCTCTCTCTCCCTGACTCCTCTCTCCCTGACTCCTCTCTCCCTGAATCCTCTCTCCCTGACTCCTCTCTCCCTGATCCTCTCTCCTCTCTCCCTGAACCTCTCTCCCTGACTCCTCTCTCCGGACTGACTCCTCTCTCCCTGACTCCTCTCTCCCTGAATCCTCTCTCCCTGACTCCTCTCTCTCGGACTCCTCTCTCCCTGACTCCTCTCTCCCTGAATCCTCTCTCCCTGAATCCTCTCTCCCTGACTCCTCTCTCCCTGACTCCTCTCTCCCTGACTCCTCTCTCCCTGAATCTCTCTCTCCCGGACACCTCTCTCCCTGAATCCTCTCTCCCTGACTCCTCTCTCCCGGGACTGAATCCTCTCTCCCTGAATCCTCTCTCCCTGAATCCTCTCTCCCTGAATCTCTCTCCTCTCTCCCTGACTCCTCTCTCCCTGAATCCTCTCTCCCTGGGACTCCTCTCTCCCTGAATCCTCTCTCCCTGACTCCTCTCTCCCTGAATCCTCTCTCCCTGACTCCTCTCTCCCTGACTCCTCTCTCCCTGAATCCTCTCTCCCTGACTCCTCTCTCCCTGACTCCTCTCTCCCTGATCCTCTCTCCCTGACTCCTCTCTCCCTGACTCCTCTCTCCCTGACTCCTCTCTCCCTGACTCCTCTCTCTCCCTGAATCCTCCTCTCCCTGACTCCTCTCTCCCTGACTCCTCTCTCCCTGACTCCTCTCTCCCTGACTCCTCTCTCCCTGACTCCTCTCTCCCTGACTCCTCTCTCTCCCTGAATCCTCTCTCCCTGACTCCTCTCTCCCTGACTCCTCTCTCCCTGAATCCTCTCTCCCTGACTCCTCTCTCTCCCTCCTCTCTCCCTGACTCCTCTCTCCCTGACTCCTCTCTCCCTGACTCCTCTCTCCCTGACTCCTCTCTCCCTGACTCCTCTCTCCCTGACTCCTCTCTCCCTGACTCCTCTCTCCCTGACTCCTCTCTCCCTGATCCTCTCTCCCCTCCTCTCTCCCTGAATCCCTCTCTCTCTCCCTGAATCCTCTCTCCTGACTCCTCTCTCCCTGAATCCTCTCTCTCCCTGACTCCTCTCTCCCTGACTCCTCTCTCCCTGACTCTCTCTCTCCTGAATCCTCTCTCCCTGAATCCTCTCTCCCTGACTCCTCTCTCCCTGAATCCTCTCTCCCTGACTCCTCTCTCCCTGACTCCTCTCTCCCTGACTCCTCTCTCCCTGACTCCTCTCTCCCTGAATCCTCTCTCCCTGACTCCTCTCTCCCTGACTCCTCTCTCCCTGATCCTCTCTCTCTCCTGACTCCTCTCTCCCTGACTCCTCTCTCCCTGAACTCTCTCTCCCTGACTCCTCTCTCTCCCTGAATCCTCTCTCCCTGACTCCTCTCTCCCTGAATCCTCTCTCCCTGAATCCTCTCTCCCCCCTGACTCCTCTCTCCCTGATCCTCTCTCCCTGACTCCTCTCTCCCTGACTCTCCTCTCTCTCCCTGACTCCTCTCTCCCTGAAATCCTCTCTCCCTGACTCCTCTCTCCCTGACTCCCTCTCCCTGACTCCTCTCTCCCTGACTCCTCTCTCCCCTCTCTCTCCCTGACTCCTCTCTCCCTGATCCTCTCTCCCTGACTCCTCCTCTCTCCCTGACTCCTCTCTCCCTGACTCCCTCTCCCTGAATCCTCTCTCCTGACACTCCTCTCTCCCTGACTCCTCTCTCTCCCTGACTCCTCTCTCTCCTCCTGACTCCTCTCTCCCTGAATCCTCTCTCCCTGACTCCTCTCTCCCTGAATCCTCTCTCCCTGACTCCTCTCTCCCTGAATCCTCCTCTCTCCCTGACTCCTCTCTCCCTGACTCCTCTCTCCCTGAATCCTCTCTCCCTGACTCCTCTCTCCCTGACTCCCTCTCTCCCTGACTCCTCTCTCCCTGAATCCTCTCTCCCTGACTCCTCTCTCCCTGACTCCTCTCTCCCTGACTCCTCTCTCCCTGACTCCTCTCTCCCTGACTCCTCCTCTCTCTCCCTGAATCCTCTCTCCCTGACTCCTCTCTCCCTGACTCCTCTCTCCCTGACTCCCTCTCTCCCTGACTCCTCTCTCTCCGGACTCCTCTCTCCCTGATCCTCTCTCCCTGACTCCTCTCTCCCTGACTCCTCTCTCCCTGAATCCTCTCTCCCTGACTCCTCTCTCTCCTGACTCCTCTCTCCCTGACTCCTCTCTCCCTGACTCCTCTCTCCCTGACTCCTCTCTCCCTGAATCCTCTCTCCCTGACTCCTCTCTCCCTGACTCCTCTCTCCCTGACTCCTCTCTCCCTGAATCCTCTCTCCCTGATCCTCTCTCCCTGACATCCTCTCTCCCTGACTCCTCTCTCCCTGACTCCTCTCTCCCTGAATCCTCTCTCCCTGACTCCTCTCTCCCTGACTCCTCTCTCCCTGACTCCTCTCTCCTCTCTCCCTGACTCCTCTCTCCCTGACTCCTCTCTCCCTGACTCCTCTCTCCCTGAATCCTCTCTCCCTGACTCCTCTCTCCCTGACTGACTCCTCTCTCCCTGACTCCTCTCTCCCTGACTCCTCTCTCCCTGAATCCTCTCTCCCTGACTCCTCTCTCCCTGACTCCTCTCTCCCTGACTCCTCTCTCCCTGACTCCTCTCTCCCTGACTCCTCTCTCTCCCTGACTCCTCTCTCCCTGACTCCTCTCTCCCTGACTCCTCTCTCCCTGACTCCTCTCTCCCTGACTCCTCTCTCCCTGACTCCTCTCTCCCTGACTCCTCTCTCCCTGACTCCTCTCTCCCTGACTCCTCTCTCCCTGACTCCTCTCTCCCTGAACTCCTCTCTCCCTGACTCCTCTCTCCCTGACTCCTCTCTCCCTGACTCCTCTCTCCCTGACTCCTCTCTCCCTGACTCCTCTCTCCCTGACTCCTCTCTCCCTGACTCCTCTCTCCCTGACTCCTCTCTCCCTGAATCCTCTCTCCCTGACTCTCTCTCCCTGAATCCTCTCTCCCTGACTCCTCTCTCCCTCTCCTCTCTCTCCTGACTCCTCTCTCCCTGAACTCCTCTCTCCCTGACTCCTCTCTCCCTGAATCCTCTCTCCCTGACTCCTCTCTCCTCTCCCTGACTCCTCTCTCCCTGACTCCTCTCCTCTCTCCCTCCCTGAATCCTCTCTCCCTGACTCCTCTCTCCCTGAATCCTCTCTCCCTGAATCCTCTCTCCCTGACTCCTCTCTCCCTGAATCCTCTCTCCTGACTCCTCTCTCCCTGACTCCTCTCTCCCTGACTCCTCTCTCCCTGACTCCTCTCTCCCTGAATCCTCTCTCCCTGACTCCTCTCTCCCTGACTCCTCTCTCCCTGACTCCTCTCTCTCCTCTCCTGACTCTCTCCCTGGACTCCTCTCTCCTGAACTCCTCTCTCCCTGACTCCTCTCTC
This sequence comes from Tamias sibiricus, assembly GCA_025594165.1. NCBI lineage: Eukaryota > Metazoa > Chordata > Mammalia > Rodentia > Sciuridae > Tamias > Tamias sibiricus. The sequence goes on along the minus strand of CM046668.1, from coordinate 6,482,918 downwards.
CCTGACTCCTCTCTCCCTGACTCCTCTCCTGACTCCCTCCCTGACTCCTCTCTCCCTGACTCCTCTCTCCCTGACACCTCTCTCCCTGACAAGTCCTCCTCTCTCTCAGGCACTCCTCTCTCCCTGACTCCTCTCTCCCTGACTCCTCTCTCCTGGACTCCTCTCTCCCTGACTCCTCTCTCTGACTCCTCTCTCAGGCACTCCTCTCTCCCTGACTCTGCAGGACCCCTCTCTCCAGGCTCCTCCTCCCTGAATCCTCTCTCCCTGACTCCTCTCTCCCTGACTCCTCTCTCAGGCACACACCTCTCTCCCTGACTCCTCTCTCCCTGACTCCTCTCTCCCTGAATCCTCTCTCCACTGACTCCTCTCTCCCTGACTCCTCTCTCCCTGAATCCTCTCTCCCTGAATCCCTCTCTCTCCCTGACTCCTCTCTCCCTGACTCCTCTCTCCCTGACTCTCCCCTGGACTCCTCTCTCCCTGAATCCTCTCTCCCTGACTCCTCTCTCTCTCCCTGATCCTCTCTCCATGACTCCTCTCTCCCTGACTCCTCTCCTCTCTCCCTGACTCCTCTCTCCCTGACTACCTCTCTCCCTGACTCCTCTCTCCCTGAATCCTCTCTCCCTGACTCCTCTCTCCCTGACTCCTCTCTCCCTGAATCCCTCTCCCTGACTCCTCTCTCCCTGACACTCCTCTCTCCATGGACTCCTCTCTCCCTAAGACTCCTCTCTCCCTGACTCCTCTCTCCCGGACTCTCTCTCTCCCGGACTCCTCTCTCCCTGACTCCTCTCTCTCTGACTCCTCTCTCCCTGACTCCTCTCTCCCTGAATCCTCTCTCCCGGACTCCTCTCTCCCGGACTCCTCTCTCCCTGACTCCTCTCTCTCTCCCTGACTCCTCTCTCCCTGACTCCTCTCTCCCTGACTCCTCTCTCCCTGACTCCTCTCTCCCTGAATCCTCTCTCCCTGACTCCTCTCTCCCTGAATCCTCTCTCCCTGACACTCCTCTCTCCCTGACTCCTCTCTCCCGGACTCCTCTCTCCCTGACTCCCCTCCCTGAATCCTCTCCCTGACTCCTCTCTCCCTGAATCCTCTCTCCCTGACTCCTCTCTCCCTGATCCTCCTCTCTCCCTGAATCCTCTCTCCCTGACTCCTCTCTCCTCCCTGACTCCTCTCGGACTCCTCTCTCCCCCTGACTCCTCTCCCTGAATCCTCTCTCCCGGACCTCTCTCCCTGAATCCTCTCTCCTGACTCCTCTCTCCCTGAATCCTCTCTCCTGACTCCTCTCTCCCTGACTCCTCTCTCCCTGACTCCTCTCTCCCTGATCTCCTCTCTCCCTGACTCCTCTCTCCCTGACTCTCTCTCCCTGACTCCTCTCTCCCTGAATCCTCTCTCCCTGACTCCTCTCTCCCTGACTCCTCTCTCCCTGACTCCTCTCTCCCTGACTCCTCTCTCCCTGACTCCTCTCTCCCTGACTCCTCTCTCCCTGACTCCTCTCTCCCTGAGGACTCCTCTCTCCCTGACTCCTCTCTCCCAGGCACTCCTCTCTCCTCTCTGACTCCTCTCTCCCTGACTCCTCTCTCCCTGATCCTCTCTCCCTCCTCTCTCCCTGACTCCTCTCTCCCTGAATCCTCTCTCCCTGAATCCTCTCTCACCTGACTCCTCTCTCCCTGAGTCCTCTCTCCTCCTCTCTCCCTGACTCCTCTCTCCCTGACTCCTCTCTCCCTGACTCCTCTCTCCCTGACTCCTCTCTCAGGCACACCTCTCTCCCTGACTCCTCTCTCCCTGACTCCTCTCTCCTGACTCTCCCTGACTCCTCTCTCCCGGACTCCTCTCTCCCTGACTCCTCTCTCCCTGAATCCTCTCTCCCTGACTCCTCTCCTCTCTCCCGGACTCCTCTCTCCCGGACTCTCCTCTCTCCCTGACTCCTCTCTCCCTGAATCCTCTCTCCCTGACTTTTCTCTCCCGGACTCCTCTCCAGCCTGAGCTCAGTGTCCTTCTACCTGGGTGGCTCACACCTGCTCCTGGGCATGAGTCAGGATGAGAGGCCATTTCTGCCTGGAGCAGAGATCTGACCAGGAGAAACGGGGTACAGTGGAGGCCTCGAGGAGGGACCAAGAGCCGGTGTCTCGATGGTGACTCGAGTGCACAGCCCTGGTCTGAGGCGGAGCCCAAAAGTCGTCATGGATGCGGGCGACACTCGAGAAGCATCCAAACGCCTCTAGGCCAGTGCCACAGTGGTACCGTGACAGGGGCCTCTCTGCTGTTCTCCCCCTATCCCTCCCGCTCAGGACATGAGTTGGGGCGGGACGCCAAGTGAAGAAGGAAGACGCAGCCCCCCTTTCCCGAGCAGACTGTCCATCTGCAGCTGGCCCTGAGACAGAGAGGCTTCAGTCTGGGGAAGGCGAGAGGTTTCCCGAGTGCCTCGCCTGGGCTGGACGTTCTGAATTGCCACTCAGGAAACAGGGGGTGCGAGAGAGATGACCTGAAGGCAGCCAGCAGACACGGCCCCCCAGAGCAGCTCGCTTTGGGTGTGACGGGCGGAGGAGAATCAGGTGGCCCCCCCACAACCTGGATGTCCTTGGAGCATCCAGGAAGACTCGCCGGCTGGTGGGGACGTTGGCAAGGTGGCTGGAGGGGACCAGGGAGAGTCTCAAGTGGGCACTCAGGGACCTCAGCGGGGCCCGGGAGCCCAGGAGCCTTGATTTTGCCTCTGATTCTGGGTAGCGTGGGGGGGACCAAAAGAAAGGGAACCCCACCCAAATGTTTCTTGAAGTTGTTCGCCCATGACGGAGCATGCTGGGACATTGAGTCGCCAGGTAAGATGCGGGACCCCCAGTTAAATCTGAACTTCAGATAGCCCACAGATGATTTCTAGTCTAAGCACGTCCCAGACAGTCCTAGAGACATCTTGTGCCCAAAAGTTAGCCACTGGTTATCTGAAACGCCGACGCAGCGAGGCGTCTTGCACTTTCAGCAACTTGATTGATATAATCCATCTATCATACAGTTCACCCATTTCAATCGATGTGTTTAGAATCGTCGTGCGCTGCATGACCATCACCACAGTCAATTTGGGAGCATTTCCCTCACCTAACAAGGAACCCCATGGCTGCAGCTGTCACTCTGCCCCCACACCCATCCTCAACCCCAGCCTGCTCCACTGTTCAGACTCCTTCTTGTGTTCACAGAGCTATCTGTTCTGGACATTGCTTTTTCATGGACGCCCACAATGCGTGGTCTGTTAGGACCAGCTCCTCTGATTAGGTATAATTTTATGCAAGATTCATCCTCGTACGTATCAGCACTTTGTTCCTTTTTATTGTCAAGTAATATTCCATCACATGGTGATAATAGTATGCTTATCCAATTATCCATTGATGAGCATCTGACTTGTTTGCAGTTGGGTTATTCCAAGTAACGCTGGTGTAAACACCGTGGACAAGCGTTTGTAGAGGTGCTTCATTTCTCTTGAATGTGTCCCTAGGGGATGCATTTTGAGAATTTGCCAACCTATTTTCCATAGCAGCTGCACGATTACTTTTTTGTTGCTGTTTTAATTCTCACCAGTAATGTGCAAGCCTTCCGATCTCCACATCCTCACCATACTTAGTAGTTTCTGGTGTTCTGATGATAGTCACATGGTCGTGTGAAGTGGCATCTCATTATAGTTTGGGTTTTCATTTTCCCTATGGCTAGTGAGTATCCCTTATTGACCTGTGTCATGTGTCTTCTTTGAAGAAATATCTGTTCTAATACTTCACCTATTTTTTAATCGTGTTATCTTTTCATTATTGATTTGTAAGAGTTTATATATTCTGAACACTGGACACTTATCAGATATATGGCTTGCAAATATCTTTTTTTCTCCATCCTGTAGGACGTCTCTGCACTTTATTTTTTTTTTTTTTTTTTTTTTTTTTTTTTTTTTTTTTTTTTTTTTGTGGTACTGGGGATTGAACTTAGGGGCACTCGACCACTGGGTCACATCCCCAGCCCTTTTTTTTTTTTTTTTTGTATTTTATTAGAGACAGGGTCTCACTGAGTTGCTAAGTGCCTCACCTTGCTGAGGCTGGCTTTGAACTCGCGATCCTCCTGCCTCAGCCTCCCAAAGTGCTGGGATTACAGGCAGGCGTGCGACACCGCGCCCAGCTTCTGCACTTTCTTGATGATGTCCTTCTCCATCTCTTGGCCCCAGTGCTGGGGACAGAGTCCAGGGTCATGAGCATGCTAAGTCTTTGCAACACAACACCTTTTCATCTCGATGAAGTCTAATTTGTCTGCTTTGTTGTCGCGTGTGTCTTCATTGCTGTATCTAAGAAGGTTTTGAATCACCCAAAGTCACAAAGATCTGACCCCACATTTTCTTCAAATTTCAATTTAAAGTCAGCTCTTACCTTTGGGTCTGTGGCCAGTTTGGTCCTGTAGCCCAGGAGGGGCTCGGGCCCTGTTCTTTTGCATGTCTGCTGGTCTTAGCATTGATTCTTCAGGCGTCGTGATTGTTACTTAATAAATGTGGCGACCCAGGCCAGAGGAGTAGCCCCTGGAAGAAAGCAGGGCGCCTCTTTAATCCCCAGCAGTTCTTGGTCAGTCTCTCCTAGGACGGTGCTCCTTCCCTTCCTTCCTCTCAGCTTGAGTCCACATCCCCCTTCAGCCCTGTTCTTAAACACTAAATGGGGTCTGGAGAGGAGAGACCCCTGAGCCTGCCTCGGTGCACATGGTGACCCTGCAAAGTCGACGTGGCCCTCGTTGGAGCCAGCTCTTGCCAGGGTTCAGGGATCTGGACGAAGCTTCAATTCCACTTCAACTTTGGAGTTCCGAGTCCTGAGACAGCAACCAACACTCAAGTGTTTCCTCTCCCTGGACCCAGCCCTGCCCAGGCCTTCATATTTCCTCAGGCCAAGACGGCAGCATCAAAGCCCTTCCTTCCTTGTCCAGGACCTCTGAGCCACGCCGAGGCACGCTTCCCCCGCTGCCACCCCAGTTCCCAGCAAGCCTCCTCTGGTCCTTAGGCCAGCCGCCAACTTGCACAGTGGGTTCTACCCATGGGAACGCAGGAGACAGTCAGTGGGCTGCTGTTGAGGCTGCGCAGCACAGCCCATCTCTCTGAGAAGACCCTGCCGCCCGCTTGCCTGGCCTTTAGCCTGAGAGCCAGCCAGGTGATCGACTTTAAGGTCCAGACTCGGCGGGGCTCATCACTTTCTCCTGAGTCCGTGAAATCACTTCCCCACACTCCCCCTGTCGCCTGCACGAGGTGACTTACGCATTAGCAACGGGGAGCCGTGTCTCAACACACCGCGGGATCTTCCCCCCAGAGCCGTCTGGGGAACGTATGACAAGGAGCCATCTCACCTGCAGAACTGAATCAAGCAAGCCCCCACGATGCGTTCCCGTCTCTTGGTTCAGGATGGGGATCATGACAGCACCTCTGCCGACGTCCCCGGGAAAGGCCCCGCCGCGTCCCAGGGCCTGCGTTCCAGATGTCTCACGTCTTAACGACCCCCTGACTCAGAGGCAGAAGAACAAGGACACGTCTGCCTCTCCACTCAAGACTGATAGGTCTTCTCCCTTCACACTGGAAGCCATTCCTTCAAACTTTCACTTTATTAAGGAAATCTGTCATCACAATTAGACCTCAGTTTCGCCATCACCAACATGTTTACCTGTCAGAATTCTCCAGAAAAACAGAACCTGCCAGGTACGTGCAGACACACACACTCACACAAACATGTATACTATAATATATAGATCTATAATAAACATATAAGTAAATTAATACATTTATATAATCATACAAATACATAAATTTACAAATACATGTAGAATTCTGTTTGTGTATTTATTTGTGGTTCACTTTTCCCTAAACACCCTCTGAGCTTGACCCTTGGAACTCCACTTCATCCTCACAGCCCACCCCACGCATCACCACCCCCGAGAAGCTCCCAGACCCTCCCACCCTGCCGGCCTTTCCACCTGACCTCAGCCCCTCGGGTAAGGTAGGTGTCCTCCCTGCCACTTCCCTATGAGCCTTCTGAGCTATCCCAGTGTGGCATAATGACGCTTTTCTTTCAAAAAGTTGAGATATTGATGAGTGATTCATAATGTTCTGAACTTTTGCTTTCTTGGTGTGTGTGTGTGTGTGTGTGTGTGTGTGTGCACGCGCGTGCACAGAGTTACTATAGATCAAGAGTTTGGAAAACCACAACTGCAGACCAAATCCAGCCCTCGGCCTGTTTTGTAGGTAAAGTCTTACTGGAACACAGCCACACCCATTCATTTCCATATTGGTCATGGCTGCTCTCATCACAGATGGCCCAAAACCTGAAATGCCTAAAACGCCTCTCTCGGGCTGTTCAGATGTTCCAATCCTGGCAAGAGCCCCGTCAGCCTCTGGACTCTCGGGAACCGTAGGCAGGGCAACATATTCTCTGAAGGCCTGGCCAGAAGGGACCCAGGGAGTTGAGTCAGCAGAGGCTGTGGGGCCGAGGACTGCCCGTGGAGACTCTCCACCCTGGCCTTGGTGGCTGCCCGAGACGGATCAGCACTTCCTAGAGAAACCCAGGAGGCAGAGTCTCCGACTGGGCCCCCTCCCCAGCATCTCCAGGTCTATGCAAGTGTGAAGGTAGACCACCACTCCAGCCTCACCGGCCCGGGGACCACAAGAAAACTCCAGGAGGAAGACCCCACTGGGTTGGGGTTCTCTCGGGGGCTCTGAGGTTCTGGGAGCCCTGGTGTATGGGCTAGAACACGTGACCATCCGCGGTGTGTGAGGCCTTGGAAAGGTGAGGCGGGAAGAAGATGAATCCCACAAAGTCAAGGGAGAAAGGGGGAAAATCCTTCTTCTGTCTTCAGACCCCCAGGTCTCTGGGTGGGGCAACCAGACCCCCAAGAGTTGGCTATTTCTTTGTAACCAGAGGCCCCAAGAGTACGGTTGACCACACACACACACACACACACACACACACACACACACACAAATCCTCAGCAACAGGAACGGAATCCAAAGAGTCACCCAGATGTCACAGTCATCCCCCCCGGAAGGCGTCTGCTCTCCAGATCCCTAAGTAAGCGCTGCAGTTGCCAGTCAGAGCAAGACACCAACACCCACCCCCGGGAAGTCGCGTGGGTGCCACCCCACGGTGACTGCATCTAACCGTGCGCTGTCTGAAGTCCCAGCTGCAGGACAGAGCAGCCGTATTTGCTAAGGACAGGACTCAGGAGGAGTCCGAGGGCTGAGAGACTGGCCAACACTCAGCCGAAACCCGTCCACCTTGGCCTGGCCTCTCCAGGCAGACGCCGGGCATGAGACGCTGGCGCACTGTGGGGGATCCCCTTCATTTTCCAGTCTTCATTTCTCCGGGAAATCGTGCAGCCCCCATCTCTCAGCTAACTCAGGAGAATTTTCCTAGAATTTCGAATTACTGGCAGCGCCACGTGGCCGGGTATCACATCGATGCCGTCTGCTCCCGAACTTCACACAAGGGACTCTGGCAAAGTCCCACACTCTCAAGGGCAGGAAAAATCACTCCTCCCTCCCCCTCCCCAAAGGAAACCAGAAATGACACTTAATTTCCCGAGCAACTCATAGCAGTTGAGTGACAAAGGATCCAGAGAGATTTCTCGCCAAAGGGATTGGAGACAATGACAATTTCCAACATGATTGGAATTGCAAGGGCAGAAATGACTGATCGGCTACTCAGAAACTTCTTAATTGCCTTGGCTGCTTCCTCCCCTTGCTTCCAGTAATTTTATTATTATTGTCGTTTGGATTGGTTTTTTTAGAAAACATCTCTGTGTGTTTTCAACAGTTGTCATGGAGAGCTGGCATCCTAGAAACTTCCTGGAGGAAAATGACTTCAAAGGCTCATCACACACACACACACACACACACACACACACACACACGGATATTTTGGGAGAAAAAGGAAGGAATTTGAAGACAAAAATATTGTGATGGGATCTATAAATTCATATCTTTCTTTGGCACCCACTTGGATCTTTCCCATCTGCTATCACCTACAAATTATTGGCTTTTATTACGATGTTATGATTCTACATGACAAAAAATATAAAATTTTAACAAATTAACAAAGCATAATTAACACAACCAATAAGTGACTGAAAACAGCTGCAAATCAAAGCTCAGAGGAGTGAATGGGAATTTGCACCTGAGGACGTGTCTCCAGACGAGGGTTTGGAGACACCTTGTACTCAGACGGTGCCTGCCCAAAGGCGCAGCTGATGACAGGATCAGGAGACACCTCCTGACTTCTCCTGGTCCTAGAGAGATCACTGACTGGTCCACAAGGTCACTCGACGAGGACTACGGGTTCCACGGTGCCGGGTGTGGACACAGAACCATGTGCCTTTCTCACAACAGCTGCGTGAGACACGCACCACCGCCTCCTCCCACCTGCGGGATCACCCACAGGCTGGGAGTCTGATGGAACCCAGGCGGTATGCAGATGGGCAGTGAACTAGAGGGAGCCCTGCCGTGCCGTGGGGGGTGTCACCCGTGCTGCCAGGCTCTGCCTTCTAAACTAACGACGTGTCCGCTCAGGCAGTTTGAGAAAGAGCGCGATCCCAAAAACCATCTGACCTTTCCAGTGCGGTGGGGCTTCGGGGTGAGGAGTCTCGAGGAAGACAGATCAGAAGAAAAGCCACCAGGGTGTGCGCATCGTCCCTCGGAGGCCCGTCTCCTGCTGTGACGAGTTCCCGGCTGTCCTTTTCTCATGAATCTCCTCCCTCACCCTCTTCAGGAGACCCCAGGCAGGGGAGGTCCTGTGCTGCTCTCTAGGCCCCCCCTACCCTTCCCTTCCCATCTCATCCCGGACCCCGCCAGCCCCAACCCCGCCTTCAGCTTCTCTCACTGTTTTCCTCTGTCCTTCCTTCGGGTGCTGCTTGGACCTTTTCCCTTTTCCACGTCCTCCTTTTAGACACTGCCAACACCCACCTTGAAGTCTCACCTCCAGCGTTCTCCTGTTCGCTAAGCTCCAGAGGGAGAGAAGAAACAGGACTGGCCGCGCAGAGCGCCCTGAAGGCCTGCGATCCGGCGCGCCGGGCTCACGATGAACGGCTCGCTGATGTGCCTCCCCGTTTCCACAACAGAAGCTTCCTAAATCAGGCGTACAAACAATTCTCAGTGGCATGGAAAACGTTTATGCTATAACAAGTTCATAATAATGTCGATGCCATAGTGCTAGAACGCAGGAGAAGTGTCCGTACAGTAAGACCCAACTGCACAAACCAGGATGCTCTCTCCCAGCGCGTTCCGGGGGCTGCGCCTTATCCTGGGCACGCTCCTCTCCGCGCTCCGCGTGCTGACTTTGCAACTCTCTACGGTGGGCATGTCTGCCTTGTATAACTAGGAAAAGCAGAATTTTTTTTTTTAAATATTTATTTATTTACTTTAGTTGTACACAATGCGATGCATTTATGTTTACATGGTGCTGAGGATCGAACCCGGGCCGCGCACGTGGGAGGCGAGTGCTCTGCCGCTGAGCCACAACCCCAGCCCCGGAAAAGCAGAATTTGTCTCCACCGAGTAGGAGGAGCAAGCAGGAGAAGAAAAGATGATTCGAAAGTGGTAAAAGCAAAGGCTACTCAGCCTGTGGCCGGGAGGACCCAGCGGCTCCCTAGCGCACAGTCCTGCGGACACAGGCCACGTGGGGAGTCAGGACACCGCAGAGGAAAGGGGAGTCCTTTTCTCACGGCTGCCTGGGGAGCGGGTTGGCTGTGTGAAGCCGCGGGGACCTGTGTGCTGATCCCAAGCCCCCCATCCCCACCCAGCTCCATGCCTTTAGGGACAAGGAGAAGGGGCCGCCCTCCTGCTGCCCGCTCCTCCTCCAGCCCCCCCTCCCCCGGAACCCTGCCAATGCCCACCCCAGACACTCGCACAGCATGATCCAGGAGGGTGACCCACCCAGCAACGCTGGCCAACACACCAGCAGGTCGGGGTCCAGGTGAGCCCCCTCTCTTCACCAAGAGTATCCATTTACCATTGCCGCTGGGACCAGTCACCAGCACCATGGTGGCTTAGCAACACAAATCCACTCTCTTACAGTCCTGGAGGTCAGGAACCCGACGTGGCCAACCCTGGGCCACAGCTGAGGGTCACAGGGCTGGCTCCTTCTGGAGTTCCCGGGGAGATTTGTCTCCCTTCCTCTCCAGCTGCCCGGAGGCCACCTGCCCAACTCGGCTGCTCCCCTCATCTCCAGAGCCAGCAACAACAGGAACACGTCCACACACCGCGGCACGTGCGCAGCCACTGTGGAATGGCAGGTGCTGCCGGGGGTGATGGTTTCTACTGGGGTACAGAGTCTTGAGAGAGGCCCTGGGTTTCCAACTTGGGCAACTGAGAGAGAGTAAAGTGACGACCTTTATGTACTCACACAGGGAACACGGGGAGAAGGGGCTTGATGAGAGCAGGTTGGGCACTCGTTCATTCATTCATGAATATTGATGGGGTTCTAGCCGGGCGCGGTGGCGCACGCCTGTAATCCCAGCACTTGGGAGGCTGAGGCAGGAGGATCGTGAGTTCAAAGCCAGCCTCAGCAATGGCGAGGCACTTAGCAACTCAGTGAGACCCTGTCTCTAAATAAAATACAAAAAAAATGGCTGGGGATGTAGGCCAGTGGTCGAGTGCCCCTGAGTTCAATCCCCAGTACCAAAAAAAAGTGAATATAGCTGTATATAGGTATAGATATAGATGTATGTGTGTATGTGTATTGATGGGGTTCTATGTGCCAGTGTGTTCTAGGCACCGAGCAGACAGCAAAGAACAAGACGGATGAAATCTGTGATCCAGGAGTCTCGTGTCTTCTGCTAGAATCCATACCACTACTCGTTAGATTGCGAGTAGGGTGAAATCTCAGGACCTTTACAATTCTTTGCAAAGTTTTTGTAGACGTATAGGTCTTGAGGCCTTCTACATGAAATGTAACTTTAGTGCATGGAATCTGCCCAAAGGGTGGAAAGAAATTGTTAACAGTATAGTAATTGCAGATGCCTTCCCAGAGAATCAGAAAGCACGTGAATCTCAAGGAAACGTAGTCCGTACTAACTCACCATCCTCTCGTTCAACCGAAAAATCATTCCCCACTTGTGAGGTGGTTTGATGTGCCACTTTGCGCGTTGGCCTGGGGTGACAGAAAATGCCTTACGTCCACGGGTTCTTGTTGTGTGTTCTTCTGCATCCTAGTCACAGAGCTGGACAGAATTTCCTAGTGACCCTTGCAGAGAGGTGATCGTGACCTTTCTGGCCAATGGGATGAGGGCGGAAGGAGCAGGTGCCATTTCTAGTCTGACCCCAAACCTGCATGTTCCTCCAGGAACCCTCTTCCCACACCCACTGGCTGGATGCAGAGGAGGCAAAGGCCCTAGAGGATGGTGCCACTGTGCTATACCACCGTCCCCCAGAGGACCACGTGGTCAGGCTTGGTCCCCAGTGTTGGGAGGTGGGGGGACTTTAAGGAGGCAGGGCCTATGGGGGGAACCTAGGCCACTGGGGCGTGTCCTTGAAGGGGATGTAAGGACCCCAACCCTTCCCCTCTCTTCTCTCCCCCTACCTTGTACCACGTGCTCCTGCCGGGACACACTATGCTGAAACAGGGCCTAGCAACCATGGGCTGAAATCCTGAAACTGATCAAAATGAATCTTTCGCCGGGCGCGGTGGCGCACGCCTGTAATCCCAGCACTTTGGGAGGCTGAGGCAGGAGAATCGCGAGTTCAAAGCCAGCCTCAGCAATGGCGAGGCACTTAGCAACTCAGTGAGACCCTGTCTCTAAATAAAATACAAAAAAAGGGCTGGGGATGTGACCCAGTGGTCGAGTGCCCCTGAGTTCAATCCCCGGTACCACACAAAAAAAAAAAAAAAAAAAAAAAAAAATGAATCTTTCCTCTTCGTAAGTTGACTATTTCAGGCATTTTGTCACAGTAACAGAAAGCTGCCTAATGTACATCATAAGGTATATGGAGCCCAGGAATAAGAATAAAGCTTTGGGGCGGGCTTCCTCTCCCACCCCCAAGATCCCGCCACCACTGGACTTCATGTGAGTAAGAAATCCCTTTGTACTAATGCACTGAAATACTAGAGTTGTTTGTTACAAAGATCAGCCTGTGTGGACAAATTCAGTTTCTCTATGCAAGAGTCCCCCTTCATGGGCAGGGAATACACTCCAAAACCCCCAGTGGATGCCTGAAACCACAGGTAATATTGAACCCTGTCCGTGCTGTGTGTTCTATAGGCACATAGTCATCATAAAGTTTAATTTATTAATTAGGCATGATAAGATATCAACAATAATAACAAATACTAAAATAGAACAATTAAAATAATACACTATAATGCAAGTTATATGGATATGTTCCCTCTCTTCCCCCCACCCCTTGAAATTCCTTATTATACTATAGAGCTTAGAAAACGCAACATAAGATTTTTTTTCTTTCCTTATTAAGTCTTGAACTTTTACCTTTTTACATTAAAGAAGCCTTTCACAAATCTTAATCCAGCATCACTACTCACGCACTTTGGTGTAGGAGCCCTAATTAAGGAGATAGCTAAGATGGCGGTTAGCTGAGAGCCATAAAAGATGTTCAAGTTTCACCTGATAGTCATACATTCATCTAAGAATCTTTGTGTGCCCGTGAACACTGTGTGACGCACCTGTAAGCACGAGCTGTAAGCACTTGTCCTTGTTAAAGCAAAATGTATTTAACCGGGTGAGGGTTAGTGGTTGGAGTTAGAGTGGTTGGAATTAGAGGAGAGTTGGAGTTGCGGTTGGAGTTCGAGAGGTTGTTGGAGCTGGAGAGAGAAGTTAGAAGAGGGAAGAATAAAAGAACTTTTTCATTTCCATCCTGCCTCCGAATTTTCTCCCGCGGCGTCGTAGCTGCAAGCGGCAGCAGCAGGCAGCTACACTTTGGGACCATTATAAGTAAAAATGGCTCACTTGAACACTGCAAGACTATCACAGTTGATCTGACACCAAGACAACTTCTAAGAGACTCACAGGAGGGTAGCATATACAGCATGGACATGGTGGACAAAGGGTTGATTCACACCCCAGGCAGGATGGAATGGGATGCACGAGATTTCATCATTCTTCAGAACAGCACACAGACAACACAGTTTAAAACTTGTGATTTTTTTTCATTCCTGTAATTGTCCAGGTAATATTTTTGGACCATGGTTGACCCTGGGTAACTAAAGCCATGGAAAGAGAAACCTTGAATGAGGTGGAATAACTACTAGATCTCAGATTTATCTCTCACATACACAAATAGACATACGTAGATAAATGACACCTGGCAGAGAATGGCCAGGACACCGTCCCATCTACCGTCATACTTACTACATTCCCCTCAAATCTTGCAGGCTCCTCTAAGACACCGAACAGCATCCCAGGTGCAAATATCACAATTGCTGTCATTTTTAGCGAGTTATATAAGTTACACTGTTTTATAAGGTACATGAGTGACCACTCTTCCTTTGGGAAAAATACCATAAAATGCAGCTTGGTTCAGAAGAAGGCTCAGGCGATCTACAAGAAGAGATGTGGGAAACTAAACCTGCCCCGTGGATACCCAGAGCTCTGTGTCTGTGGACTTGGTTTGGGGATCTGGTCACCAGAGAGCTCCCGGCACTTTCCTTATTTACCTGTGGCCTCTCCTTTGGATGCTTTGCTGAACAGCCAGCTACAGTGAGACCCAGCGAGCCTCTCAGTCCCCGAGGAAGATTTTTAGCTGCTCTGATGTTTATTTAAACCAGACTGCTCAGTCAAACTTCTGTGAACCAAGACCCCCCTTTGTGGGTGGGGAAGAGGCGGCCAACACAGGGATTTCAGTCCAGGCTCAGCTGCTTCCTTTCCTGACCTGTGGCTATAAAGGAACATTTCTAAAATTGGATTAAATAAACGTAACGTGGAAAGTGCTTATTGAGCATGTACTATGTGAAAGGCCAGACTCACCAAGACACCAAGACGAACAGCGCCACGCCCCTGCCCACCTGGCTGCCCAGTGCACAGACCACCTCTAAGGTCAGTCTGGGAGTCCACGCTCTGGGGGGCAGGCCGGGTCGTGACCTCCTTTTAGAGATGGGAAAACAGGTTTAGGGCCACAAAGGCTCTTCCGAAGACCACAGGGCTCATCTGGGGCAGAGCTGAGACCAAACGACAGACCTGCTGGACGCCCAGCACTCTGTTCCCCAGCCTCACGACACCACCGTGCAGATGTTTTTATGATGACTCCAAGTCCTCTCCCATCACTAGGAGTATTCGGAGTTTGGGAACCAGATTCAGCTTGTCTCGACCCACAACATCTGTAGCTGCCGCACAGTTACCAGGGCACGGCAGCTTCTACCCTCCTGGGGTTTCTGGAGCACTGCTGCGGTTCTGCCCTTCCCGGAGCTCACATTTGCAGGTCTCCTGGTGCAGACAAAGGGCTGAGCGACAGGGTGTCTCCTCCGCCAGTATATCACAGCCAGGACGGCCCGACCCGACCCACAGCTAGAAGGTCTTCTTTGGTGAGCCACCAGCTTGATCCTGCCGTGACAGCCCCACCTGGGTTTGCTTTCCCTGGGGCGCGTAAGGAAGGACTTATGACCCGCAGGTGCCCCTCGCGACGGGCCCTGTCCCCCAAGCCTTCTGCCCTTGCTGTCTTGCTCCAGCTCCACAGAGCAGACAAGCCGGGGTGGTGACCCACACAGAGTCCCCATCAGCCCGGGCGGGGCCAGGAGAGTGCATGACACCACAGGAACTCAGAGGAGGGCCTTGTGGGAGAGGAGTGGGCTGCTGCCACTGCCCAGGAACAAGGACGCCCGCCAGGTCACCACTCTGCTCTCTCCGTGCTCCTGCAGAGCCACCTGGGGCCGCCTCCGTCAGCCTCACTCGGGTCCCACCAAGGGGACACAGACACTTTCCGATTTCTGAACCAACAGCTCGGTTTTCCCGACTGGGAAGCAGGTGAGCCCTGGCCCAGCTGAAGTCCGAGGCAGCCAGCTCAGAAGCAGCTCCGAGTAAAGCTTGCAGGGCGCCAGAGCGGGAGGGCCTCGCGGGGGTCCACTGCAGACCCTGAGCTCCCCGTGCCGAGGCGGCCACCGGGGCTGGAGAGCCAACAAGGCACGCTCGCTGCCCCACCCTCGTCCACAGAGTGGCCGCAGAGGGCGGGGGAGGAGCAGCTGGCCCAGGGGACCCGCCCTGAGACCTCCAAACTCAGCATCTTACTTGACCTGCTGGAGATGTCCCCTGCCGTCCCTCCCGTGGTTCGGACCACCCACGGCTCACCACAGACAAGCTGGTGTCCGCCCTGGCAGTGCCTCAGTCCTCTGCCAGCGTCACCCGCTCCCACAAGAGGGCACCGAGCCAGCAGGACACGCGCGTCTGCAGCTCCACCGCAGCCGGGCAGTGCCCTCACCCCTGGCCCCGGCTGCTTCCCTCCATACAAGGTGGACCTCACCTCCCCGGGGAACCTGAGCCCCTTCACAGCCAGGACTGTGCGGCCACCTCCCATCACCTGCACCCCTGCAGGGCCGCCAGGCAGGCAGCGGACTCCCAGCCAAGCCCCCCCCACTGCGCCCCAGGGCTAGGGACCCCCGCAGGGCCCCAGCCCACGCGTCCCATCACACACGTGCGTCTCCACGCCCAGTGCCTGATGACCCTCACCCTGGGCCAGCCCAAGGCCACCACGAAGGCTGCCTGGCACCTAGACACTGCCAGGAGCTCTCGGGCCGGACGCTGGTGTGGAGGAGGCCACCGGCTGGCCCGGGCCCGCTCTGTGGGAGCAGGAGAGCCACAGGAAGGGGCCCACTCCAGCTGAGCGGCGCCCGCAGGCTCCCACAGTGGCCGGCGGAGGCCCCACGGGGGAGTCCGGCCGAGTCCACTCCTCCCTGCCCAGCCTGAAACAGAACACGGTCTGGGAAGCAGCCACGCAGCAGGGAGGCCAGGGCAGGGGACACTGAGTGGCAGAAACAGTAAAAGCAGAAACCCGTGTTTGTGTCGCTGTGACCCAAAGACCTGACAGAGACCACTGGGAGGAGGAACAGCTTGCTTTGGCTCATGGTTCCCGAGGCTCAGTCGGCGGCCGGCCAGCCCAAGGCTCTGGGCCTGAACGGAGGCTGGACACCGTGCAGGAAGGGCGTGAGGAGGACAGTGGCTCAGGACGGGCAGCGGGACGCAGAGAGAGCTCTGCTCGCTGGGGACAGACCGTGAACCCTCAAGGCCAGCCCCCAGCCCCCAGCAAGCCACCTCCTCCAGGCACCCCCACCTGCCTCAGACACCACCTAGTCGGCCCTTGTCCGCGGATCGACCCACCGACCCGGTCACACCTCTCCCCATCCTGCGCGCCCGCACTGGCTCACACGTGAGGTTTGAGGGCTCCTCATATCTAAGCCACCACAACAGGCTCACTGCCCACTGCCGGGGGCAAGAGGATTGGGGCCTGAAGAGGCCGCGTGTTGGGCACACCCGGCCCCCCGCCCCCGTGAGACCTGCTGTCTTTTTTTTTTTTTTTTTTTTTTTTTTTTTGGTGTCAGGGATTGACCTCAGGGGCACTCGACCACTGGGCCACATCCCCAGCCCTTTTTTTGTATTTTATTAGAGACAAGAGTCTCACTGAGTTGCTAAGTGCCTCGCCATTGCTGAGGCTGGCTTTGAACTCGCCATCCTCCTGCCTCAGCCTCCCAAGTGCTGGGATTACGGGCATGCGCCACTGCGCCCGGCGAGACCTGCTGTCTTACCCACTCACCTGGTTCCTGCTCACCAGCCCTGCCACTGGGAAATCCAAGCCTGCTCCCTGCAGTCGCCCCGCCTCGGCCCACAGAAAGCTCTGGGGCCCAGCCAGCTGCAGCCACTCCCTCACTCCCCCCGTCCCAGCCCTCCCCTAACTAATGTGCACAACACCCTGGGGTCTTGGCTCTCCCCAGACAGTGGACTTGGAGGGCAGCGTTCCCGTTCTAATGTGCCCTGACCACTCACCGGCTCCCAGGGCGCCTGAGTCCTGCCCCGACAGCTACGCTCCGTCCCCTCACCCCCGCCCACCACGCACTGCCAGGAGTGTCAGGCAGCTCTGCCCGGTGCTGGTGTCAGGGACACGTGCCAGCGCGTGAGTCACATGTGGCGTTCAGCCGCACCTTCTGAGCCGGTCAGCCAGAGCCCCACGTCCAGAGATGGAGAAGACAGGGGACACTAGGAGAAGTCAGCACGGACAGTGCCGTGGGGTGCAGTCTCCTGAGCCTGCACGCGCGTCTCACTTCTGTCTCACCAGAGCTACCCGGAAATGTCACACCAGCGTATCCAGAAGAGTGGACACCACAGACGGAGGACGGGTGGGGAGCATCCAGGGCTGACCTGCAGAACTAAGAGCAGCCGGTGGCCGTGGCCATGGAGTGCAGCTCTGCCGGACAGTGGAGGAGGCGAGGTGGTCACCAGGAGCAGAAGGAACTTCCTGATGCCTTCCAGGTACTAGCCGGGCACAGCGTGTTCCAGGTACTGACCACATCACTGCAAGTCAGATTCTGGGGAAGGAGACCGGGAGTGGGGACAGAAGGTCACAGCTGGTTTCAATATTGCTCATAACAGGGAACCAAGAAACCACAGGCCAAAAAGAAAACAAAGAAGGAGAGTACTGAAATTATATACGAGCCTCAATCAAAATATAGCCATTAAGACAAAAAATCGGAACTTTTTGTGGCAACAGCAGTCATACATTCTTTGCTACCCCTTCCACTAAGAGGGAGATATGGGCTGGCCCAAGTGACCTGCAGAAGCACAGGACATGCAGGAAATGCCATTCCAGGGTTTCTGGAACTGGGTCATAAGAAGTCCTGCAGCTTCATCCTGGGGCCCTCTGGACATGCCCTTGGGAGCCCCGAGGGTCCGCCTGAGAAGTCCATCCATCCTGCAGCCGCTCTGCCCTCCCCCCACAGCCCAGCAGCCGTTCCAAGTCAGCAGACGCAGGAGCAAAGCCACTTGAATCCTCTAAGCCAACACTTTCCAGCCAACCATCAGGACGCGGCCTCTGTCCATGACTTCCAGGATACAAGAATCTCAGAGCCATCGCTGCATGATTGCCTGGCTCACAAAATTATCCTCCAAAGCCGGGTGCGGTGGCGCACGCCTGTAATCCCAGCACTTTGGGAGGCTGAGGCAGGAGGATCGCGAGTTCAAAGCCAGCCTCAGCAATGGCGAGGCACTTAGCAACTCAGTGAGACCCTGTCCCTAATAAAATACCAAAAAGGGCTGGGGATGTGGCCCAGTGGTTGAGTGCCCCTGAGTTCAATCCCTGGTACCAAAAACAAACAAACAAACAAACAAAATTATCCTCCAGCATGAGTTCATGATGTGTTTAACCTTGAAAGAAATCAGTGCTGTCTTTAAGAAAACGCAGACCTTCCACTGGAACATATAGTCAACCCAGCAGCACTGAGCACCCACGGCGTCACACCGTGGTGTCTGAATACCACGTCCCACCTGAAGGCAGCCTGGGGGAAGGGCTGAAGGAAGTACAGAGGTAAACCTAGAATCTTTGCATCCAGAAAGTAAGGAAGCTACCAAAAATTGGTGGGGACAGGTCAAAAGAAATCAGGAGTCCATCTGAATAAGCTGTTACCAAAAATGCACAATTTTAGCATCATTAAGAATGACACCTGTAATGTATTAAATCCATGGATTTATAATAATATTTAAAAGCTCACTGGTCAAAACTGGACAAGGGCAAGGAACCCCATCCATACTTTGAAACTGATAAAGAAAAGGGATCGGGCATTGAGTGTGTGGTTTTCCACGTAGCTCACAGCACAAGCTACAAGGTAACAAAGGAATTGATGAGGGAAGGATTCCAATTAACCCACAAAGAGAAGTGGCCTAAGGTCATATTTCAAATTAAATAATGAATCAAGGCAAGAGTAATCACATGAAAAAAAAAAAAAAAAAAAAAAAAGGAGTCTGACATTGACGAGTTTCTGATGAAGGAACCCAAATGACAGCTAGGGAGTCATTTTGACTCTCCCAGAAATTTGAACTTGAATCTGATCTAATCCCTGGATCTAACGACCAAACTGCAGGAAAAACAAGGGACAGAAAAACACATTAGACAAAATCAGCAATATCATTTAAATGTCTCCTAGACACGTAGGTATAGGAAATTACAGGAAAAAATGCTTTGGTTTATTCAATAATAGACGGTGACACTGTGTGAGAGAAAAAGAGACAGTGAACAAATCCAAGTGAACCAAACCTGTTTGGATTCCAATACAAACAAACTATGAAAAATAAAATACATAAGGCAGTTGTTGGGGAAATGTGAACACTGACTAGATAGTTGGTGATATTCAAATATATTTTTACAGCCGGGCGCAGTGGCGCACACCTGTAATCCCAGCACTTTGGGAGGCTGAGGCAGGAGGATCACGAGTTCAAAGCCAGCCTCAGCCATGGCGAAGCACTTAGCAACTCAGTGAGACCCTGTCTCTAAATAAAATACAAAAAAAGGGCTGGGGATGTGGCCCAGTGATCGAGTGCCCCTGAGTTCAATCCCTGGTACCAAAAACAAACAAACAAAAACAAAAATATTTTTACTTGGGAAAATGGTTTGTGGTTACTTTTTTTTAAAGTGCTTCTTCTGTTCCTTATCTTTCAGATACTGCATATTGAACTATTTAGAGATCAAATTATATGAGTCCTGGAAAGCACTTCCAAATATTTGGGAAGGGCGGAATCGGAGGGCGAAAAGAAACAAGACTGGCTGGGTTTTGAGGACCGTGAGGCTGGATGGTCAGTATATCAGGCTCGTGATACACTGCTCTCTGGGTTAGGATAGGTCTTTTAGTTTCATAATAAATATTTTTGTTTTTTAAAATCATGCTTACAAATAATTTTCAGTGACACGGAAAATGCTTGTGGTATAATCAGTAGGAAGAGCAGGTAAAATATCAAAACAGTAAGATCCAGCCACGCAGATCAGCCTGGTCTCTGTCAAGAGGTCACAGTGGCCGTCCTCGTATTGATGGATGAACTTCACCCCTGCACTCTGACTTTGCGACTTTCTACAACAAGCATACCTTGGATACCTAGAGAAAACAGGCTCTGTTCTGATGTTCATGAGCAGATGAGCTGCGGCCATTGGAAATGACAGCCTAGAGTCTGGAGCCACCTGTGGCCCTCCGAAGGGCTGGTGTCGGGCCACGGGGCAGTGCAGGCCGTAGGTCCACATTGTCGGCACTCGGAGAGCTGCCGGACGCAAATGCATGGACCCTTTCAGCCTTTCATTCGGGAACAGGACGACACCTACAGGAATGGACCCCCCCTTTACTGGTGGAAAATGAGCCCCTGAACAAAGGAGAGGACTGGGCTTCTGTGGGTGGTGGGTGATCCCGGGAGCGGGTCAGTCTGGGCACTCAGGAATTTGGGTTGGGGGTCAGCGGTCGGCACCTGGAGAGGAGTTATCTCAGCAGAGATTAGTGCGTCCCAGAGACCGTCACTCCAGGTTGGATGGGACACTTTCTCCCGCCTGTGGCCAGCATCTGAAGAGGAGTGATCTTGGACGAGACGAAAGCCATCAGTGTATTTCCTTTTCATCCCCTTCTCCCAGGCCCCACTATCTTGGGGTCTTTTGTTTTTAATGTCCAGCACACATCCCGAGGGAGGCAGCAGGTGCGTCCCTGGGTTCCCAGCATGAGGCTCCGGGTCACAGGGTGTCTCCCAGGGTTCCACTTAGTGTCTCCAAAGGAATGAACAGGCTCCCAAATCACCCAGATGCGACTCCCTGGATGTCCCCAAAGGAACAGAGCTGGAGAAGTGATTATTAGGTACTCGTGTTCTAGAAACTTCTGCACCCAAGATGACTAGCGTAGCTCCCTTTTTTCGCTTTGGTGAAGGACACGAGCCTGAGGACTCCACGCCCTCCTCCAGGGACAGCAGAGGCCACCGCTGGGCTGGGCAGCTGACGGGGGCTCTCTCCGGGGCACGTCCTGGGGACCCACCACCCCCACAAGCAGGGAGTTTATTTCCCAGCAGGGTGTTCGTGCACGAGGAATGTTTATGCCCGTCTTCTCAGGGACCTTTCTTTAAAGTCAGACAAAAGGAATGTGGACAGAGATGTGAGCGAGCCTGACTTTGCCCACCAGCCCAGAAAGTTCCAGAAGGGTTCACGATGCTAAGACGGCTCTCCTGGCCTTTCCCCTCCCGAGGACCCAGTACACCTGGGAGGACCTCACTGGGTGTTTTCTCCACAGTCTCTTGGCTCGCTTCCTGGTTTGGTTTGGTTTGGTTTTGCTGACCGAGAGGACTTGACCTTTCTGCTAAGATCTCAACTTGGGAACTTCTTGGAGTTCCTGCTTGCAGAGCACCGCCCCACGTCTCCACAGTCATCCGCAGTGCGCACCCAACGCCTGCCTCCTTCCCTCCCTCCCCGAGGCCCCCCCAGCGTCTCCGCCAACCTCAACAAGCCCCTCTGGGCTGGAGGCTCCAGTGCACGCATGGGCAAGTCAGGACCCCAGAGGGCTTGCAGAGCGGCTGGGCTTCCAGCCTCTGCCCACCCAGCCCTGGCCGCTCTCCTTAGGAGGGACGCCATGCTCACAAGGGCTGTGACTCCGGCTCTGACCTCTAAGGAGGCTCCTTCCAAGCCCTCCTCCTCCTCCTCCCAGCCACAGCATGTCTGTGGGGACCTCATTGACCCAGAATCAGCAAGAGGGAGAGTCACAGTCACTGCTCCTGCGTGGATCTTCAAGTCAATCTCACAAGACAAAGCCGTCATCTAGAGGAGTCTCATAGATGGGACTCTAAACTGAGCCTCGTTGATCGTCTTCACGTTGAGCACACCGTGAGATGACGAAGGCTGCCAATGCCGGGTTAGGGTTAAATGCACTACAGTACCAGAATCAATCTCACTATTTTTTTTTCTTTTTTAAATGTGACTACAGGAGAAGTTGGCCTGGGGAAAGCACCCAGGTCTGTGTCCGTGGGGCAGCACTGATCCACAGAATTCTGCAAGCTTTTTGCCTGTGATTCCTGCAAGTACCCTTAGAGATCACTTTCCATCTGCTTGCCTCCTCCTTGATGATATGTCAGCCCAGCAGGAAGGCCTTGTCAACCCACCCCTGCTCACTGGGAAGCGGCCAGAGAGAGGGCTGCTCGAAGCCAGAGTTTTTGATTAATTTTTTATTAAGACATAAAATTTGTAGATATGTGTATGAAGCCAGATGTATTTCTCTGTCACAAAGTCTTCCACGCAGTGGCCAGTACTTCCTTTGAATAGTATCATGGTGGCTTTTGATGCACAGCCAACCCCGGTGTCAAACACCCATCCTTAGCAAAATTACCGTTAGTCTATTCAACAAAATATCCTCGGCAGAGCCGCTGTCCCCAGTCTCTGATAAAAGCCTAGACCGTGGCTGGAGTCCAGGCTGGCCGCCGGCGGGCGACTCCACCGGAGGCCTCCTCCCCAGCAGATGTTTCTGGAAGAGAAGGCTTGTTTGTTTCAGGTTCAAGACAGAGACAAACATTTGTTGGAAGGCTCCAAAGGACTCTGCAGAGATTTTCCACCCAGGTCCCCAGCCAGAGAGGCTTGTGTAACATCCGTGTGGCATGCGGGGGCCCGAGAGGCAGGCGCTTCCAGTAAGGCGCACTTTGCGGAAGTCCGCGTGCGTGGTCTCTGGGGCCTCCGAAGCGCTGCTCGCCTCTGCCCACAGCTGGACAGACGCAGGCCACCTCTCCAGGAGTGCCCGGGCCGCGCGGCTCCTGCGTCCTCCGAGGAGCTGCCCACCCGTGATTGGACGCCTCTTGGTTTGCCGTGGCTGCCGCCCCTGCCCATTGTCATCCGTGGAGGCTGATCACTTGAAGGCCAGGTCCCGCCGGGTTCTCCAGCTGTGGAAATGAAGGTCACCCACAACGCGTAGCCTGGGACGGTGCGCAGGGGTTGGATTGGGCTGAAGTCCTGACCCCAAGACCTCTGGATGTCACCTGATTTGCAAAGGTCATCAAGTAAAATGAGGTCATCAGAGCAGGCCTAGCCCCTGTGAGAGCTGTCCTCATGCAAGGGACAACGTGGACCCAGATGCTGTGTCACACAGGGTAGAGGACCCATGAGGAGGCGGGGGTGCACTGCCCCCACAGGAGCGTCTGGGCTAGCAGAAGCTGCAGGGAGGCCTGGAGCAAGCCCGGGGACACCTGGACTCCAGACCCCCGCCCTTCAGAACCGGGAGAGGAGACTGCCGGCGTTCTAAGCCCCCGGTTCTCAGTGCTTCATTTACAGCAGCCCCCGGACACCCTTCAGACCCGAACCCTGGCACTTCCTGCGACTGGTTCATCTCCATCACTCTGACACGCCAGCCCAGCTGGGTGTCCGAGTCACAGCCAGTGATTTGTGGTGACCACTCACAGACCCAGCGTCTGGAGAACGTGCTCAAGATCAGGTTGCCAGCACTGACAGACAAAGGTAGGAGAGACCCCGTCCAACCTGAATTTCAAACACACAACAAAATATTTTCAGATAAGTATGTCCCAAAGTTTGCATGGGACATACTTATACTAAAAACGTGTCTGTTACATATCTAGAACTCAACTTTAGCTGGGCATCCTGTATGGCAATCCTAGACAGAGGGCTTCTTTGGAATACCTGATACTCCTGCAAAAGAACTGTGCCTGGTGCCACCGGGCGAGTTGGGAGAGTTTTCACGAGGCTGGGCCAAAGGACAGGACTCACTGTTTGCCACCAGATCACTGCTGCTCCCACAGTGAGGAGCAGAAATGCGATTTCCCCGGTCGACTCTGGCATTTTCTAAGTAGATATTTCTGTCACTGCGAGGTATCTAATGGCCCTGTTGTAGTTCAACACCTAGCATCCGTCGGAACGCACCTTAATCTGCCCGGAGTGAGCCTCACACCATGGGCTGTCCCAGACGGACAGGGTCAGCCTCAGGCCCGCACCAGCCATCAGCCACACAGGGTCCCGCGCTCAGAAGGGCCCCGAGTCCTCGCCGACACTCTGACGGTGCTGTACTGACATTCACAACTGGCTCTTGAGCCAGGGGCCCCGCGTTTTGATTTGGCATGGGGCTTCACGAGTGACGTAGCCGGCCCTAGGACAGGTGGCCCTGAGGATGAGCAGGCTACAGCATCAGACGTTCGTCCCCATGGCGGTCGGAGCCCTTGGCCTGTCTTGGCTGAGCTTGCGTTGAGCAACCCGAGCCCGGGCAGCCCTTCCCAGCCGCTGGCTGGCTGGCGTCTGCAGCACGGCTTTGACTGAATTAGCGTCTGGCTGGTTCAAACGCTTGTTTTCGATTCTGAGTGTTACATGAGCTGTTGTCTGGAAGCT
Organism: Tamias sibiricus; assembly: GCA_025594165.1. Classification (NCBI taxonomy): domain Eukaryota; kingdom Metazoa; phylum Chordata; class Mammalia; order Rodentia; family Sciuridae; genus Tamias; species Tamias sibiricus. Next base: position 6,458,620 of record CM046668.1, on the reverse strand, counting down.
CTTCCAACTTGGCCCCGAGAGCACTCAGCGCAGAACCTGCTGTCTCTGGCTCCGCCGGGCTGCGGTTTGGGGAGCACAGTTGTTGCTTGCAGCGACTTGAAGCCTGGGAGGAGATTTCCTGGAGCCCCTGAACCAGCAGATTTGAGCCGTTTGATTTCTCACCAGCGGCCGGCCCCCACGCCGGGTGTGTGGGGAACCCCCTCTCTGCCGTCGCGACATTTATTTTCCAGTCCCCCCTCTCTTCTCCGTTCCTATACACAGGCCGCCCCCCCCCCCCCCCCGCAGCCTTTCCTTCTGAATTTCCAGCCTCTGCCCGAAACATCCCTCCCTCCCTCCCCCGCTTTGGTTATTCTTCCAGCCCCAAAGCCAACCCGTGTCCTGCTCAGTCTCCCTCCAGCAAACAAGAACCAAAAGAGGAAATCCGTCTTGCTGCGTGTTCACGTCTCTTAAAGGTCTTGACGAGGGCACTGAAGCCAACACTGCGGGAAGAAACCTTGACAGTTAGTCCCCAGTCTGGTTCTCCTCCACACCGACCTCTATGATCACAGCACACAAAGAGCCGCGGAAGGGACAAGTTCACACGGCATCCTGGCTTGTCATCTCTGCTCTGAGACTCTGGGTGAGTTGTCAAACCCCTTGAGATCTTGGTTTCCTCATCTGTACAATAAGTATTTGATTGAATAATGATCTCATGAGCCTTTTATCCAAATATCAAAGGTATGACCATTAGTTATTCCCACTAACCATAGCAGGTATTTTGTGAATCTAAATTTATGATCTGCTGTATTTGTCAGCCATTGCTGTGGTAATGCTACATAACAAACAGCCCCAAATCTTGTGGCTCAGAACAACAAATGTGAATCTCGTGCTCTCCCTGTTTCTGCAGGTTGGCTGGGGCAGCTCTACAGATTGGGTTCAGAGGTGGTCCCTGTGGCGCTCATTCTAAGACTAGGCCAACCTCTCTGCAGCTCCTGGGACATCTTTTTCTCATGGAGAATGGCTGGAGCAAAAGAAGCCAGCCCAAACCACACAGCACAGGCAGGGCTCCTGTCACATGGGCTCACTTGCCCAAAGCAACACATGCAGCCAAGTCCAGCCACGGAAAGGGCCAGAAGGAAAGAGGTAATGCTCTCTACCACACCTGGGTCCTCGGACCCTCTAAATTGCAGGCGATGTCATGTTGCCAGATGTTATGGGTGGTACTGTGTCCCTCTCTCCCCAGAGAGTAGGCTACAGTCCTCACCTCACACAGGATCCCAGGGTGTGACTCTATTTGCAGAGTCTCTATTCACAGAGTTGAAGAAGGTCAAATGAGGTCTTTAGGGTAGACCCTAATCCAAGGTAACTGGTGTCCTCAACTGAGAGAGAACTCAGGCACAGACAGAAGCAGGGAGAAGGCAAGCAGGACACACCGAGACTCCCGGGCAGAGGCCTGGAACAGACCCCTCCTCCCAGCCTCAGGAGGAACCAGCCCGCCCACACCTGGGTCTCAGAACCTGGCCCCCAGAACCACGTCAGGAAGTTGCTGTTGGTGTGTTGTAGGGACAGAGGAGGCAGGGCACCGAAGACAGCAGGAAGCAGTTTAATTTGGCAGTAGCCAGGTTCAGAGGGCACAGCTCTCACTGTAATCAATTAACCCCCTGAACCCCAAGTTCAGGCAGTTTCAGAATTTCATACCCAGCACATAAGGGCAGGGGCTCAGAAGTTCACAGTCTACAGAAGTTCACATAAAGCAGCTTTTTCTTTCACTGTTCTGGGCAAGTTGACCTTTCCAGGACAACACCTGAGAAGGGAGAGCTCCTTCTCCCCTTTCTTTCCTCCCCTGCCAGCTGTTACCATGGAGCCCAGTTGGTCACTTCTCTTATCTTAGAAAGGTAGACATCTCTGTGAAGCTCCAGCTCAAGGCCAGAGGCCTTGTTAAAGGATCTGTCTTTTTTTTTTTTTTTTTTTTTTTTTTTTTTTGGTACCGGGGATTGAACTCAGGGGCACTCGACCACTGGGTCATATCCCCAGACCTTTTTTTGTATTTTATTTAGAGATAGGGTCTCACTGAGTTGCTAAGTGCCTCGCCATTGCTGAGGCTGGCTTTGAACTCGCGATTCTCCTGCCTCAGCCTCCCAAAGTGCTGGGATTACAGGCATGCGCCACCGCGCCCGGCTAAAGGATCTGTCTTCTTATTATCACATTTTGCATTTGCAAACACACTTCTACAAACTGCTACACTGGACACATGTTTATGAAAAACAAGTAAAGGGGGGTCCAGCACCTGGGGTGCTGATTTCTTCCAGGCCAGTGGCCAAGTAACAGAGCAACAGGAACACAGGAAGTTCACCTACATTAAACTCTTCTGTAGAGACTCTTTTGCTGACAGTCCTAGAATCAGCCCTGGTGACGACTTCTGGAGAAGCTGAGTTAGGATTTTCTGTGGAGCAGGGGGCGCCACTACAATCGCTTTACCCCAGCAGCCTGGGAAGCCAACACACCACCGGGTGTCCACCCTCTGTAGAGAGGGGCCACCATTGCTACAGGTTCTGAGGGAGGATCCGAGACCCTCCAGCAGCAACCAGCCATTACCATGAGTCGTGCCCACCCGATGGAAAGGCCAGGTTGACACACTGACCCAAGCAGAGACCTGTGGGTCCCAGTTCATCTCAGGATGTCTCCACAGCCCCAAGCTGCCCCAAGACCCCCCTTGAGGACAGGGACCCCCACATTCTTGGCTCTTTCACGGCCAGGCCAGCCAAATCCATTGGTCTCCTTGGAATTCTGATTCATCCTTGATCGAAAGGGTCAGGCACGGGCAGACTGGGGGACCCCTAGGACCTCCACTGTCACACAGCCAATGGCCTTGCCCAGGGCCCCAGGCCACTGGCCCGAGATGAATCCAATTAAAACCTGTTGACCAAATAAACAAGATGCTAAACTGGCCTAATTAATCAACTGTGGTGTTTTGCAGGCTTACTTAAGAACTTGAACAGAAATACTGTAATAACATCAGTGAGAATTTGGGCTTCAGACAATTAAGGATAAAGACAAGCCTATTCCGTCAGTACCTGAGTATGCAGCATTGAATTTTCATGCTATGCCAACATCTGAATAAGAGAAGTGTAAGCTGGTTGGGCTGATGAATTGATCTTTACCCGAGATCACCATCTCCAGGACAAGACGGCCTGTCACTTGCCCACTCACTGGCCAACGGCGAGGGGCGGATTCCGGCTCTGAGCTCTGGTGAGCAGCACTGCCCGGGACGCTACTTGCTGGGTGCTTGCTGCCCGTTCTCCTGGGGAGCACCTGGGAGTGCGGAGCTGAGCCTGCCCCTCAGGTGCAGCCCACACCTTCAGCCTCTACCTTGAACCTCTTCGCCAGGCATGGAGGGTAAGCAACTGCTGCTATCAACAAGGGGCCGTGACCACTTTAGGCTTGGGGGCCACATGTTCTCCCTTGGAACTACTCGACTCTTGTTGCCGCCGGAAAGGGATTTGCAGCCCGGAACGGCGGCGCCGTGGGAAGGAGCCCGGAGACAGGATGGAAACGAAAAAAAATTCTTTTATCTTTCTCTCTCTGTCTCTTGTAATTTCTAATACCACATACACACTCTCACAAGAAACCAAGGCACGTACTCGTAAGAGTACAATATATCTACACAATAGCGTCAACCCCGTCCATTCTCTCTCAGGTCTCATCTCATGTGCCCGAGCAGGAATGGCGCTGGCCCGATCAGCAATCTTAGCTCAAGTCTCTCTAGATCCTGGGCCAAGTCCCGCGAGATCCCGGGCCAAGTCCCGTGAGACTACGGAAGGCGGCAGTGCCCAAACATCTTCATGGCCCGTAGTCAACCGCAATCTTAGCCATCTCCCCAAACAGGGCTCCTGCAGACTCTGCCTTTGTGGCCTAGAGCAACCACAGACACTCTGTAAAATGTTCATCTCGTGCCAGTGAAAGTTCACGGACGAGAGCAGACAGCAGGCCAGCGTGGCCCTCAGCGTGCCAACCCAGCTCAGCACACGCCAGGGGACGCGGCCTCTTGCAAGTGCTCTAGTTCACGGAGGACGCGCCTCCTCCAGCCCAGATTCCTGTCACCAGCAAGGATGAAGGAGGGAAGTGGACTCCCTGTGGAAGGGGACTCGTGGGCATCCTGCGAATCGTGAACGGCGGGGTGCACGTGGCACGTGAGCACTGGCTCTCTGTGGGTTTCTCAAGGAGCTCGGCTACCAGCTCTCGGGCGCTCTGGGGAGGGAAAAGCTGATGAGAACTTAGGCCAACCCCTCGCCGTCCTGCCCAGCAATCGCCCATCGGAGGTCTGTCGGGGAGGAAGGGTCACAGCCGCTCCAAAGCTCCTCCACCCAGGAAGCAGTTGTGAGCCCTTCCTGCACCACGCTAAGTTCTGAGTACTTAAAATGGTGCATTCCAGGAGGCTTTCGTGGGCAAGTTGGCTTGGACACCTCCAGCAATGGGGAGCTCATTACCTGCAAAGAGAAGCTACCCGACAACCGCACAAAGCTCAGCCTCCCCAGAAATGGCCAGCCCTCACCAGCTCGGTCACATGCCTGCCTCCGCCAGACAAAGACCCTCAGGCAGACCCAGGAACACCAGCCGCAGCTCTGGTCCCCGGCACTCCTTGAAGGCAAAACGACACCCACCCCACATTCAACGACACCCCGAAAAGTTCCCAAACCTGGGCCAGGCCGACAGCTGAAGCGTGAGGAGCTGCCTCCTGTGAAGGCATCTGCACACCACGGACGTGACGGGACTCTCCCGTGAGCCACCGTCCCCAGCAAAGGTGCATGGGGGTCGGGACAGCTCAGGGCCACCCCGCAGCCGTGGCCCAGGTGGCCTGGGCTGAAAGGCTGTGCTCCTCCCGCTGGCTGCGCCCCGGGGCGCGCTGTGCCTAGAGGGCCGGTTTCTCTGGCTGTAAGGCCAGGCCACACCAGTGCCCCCCCAGAGGGCGGCTGCGCCTGGAGGCGTCCCACCGCCCCAGTGGCCGCTCCGTGCTCAGGGACTCGCCAGGTGAGGGCTGGCCACCGCCCCTCTCCCGCAGCTAAGCAGGAGAGGATGCAGGCTGGGCCGGGAAGCCCAGACACCTGCTCAGAGAAGCCAGAGGGCCCAGGGACTGGGTTAAAAGAGAGAGGGACAGAGTCTGTAGGAAGCGAAGGCAGGCAGAGGTCAGGCCCAAGACAGAGGGAGGGAGGCCAACTGCAGCCCACCCGGCCCACCCTGGCTGCAGGAGCCGCCAGGGACATAATGCACATCAGCGGCCTCCCCTCTCCACGCCCAGGCGCCTGCAAGATCCTGTTTCCACACTGCGGTCATCCCACCGACGGATTGCCAAAACAGATCTAGGTGGTCACAGCCAGTAACGGATAGGAACCAAACTAGAACAGAACAGAGCGCGGCAGAGTGCAGGGCGTTACAGGGCAGGCGTTGCGCTGAGGTCCTCATTAATGTGTACGTGTGTGCTATGCAGGCGGAGCCTCCCTAAACACCTAAAATACAAAAGAAAAAGAAAATACCTGAAATATTTAAAGCTCAAAACATTGTGACCACCAATGTGATACCACAAGTGGGAAATTTCACACCATGGAACTTTGTTTCATGCACAAAATTACTTAAAACATTACATAAAGTCACTATCAGGCTATATGTGTGAGGTATGTAGAAAACATGAATGAATTTCATGTTTAGACTTGGGTCTCATTGCCCCAAGGTATCTCATTTTGTTTATGCAAATATCCCAAAATCAAAAAAAAGTCTGAAATCCAAAACACGCTGGCCCCAAGCATTTTAGCTAACAAATTAGACATGCATGCGCGCGCACACACACACACACACGCACATTTACATAGACTAGAATCAAAAATGTCAGCATGCTAAACATATAATTTGGTTACACACCAATTTTAGATAGACAGAGATATGTACTGTTAGTCTGCTTTCCATGACTGTGGCAAAATACCTGAGGTAATCAACTTATAAAGCAGAAAGGTTTGTTTTGGCTCTTAGCTTGGTCTTGTGGCTTGGGCCTGTGGTAGCTCAATCCCTCAGGGTAGGAGTGTGTGGAGGAAGCTGTTCACTTCATGACAGCCAGGAAGCAGAGAAAGGCAGAGGGCCAAGGTCCCAACATCCCCTGCAAAGGCACACCCCCAGTGGTCTACCTTTGCCCCACGAGGCCCCACCTCCTAAAGCCCCCACTACCCCAGGTGGTGCTGTGGGGAGCCCCGTCCACGCTGCAGCATATCTATGTCACACACACGCACCTTCACAGACACTCACACACGTACACTCTCCACCTTGGTTTTGCACGCTTGGCCGCACGGAGCAGGAAACAGGCCTCTGGCTGTGACGGACACTTGGAAGGACCCACAGCCTTGGACTGAGGCATCCTTCAGGACAGCTCCCTGCGGGGAGGGCCTGTGGTCGGGTTGGTGGCCCCCTGTGCTGGCAGGGACTGGACGGGCAGTGAAGCACAAGGTGTGGCCATGCAGAGCAGTGCAGGTATGGAGAGCCACAGGCTGGTGACCTCCTTCCTGGGGACCCAGGGAAAAAATCAATCCTAAACAGAACCACTAAATCCTGGATACATCCCTTCTAAACTGTGGAAAGGGGCTTTCCTAGGTACCAACCAGGGGCCCCCTGGCATCCACAAGATGTCCCCCATCCCCTCGTAGCACTGAGAAGCGAGCGCGTGCCAGGGAAAGCCCTCGTTTTCATGAACCCGGCAGCCACGTGCCCAGGAAGCAAAGATGACAACCCAAGGCTTGCAGGAGCCCTGACTGGGGAGATGGCTGAGATTGCGGTTGGCTGCGGGCCATAGATACTCGGACATTGCCGCCTTCCATGGTCTCACGGGACTTGGCCTGGGATCTCGCGAGACTTGAGCCGAGATCGGATCGGGTCGGCGCTATTTTGTTGGTGGGTTTTTTTTTGGTGGTGTGTGGTGAGTGTTAGAGTCGTTGTTGGAGCTGGAGAGAGAAGTTATCAGAATAAAAAGCCTGTTTGTTTCCAGTTTGCCTCTGAACTTCTTCCCGCGGCTTCGTTGCTCCAAGCGGCCATCGCTTTGACAGCAACAGAGGCTTCTAGCACTCTGCACGGCTAATGGCTCCTGGGGGACACACAGACCGCAAGCAATCCAGTGTGACTTCACCCGGGAAATGCAGGCCTCGTGCACAGCTCACAAGGGGATCCCCAGACGTTGTGACGTATGAAGATGGGTTCTAGGGCTGAGGATGTGGCTCAGTGGGCAGAGAGCTTGCCTCGCATGCACAAGGCCCTGGGTTCAATCCCCAGCACCAGAAAAGAAAAGAAAAGTTCTAGGCACCAAATAATCTTCATTCACAGCAAGCTCTCTGACCCCGGAACTCCAGGCAGGGGTGCCGCTGGCCTGTATGTTATGAAGTGGGGTCCAGGGAGGTAGGGCTGACGCTCCCCTCAATTCCCACCCCCCAGCAAGCTGGGAGTCCTGGGATTCGAGTGTCCATGTCTTTCTTTTGTCTCCCCTGAGGCACCCCATTTGTCCCAGGTCACAGAGGAAGGGCATCCCGGGCTCCAGGGCCCTCGAAGGTCAGGCTCGGACCTCCCCTGTCAGCACCAACTCCCCCTCCTCTCCTCCTCCCACACCTGGCAACTAGAGAATCTCGAACCCAAGACCACGGCGGTGACTAAGGCTTGGTGAGCTCGCTGTAGGAGTCCCGCGCATCCCGAGCTGCCTGGACCTTTGTGACTTCACACTGACAGCCCCCCGTCCAGGAGCTCCTCAGCCCGGGAACCCAGGGCGAGTCTGGACAGCTCTCCCTAGCCACGCCCCGGGAGCCGTCCCTCAAAGGCCTGAGCCCATTCGCCCTGACCACCCCGGGAAAGCCTTGCTATCATCCCCTCCTTTGAGACACAGAACAGAGACACCAAGGTGCCATGCACTTTCCCAGGTCACACTGCTAGTGGAACTGGGATTCCAACCCAAGCTCTGGCCCGGGACCCTGCCCTCCACTCCCCTGCTCCAGGGCCCCCCCTCCCCAGCACTTCCCAGCTTCAGCCCTTCAGAGGCCACAAGAACAGAGCTCCAAGTGCTGGGCCACAAGCCAAGGGATGCGGTGACCTGAGAAGCTGGAGAGGCAGGGGACGGACTCTACCCGGAGCCTCAGGGAGGACCTGGCCCTGCCAACCCCTCTAGGACAGCCCAGTGAGGCCCACTGCAGAGTTCTGAGCTCCAGGCCTGTGCGATTCCGTGTTTGTGATATTTTAAGCCACTGTGTGTGGCTCGTTATAGCAAAGATTGGAGATGAATAGTTTTAGCTCACCCTCAAGAACCTTATCATCTAGTAGAAAAAAAGTGCAAAAATTATCCATTGTGAACATCAAATATTTCTGCAAGACTGAAGCAGGGCAGAAGCGACTGGCTGCTGGCTGCCAGCACACAGCGAGTCCCCACTGTGACAGGCAGCACGCGACAGCTCACGCTGACAGGTACTTCCCCTTTTAAACCTCCGTTACACTGGGTAGGTGGCAGTGGTAGACTTGGCACCAACGCTCTTGTGGTGTTGGGTGGATTTGAAGGTAGGAGAACTCACAGCCCATAAACACATTGTGTTTGGCCCTCCAAAAAACATAAAGAAAGAATTTAAATTTATTTTATTTTTACTTATTTATTTGGTACTAGAATTGAACCCAGGGGACACAGCCACATCCATGTTTACAGCAGCACAATTCACAATAGCTAAACTGTGGAACCAACCTAGATGCCCTTCAGTAGATGAATGGATAAAGAAAATGTGGTATATACACACAATGGAATATTACTCAGCAATAAGACAGTATAAAATCATGGCATTTGTAGGAAAATGGATGGAGTTAGAGAATATAATGCTAAGTGAAGTTAGCCAATCCCAAAAAGCCAAATGCCATATGTTTTCTCTGATATAAGGAGGCCAATTCACAGTGGGGTTGGGATGGGGAGCATAGGAGGATTAGAGGAACACTAGAATGGCCAATGGGGAGGGAGGGGTAGGGAGGGGGCAAAAGGGTGAAGAAAAATAAAGATGGTAGAATGAGATGGATATCATTTCCCTAAGTGCGTGTATGAAGTCACGAATGGTGTGAATATACTTTGCATACAACCAGAGATTTGTATAAAAGTGCTCTATATGTGTAATATGAAATGTAATGCATTCTGCTGTCATTTATATCATCTTAGAATAAAAAATAATTAAAAATAAATAAATAAATAAAATAAAATAAATAAAGATGACATACGAGTAAAAAAAAAAAAAAAAAAAAAAAAAAGAATTGAACCCAGGGGCGCTTAACCGCCAAGCTACATCCCCCAGCCCTTTTTATTTTTTTTTATTTTGATACAAGGTCTCACTAAATTGCTGAGGCTGGTCTTGAACTTGTGATCCTCCTGCCTCAGCATCCCGAGTCGCTGGGATTATAGGCTGGAATTTTAAATTTTGAATTTGTTGCCAATATTTAAAATGCTGGAGATGTGATATGAAAATAAAGATTTTCTTTTTCCTTTAAAAACACCAGGAGACCTGGCAACATGGCGTCCCCGATTCCCACTGGTGACACTCTGCGAGCCATGGCTGCCTGGGCAGAAGGGCCCAGGTCTCCTGCACCTGCTCCGCCGACCCCATCAGCAAGCGTCCTCCCTGCTGTCCGGAGACATGACCTCCCTAACTGCTGGGGTCTCTCTTGCCTCGGCCTGTGAGCTCCTAGAGGGTGACCTGTTGTGTTCTGTAAGTAGACTCCAAGGTCCCAGAGCCACCAGTCCCCACCGCGGACCAGCACCACCCTTCACGGGCCAGTCTGGGCTTGGCCACGTCCCACAGCGGGCTCCTCCCCGGCGTGCAGCGGCAAGACACACCCCCCCTGCTCCTTGCTGGGGACTTAACACAGACCGGGGGCCACCCGGGACACAGCAGAGTTTCATGTGAAAAACAGGGAACGTGAGCCAGTCCCCAGGCTCGCGGAAACTGCAGAGGACAGACGGCGCCTCGTCTGAGCACGCCCATGGCTCAGCACAGTTGAGGGACCCTGGAAGTCACTCGGATCACTGAGCTCAAGCACTGCAGAACAGTCTGTTCTAGGAGGAAGGAGGACACGGCCCAGATTGTTCCAGAAATGCTCCCCTTAGTGGAGCAGGCAGCACTCCCAGTACACTCTGCCTGAGAACTGCAAACGAGACGGGGGTGACAACTGGGTCAGCCAAGAACACCCAGGGACCTATCCTCTTGTGCCACAAACACTCGGGGTTGGTCCTGGAAGCTGGGAAGCCACGACTAGCTAGAGAGTGAAACGAACATGCCGGGGGCCAAGAGAGTGTCGGGCCTTCCCAGGGACTGGACAGAGTCCCTGCAGCCTGGAGGCCACTTGTCCTTCACAGGCACGACAAAGTGGACAGCCCACAGCAGACAGCCATGGGGACTCCCGAAGTGACTGGGTCACAGCTCTCACCAGGCAGGGACACACACAGCTTCACTCACGTGATGAGTCCCGCCAGCCAAGCCAGGGTTTGTAGAGGTGGGCACCTTGAGGGGTTCTTTTTTATCCACACTGTACACAGGACTGGACCCAAAAGAGAAGCCCCCGCCCCATGCCTGCGACAGAAGGAGTTTCGTCCACGGCTTCCAGGATGCTGTGCGCAAGGCACTGTCTCGAGGTTTGGCAGACAGCAGCGAAGAGAGGGAGAGGGAGGAAGAGGAGAGGGGGAAGGAGGAAAGACGGAGGGGAGGAAGAGGAGAGGGGAAGAAGGAAAGAGGGAGGGGAGGAAGAGGAGAGGGGAAGGAGGAAAGAGGGAGGGGAGGAAGAGGAGAGGGGAAGAAGGAAAGAGGGAGGGGAGGAAGAGGAGAGGGGAAGAAGACAGAGGAAGGAGAAGGAAAGAAAGAAAGGAAGGAAAAAGTGTAGCCCAGATCATGGGAAGCCAGGCCACAGACCTGGCCAGCAGGCTGTGGGTCTAGAGGTTGGAATCAGGTGTCCACAGATACTTTGGGGGACAGAATTCAAGGGGTCTGAAACTTGCCTAGAAAAAATAATGTCATTTTCACTTTCATTAATATCTACCTGAAATTAGCATTTCCTTCCTTGGGAACAGACAGGCCACACAGCGGCAGGCACTGTGTATAACACGCGGTCACTGATTAGAAATCAGAGTCTTCCACAAAATGTCACATTTGCTCCCAAGATCTCAGAAAAGCATGCTTCTCCATCACTACTTTGAAATCAGCTATTGCAAGGGTCAATAAAGCTTATTGCAAAGCGTGTGATAGAGAAGAGCAGCACACATTTTTCAAAAAATATTTGGTAACTCTGACAGTGCGATCTCCCTTGTGACCCAGAGTACTGGCATGTAAACGCAGTACTCACTTGGGGTCTACAGAACGCCCGGCAGCCAGAGAGGGAAGAAGCCCTCCCTGCCAGAAGCTCAGGTGCAGAGCCCAGCACGCACAGGGCACCCTGGTGCCGCCCGGCCACTGCAGGCAAGCCGAGGGCAGACTCCAGGGAAGGCTGCGGGGAGCCGGCTGCTTCTCAGGCATCCATCACAATCTTCACCACAGTCGCGCTTTATGATAACTGAGCCGCCCGAAGGCTCTCTGCGGAGCGGAGGCGGCTGGTGATAAACGCGCTGTGTTCGCACCTAACCGTTCACAGCCAGCAGGCGCGCCACGGTGCCACCGGCCGGCTCGGCCAGGCTGGCAAGCTGGGGGTGTGGTCATTTTTTTAAATAAAGAAACTGAAACTCAGGAGAAACTCAATGCCTTGCCCAGAGTCACTCGATCCATCTGCCGGTGGTAGAGCGGAGCCTGGCGGCTGCCTTCTGAATCCCCGCACCTGGCCGGGCTGCAGCTCCGCCCTGGGCAGCGCGCCTGCGTGTGCTGCGCATGCGCCCTGGGTGGCCACGCCCCTCCTGGCCACCTGCCCCGGCCCTGCAAGCTGAACTTAGGCCGGTGGGACGGTATGTGCCGGTGATCATCGTGACAAGTGTGCACAAGCTGGCCTGGGAGTCGCCCGTCTCCTGGCAGGCTTGGCACTATCAGCCCGTCTTTGCCTGCAAGGTTGAGGTGGCCTGCGGGGCCTCTGAGGCCAGCATGAGCCCCTGAGGCCAGCATGAGCACTGGCAATAAAGAGGGGAGCCCGCCCAGCCTCCCGCCTTCTCCAGGGTGGCTGGGGGAACACGTAGAAGCCACAGGGCTCCTGTTTCCCACGCGCCGCTGCCTCGCAGTTGCTTCATCGGGGTCCCTCACCCAGACCCTGCGCCAGAGAGGGAGGCGCAGGCCTCTGGTCCTCACTGCTGAGGACAGCGGGTTGGTGGCCTGGCAATGGTCAATCTCCAGGGGATCCAGCTTCAGATCCCCGTGGCAGTGACAGGAAAGACATTTTTCTCCCATTTTAGATTCAAAATCACAACTTCACCAGTGTAAGCTGAGCCCTTGCCTGGGGTCCTAGTCCCGAGCCCTCGAAACCCCCCCTTAGTCCTGTAGGACGGGGTGCGTGCGGGCTGGGCACATTCTGGATGAGTCTCGGTTACCCTTCCTCAGTGTCCTGCAGGCATGATCGCCCCCAATAGGACCTTGAAGACAGCACAGCCTAATACCCTCTGACCTCTTAAATCTCCCCTCAATTTCTGGAAACTGCTTGTCACAGAATTGCATGGGGTGGAGCTGGGACATTTTTTCTTAGGCTACAAGGTCCTGCTTAAACTGCACTCTGTTTTGCAAACTCCCTGTGTTTAGCATCATTCAATCTCCTGAGTGTGTTGGGGTCGGGGCGGTGGGGGCCTCATGACTCAACCTGGCAGGTAGCACAAGGCTTGTCCATGTGAGATGGGTGACAATCGGGAGCACGTGGTTGAATAAGCCTCTGCACATCGTCAGGCACTGGATAGCGAATCTGCTTTCCTGGGAAAGGGAGGCTGCTGCTCCCTTCTGCTCTCGGGGAGCAGAATGCAGGCCCTTGGGCAGGTGTGTTTCCAGCGAAGGTTGCTGTGGGCAAAGCCCAGGTCTCGCCCCCTGTTTTGCTAACTTCCTGCAGGCTCTGGTGTGGTCTAGCTGTCTCCACAGCTGCCCAGAGCCTTGTGCCTTTAGCCTGAGTCCCAGGAGGGCAGGTGTGCTTGCTCTACCACTGACAGCCCCAGCTTGCGAGGGTTCATCTTACAGTTCCTCAACTTTGAGATGGTGCAAAGTCAAATGCAAGAAACCTTACTTGGAATTTTGAATTTGGATGTTTTCCCAGGCTAGCAACAACAAGACAATCTTCTCTCAGCACGCTGGGCAGCAGCAGTGACCACAGCTCCCAGGGAGCCCCGTGAAAAGGCGGGGGACCCTGGCGCCCGTGTGCTGTGTGGCTGAGCTGAGGCACGCGGTCGGCTAACTGTGCTGAGCACCTTTCCTTCATGACGTTTTCAGCATACGCTGGCTTGATCAGGACACGGTCACATCGCAAGTCGAGGAGTATCTGTAATTGGAAGCACAGAGCCCACGTCCCCTGCTCCCGTGTGCACGTGGGAGCCACTCACAGTGACGTCTGGAACACAAACCAGCCACTCCTTGACGGTCCCTTCACGTGACTTGGACGGTCGTCTCTCTGTCCCAGTCTGATCATGTACTGATAATGGGCAACGGGAGGGGCTGCCACTCCCGGCCACCGCTGCGCCCAGCCCACCCCTGCCCTGCTCCCTCGCAGTCCAGCTCAGACTTCCCACGTCCTCATCTGCTGGCCCTCCTGGCTCTCCTCACACAGAGACGCTCTTGCCCTGGTTGCGTGGTTGGCCCTTTGGGTCCCTCTTGACCACTGACGGTGCTGTCCGGGGAGGGACAAGGCCAATGTGTGTGGTGCTTTCACTCCCTCAAGCTGCTCGGGTGGAGGAGAGTTCTCATGGTGACGGTGCTCAGGGAGTATTTTTCAGGGCACGGTAGAAGGCCCATCCAAAGAACCAAGAAGCCGTGGCGCCGGCGGCTGAGGAACGTCCGGCTCTGCGGACACCTACAGAATGGATGCCGCAGCCCAGAGTGAGCTTTAGGTCCTTCACAAAAACAGGAAGCCATAGCCTCCCCCGGAAACCAGGCCTCACGGTCATCCTGCCTCCCAGGAAGCTCTCGCGGGCCCTTCCAGCCTGCTCCTGTTAGGGACAGAGTGAGCCTGGGCTTCGGGGTCAGGATACCTGTGTGCACGGCCCACGTCACACTTACTATCAAGATTACTAGAACTCTTAACCCACGGGGCATTGGCCACTCCCCTCCTCGGCCATTCCAGAGGAACCTAGCCTGGCACACCCAGTTCCTTCCCTTCTTGCACCCCACCAGGGGGACGCTCCCTTGTCCTTGGGGGGCGTGTGTGTCTGGATCCGGGAGGACGGGGGTGGCCCGAGCAGGGCCTTGCAGAGGAGACGCGAGCTGGCAGAGCGAGCAGTGCAGCAAGGAGAAGGTTCCGGCTGGGATCGGAACCCAGGCGCAGGCCAAGGACTGTGCTCTCAGACTCTCCGGCCCTGTCTCCGGGCAGAGGCGTGGGGCCCCAGCCAGCCGGCTCCACGGGGCTCCAGCCGGGCCTTTTCCCCAGAGTGGACCAGACGCAGAGCTGCGCACGTGGAAACAGACCCCCAGTCGACGTCTGAAGCGCAAATCGGCTCTGGCTCTGCCCCGTGCCGAGCCCGGGGGGTCTGAGCGGTGGTGGCAGCGATCTGTCGAGGAGGGGCGCGGCCCGTGGCGGGATGGAAACCAGACTGGGGCTCCCGGCCCTCAGGGCCTGCCGTCCGTCCGCAGGGTCTGCAATTAATCAAGACTGAAGGAGCTGAATAAGCCTTTTGTGGATCAAAAGCAGCTCGTTGGAAGCCCAGCTCACAAACCCAGCCCGCCTGGCTGCATCCGCGGAGGACTGAAGAGGAGCTTTGTGCAGTCCTCGTGCGAGCCCCAGAGTCGGGTCACAGAGCAGCAGCCGCACAGCCTCGCTGAAGCCAAGGCCGCCAGGTGGAGAAGGCCAGAAATAACAGGCCCGGGGAGGGTGGCCAGCCCGCCTTCATGGAGTTCCCCCACCCCCACCCCAGCCAGCAGGACCGGGAGACTGGAGAGCCCACCACAGACTGTGCCCTGGGAGGCACCGGGCTCCTCGGTTCCTTAATCAGTCATAGGAGAGGTGATTGAAAACAAAGAAGTCCCTTCCCTGCACAAGGAGGCTGCACCTGCGTTCACCCCGAGCTTTGATGGCTCCCGGCCCCAGAGGTCCCCGTGTAAGTGGCCCGGGGGCAGCCTACACCCTCCCCAGGGGTAGTGGGTTGCGTGGTGTCCCCACCCTGTGACTTGTTTTGGAATGTGAGTCTCTGTAGGCACCGTGAAGGCAGACAGCTCTCAGTGCTGCATTAGGGTGGCCCTAAATCCAATGACCAGAGTGCTCGGGGGACACAAGAGGAGGAGGCAGAGAGGAGGCCATGGAGAGGGAGGCACAGGCCTGTGTAAGGCTGGCGCAGGACCAGAACCACAAGGAGGGTGGTGGCCGGGGGAGCCGACAGGGACAGAGCAGAGCCCCCCACCCCCAGGACCAGCCCTGCTGGCGCCTTGGCTCAAGAGAGTAAAGGTCCGCGTTCTGAGCCCCCCAGTGGGCGTGCTTGTCACCGCAGCCCTGGGACAGGGGACACCAGGCGATCACCAGGACTGACTCAGATCTTGGTTCATGTAGCCTCCGGTGCGATGAGATCGGGGTTCATCTGGGACCTGGGTTGGGCGTTGGAGCAGGGGCTGGATCTAAACTCCCCGTGCACGGCCCAGCTGCAGCCGCACGCCTGGCTGGGCGCTAGGGTCCGCTCCGTGAAGCCCCAGCCTGGGCCCCTGGGCCTTCTGATTTCACGCTCAGTGTGGAGTCCTGGGGGGGCGGGGGCGTCAGTGCCTCAGAACGTGACTGTGTGTGGACACCGGGACTTTGAAGAGCCCCCAGGTGCCGAGAGGCATCCAGGGCTCTGAACAGTGGCCAAACCGAGGCTTTGGAAGGTCACGCTCAGCTGTTCCTGTGGAGAGGTGGCCGCGGGCCCCACCTGGACTGTAGCCCCGCCACATGCTTGCTGGGGCCCAGGAGCCTCGGGCGGGGACGCGGAGGTAGCCACCCCACCACCCTCTGCTTCCAGTTACCTGGGGGGTCTCGGACGCACATTGCGTTGGGAGGGCCTACCTCTGGTCCCTTCAGCCTGGGGAGGGTCTTTCCCACACTGTCCTTGGAGAAGCAACCCCTGGCAGGAGGAGCACCAGAGGGGCAGGAGGGGCAGCCACAGTGGGTCCACCGCGACATCCCGTGGTGGCACTCGCGAGCTCTGGGTCCTTGAGCCCCTGCAGACTCTCTCTGAGCCTCAGCTCCCACCTGTTGCCTGCTCCTCGGAGTTGCCGACAGCTTCAGCACCAACACAGAGTGCGCGTGGCGTAAGCAGAGCCACCGTGAGAACCTCCGTAGCCAGCACTACACCGGGGGCCGGGGGCTGCATTGTGCCCTGGACCTAACAGGTGCATGCCGAAGTCCTGACCCCCAGTGCTCAGGACGTGACTGTACGTGGACACTGGGACTTTAAAAAGGTACTTGAGGTAAAGTGAGGTCATTGGGTGCTCCCTGTCCATAGGACTGGTGTCCCCGTAAGAAGAGGAGATTAAAACAGACATGCACAGAGGGACGATCGCGCTTGGCCAGCTGCAGGCCAAGGAGGGAGGCCTCAAGAGGCTGAGGCAGGAAGGTCACAAATTCAAGGCCAGCCTCAGCAACTTAGTGAGACTCTGTCTCAAAATAAGAAATAAAAAGGGCTGGGGATGTGGCTCAGTGATATAGCACCCCTGGGTAAGTCCCAAGAACCAGGGGGCGGGGGGGTGGGGTGGGGGGGATAGATAAAGAGAGCCACGTGGCCACACTTGATCTCGGGCTTCTCGTCCCCAGGACTGCATGACAATGTTGTTGTCAAAGTGCCTGTGGCAGTCTGTCATGCAGCCCTACCTGACTCATTCGCTAAGTACTTCTCTACGTTGTACTATATGCCCCTCGTGTTATAAATTGTGTCAATATTATTGCTTTATTTTTTTTTTTTTTTTTTTTTTTTTTTTTTTTGGTACTGGGGGCTGAACCCAGGTGTGCTTAACCACTGAGCCATGTCCCCAGTCCTTTTATTTTTCACTTGGAGACAGGGTCTCACTAAGTTGTGATGAGAGAACTAAAGGGACTCCGTCTTGTTCTTCAGCAGCCATCTTGGGAGTTCCGAGAACTAGTTCCGTTTCTCAGAAATAAGAGAACACGGGAAGCCCTGCCTCGGTACCCATTAATCATTACCTAGCACAATACGCTTGACAGCATAAAAACAGCAATTCCTATACAATGTAAAATTGCTCTCTTTGGTTTCCATTTTTCCTGGGCAACATACCTTGTCAGAGAGAGACTGATTGTCTAGACGTTAGTAACCATTCTCTAACATGGACTCAACTAGGGTCATCTTGACCCCCTTCCCTTCTACTTGATCGTTGCTATACCAACATGGAAAGTCCCGTGGGAAATATTATTGTACCCATTGCTTTGTCTTGCTGACTGCCTAGATTCAGCTTCTGGACCGTGGCTTGCTTGCATTGGCTGAAACCCTGCAATTGAATATTCCGCCCTCTGTGACTTTGCTCTTTATAAACCCTTGAAAATCACTGCCTGTGCGCCATCTTGCCACACTGTGTGATGTGTGGGGATGGTGGCCGCTGATCAGCTTAATAAAGGCTTTTTATTGGCTCAAGTGTGACGTGGCTTGGAGTTTTAATTGGCATTATGCTGGGTACATCATTTTTGGTACAACAAAGTTGCTTAGAGCCTCTCTAATTTGCTGAGGCTGTCTTTGAACTTGAGATCTCCTGCCTCAGCCTCCTGAGCTGCCGGGATCAGAGGCGTGCACCACCGGGCTTGGCTTATTATTGCCTGTTTGCATTGAGAAGAATAAAGGTAAAAGAAAGTGAACGGGCCGACCAGCCTCACACGTCAGGTTAACGCTGGAGCCAGAGGGAACCTGCCGTCCCCCCTGCGCCACACCTCGGGGAGGCAGATGGCCCTGGAGCCAGGGAGGTGCTCCTCCCAGCAGGTGAGCCATGGCCTGTGGGCCCACTGTTCTGTCCCCCAGAGCCTGCAGCAGAGGGTTTCTGGTCCTCCACCTCATCTGGTGTGTGTGGGGGGTCTTTGTCCACCCTCAAGGGCAAGAGGAAGGGGAAGCTGAAGGGCAAAACATCACACCGGGGACAGCCGTGCAGCCAAGAGATTTATTCAACAGCCTTTGTGGCTGGTAAAAAAAAAACCGGAGAAGAGGTGCTCTGGTCGAAGGTCGGAGAGGTGCTGGGAGAGGGGAGTCAGGGAGAAGGGAGTGTGCAAGGTCTGGTGGGAGAGGGGAGTCAGGGAGAGGGGAGTGCAGAAGGTGGGTGCTTGGTCGCACCGGCTAGGATCTCTGGAGCTATCAGCTAAAGCAGCTGCTGTCTGGCTGGAGGCTGGAGCTGTCAGCTGGGAGCAGCCGTCGGGCTGAAGGCAGTGGGTCTGGAGCTGTGCAGGCTCGGGGGTCAGCTGCCTGCCGTCGGCTGGAGGCGATGGGTCTGGAGCTGTCGCAGTGGCTTCCTCCTCTCAGCAGCGACGAGCTGATGTGTGTGTCCGTGTGTCTGTTCTGAGTCTCTCGAACAGGGCCCTATATAGGGATTTCTGGTGGGAGGTGCACCAGAGCAACCCCAACGCCATTGGCTCTTTGCCCATAGAACAGGGCGACCTTTAAGCCTATTGGCTCCTGCCCGGGGAAAAGAAACATCCTGCCCAGGGAAGAAACATCCTGCCCGGAGAATGAAACAAGGTTGCTTCTCTCAGGATGTGGAAAACTCTGGGGGGGGGGGGGTAGCCCATCTATCAGAAGCACCCCGGGGGGACGGTGGGGCTGTGGGATCCCAGCGAGCCCTCCGACTGAGGGACCCTCCAGAAGAGGCTCCTCTGGCAGCAAGCTGGGGGAGGGCGTCTTGGCTGAGGAGGGCACAGGCTGGGGCGGCCCCCGGAAGAGCGAGGCCCTGGTCCTCGACACCATGCGTGCACTGGCCGGGACGGAGCCCTCCTCTAGCGCCAGGGCTCTCCCGCTGTGTCTCAGCATCGTCACCAGAGCAGCCAGTGGGACTCTCAGAACAGGGCAGCCCCGTATTCGAGGACAGAAGAGAATCTCCATCCCACGACAGGAAGCCTCGGCTCAGGAGGCCGCACTGGGCCTCCGCCTCCCCTCCGCCACGGGCAGCACCTCCGCTGCCCAGGAGGCTCGAGGCCCAGGCCACACAGCGGCTGCTCAGTTAAAGGCCACCGGAATAACGTCTCGCCCAGGGACTGGACTCTGATGCCAGACACAGCCCCGATTCTAGAACCCTCCGTACTCAGCACAGCACTCGCAACACCCACCGTATTTAGGAGGTCGACTCACGTGCTCCCAGACCCCAGCCTCCCTCTGCTTCCACCCCCCCACCTGCCCCAGGGGAGCCAGGAGAGGGCACCTCCTGGGCCTGGCTGCCTCCGGGCCACAGGCCGAGTTTGTAAGAGCTGCCCCAACCAATTCCTCCGCAGGTTCAATTTTTACTTTAATTTCTGTGTGTCAAAAACAAAGCCCTCCTTCACAGACTGAGAGACACACAGCCAGCTTCGTCCAGGGCTGACGACTGGTGCGGGGACACCAGACAGGCATCCTTTACGACAGTAAGACTCAGTGGGCAAGCAACAGGAAGCTGACCATGCAGGCTGGAGAGAAACATTAAGTCCATGTGTTAAAAAATAGGTCATGGGGCTGCACTTGGGAGGCTGAGGCAGGAGGACCGCGAGTTCAAAGTCAGCCTCAGCAATGGCGAGGCACTTGGCAACTCAGTGAGACCCTGTCTCTAATAAAATACAAAAAAAAGGGCTGGGGATGTGGCCCCGTGGTCGAGTGCCCCTGAGTTCAATCCCCGATACCACAAAATAAATACATAAGTAAAGATATTATATCCATCTACAACTAAAAATATATTTTTTAAAAAATAGGTCATGGTCATCACAGGGCAGAAAGGCTGAAGCTGGGAAGCTGTCCGTGACAAGCTGGTTCCAGAACAGTGAGCACACCAGGGTCCCTTACGTATGGAGAGATCGTCCCCGAGACCTCAGCAGTGCACTCAAGTGCTGGGAGGGATGTAGGTGTTTCCCCTTTTAATAAATCTACTTCCCTAAAATGAGCCATCACTAATACTTCCATCACAGTGACCCTCTTTAAATAAATTGAAGCAAACACTGCCCCTCCTGTGACTCAGCCCCGTGGCCTGCAGTGAGTCAGGTGGCCTTCCCAGGAGCCCTGAGAGGGCCTGGGGACCTTCCCAGGGGCCAGGAAACTGCACTGTGTAAAAGAGCCCCCTCTCCTGGCTCCTCCCACACCCGCGTCCCAACCCGTAGCCGTGTATGGAAAAGGGACAGCGTCCTCCGAAGGAGTCCCACCTCTGGGAGTGAGGGCCCTGGGCCCGGCCAGGAGGCCCTAGGAAGGGCCCAAGGCAGGCTGGTGTCCTGACAGGCCGTAACCTCAATGGAGTCACAGGGAGGCGTGCCACTCTTAAGTGACTGCTCTGCTGCTCTGTGAAGGCCGTCTTCCAACGGCTGGCCCCAGCTCGTGAGCTGAACTTGAGTTTGTCCCAGAGTCATCTTGAAACTCAGAAAGCAAAGCAAGCCCTACGCGGAGGAGACCAGGATCACTTATCAGTTCCTCATTTCATTCTTTAAAAGCTTCTCAGATCCCCCTGGCGAGGGCGGTTCTCCTTTCAGGAGGCTAACGCAGGCGCCAGCCTCGCCTCTCTCCGCGGGGCCTGTTCTTCTCTCGAGTGGGACTGTTGTGCTCGTCCGTCTCACTTCCTCTTTGGGGACACCCAGGAACACACACCCCCGTTGTCCTGGTACTGGACGTGCGTCAGTCCTCAGGAGCTTTGCCAGGGACGAGCCGCGCCTGCAGGAGGCTTGAGAAGCCGGGGCTTGTCCTTGTTTTCTCTCGTCCAGACACGAGTGTGTCTCCAAGGAGGCCTCTGCGTGCCCGGCAGTGCACACGAAGACTCTGTGAAGGGCAGAAGGCTCCGGGGGGCCCCAGGAGACGCACCCACAGGGCCGCTGCGGGGGACATGGAAAGAGAGGACCCGAGTCACCATCCACGGCAGGATGAAGGCCCAAGGCCACCTGGGCCCGTGGCGCCCCACCACGTCCCGAGGGCAGCGTCCAGCTCTGTGCCTTCTCCTCCTCTCTGGGGCTGGGCCTTCAGAAGCCTTTGGGTGCACGGCGGATTCTGCACGTGGGGCCTCTCTGGTCTGTTCTTTATCTCATCTCAACATGACCCAAAAATAGAGTAGCAACATATCTAGCAGAAAAATGCCGTGTCCAGACGCCGCGGCTGAGCTGGACCTCTTCCCCGGCCTGGGATAAGCCAGGAACGCACGGCGAGGGCCCCTACGCAGCCACAGCGTGGGCACAGCCAGCCTGGGTGGGGACACCCACCACACGCCCACACCACCAGGGGGCGCCCCGTGCTTCGCGCTGAGCCACAAACAGCCCCCGGTGTGGGCTCAAGAAAGACGCCCCACTCTGCTCCTGCCTCAGTGAGCCCGTAGGAGCTTAGAGAAGGGCAGTTTTTAACTCTGTGCCCTTTTGAAGCTTCCCCAAGCCCTCCCTCTCTGCTAGAGAGGCACATGTCATGTCAACTCTTGCCCCGTCCTCCCGAGTGTCCTCTGGAAACCCGAAGCTGGGAACTGTCTTCTGTGACCTTTGGCGTCTCTGGCCCTCCACTGCCTATCCTGCATTGTCTTCTGGGCCTCCATCTCCAAAATCAGCAACAGCGGATGAACTCAGGGCCCAGGCGTTCCTTCTGCCGGGCAGCAAGGGCAGAGGGAGGTGAGGCAGCCAATGAAGGTCAGGAGTGGAGACCTGGGCGCCCCGGCCCCGGGCTCAGCTCTGCCCGTGCTGGGCAGACAGCTGGCTTGTCCTGTGGGCAGCAACTGGGTTTTCTCATCTGGGTTGTTGAGAGGAGATGATCGGATAAAACCCCAAAGGTCGGGGCTGGGGTTGTGGCTCAGCGGCAGAGCGCTCGCCTCTCACGTGCGCGGCCCGGGTTCGATCCTCTGCACCACGTAAACATAAATCATTGCATTGTGTACAACTAAAGTAAATAAATAAATATTTAAAAAAAAAAAAAAAACCAAAGGTCCTTCCCAGCCCACATCAGGACCCCGTGACTGCTAGTTACCCCCAAATGCTGAGGACCAGCATCAGCACAGAAGAGGCCGGCATGGGCCCAAGTGCAAAGCACACTGCCGCCCAAGGCCTGGTGGGGGTGCGAGAATCGAGAATCGAAGCACCCCCCAGACAGGGCAGGGCGGGGGCATGCCCTTGAAGGGCCCTGCTGTGCAGGCAGCGCCACCCTGAGGCCCGGTGCCAGCCAGACCTGAGGGTGTGAGGTTCGAGCCAACTGCAAAGAAGTGACCACAGCCCTTGGTTGGCAGGGAAGTCCTGTCCTCTCCAAGCGGCAGGTCCCTCGGGGCACGGCTAGATCCTTCAAGATCTCACTCTGTGCAGAGACTGCCAAGAAAAACGTGTCCCCTCGCATTACAGCGCGGACCTCAGAGGAGAGGTAACTTAGGGCACAGGACCACCAGCCAGGGAGTGACGGCGGATAACGGAGGTTCAGGAGACACGGAGAAAAGTGCCCACGGGGAAACTGTGACGTTGCATATTAAGTTGCAAAAGATTTGAAGCCCAGATAAATACCATGAGCCCATATCAGCCAAGGAAAGTATGACTTGTGTGATGGCAGAAGGCAGATCCTTCCATCAATGCTTATAAACAGGCCTTTTAATAATTTCTCCCAAAGAACCTTGAGGGCAAAGTCCTCAGCGCAGACCACAGGCGGGAGGCAGTGGCTGGCTCGAAGTCTGTGGCATCTCTCCAGGCTCCCAGGGAACAGAGGCTGTGCCAGCAGGGTGGGGAGGCCCAGCAGCAGCCCCAGGTGCCACCAGCCAGGCTGTGGGTTCCTGCTGATGTGACAGATGGATTTCCCAGAGCTACTCTTTTGGGGGTGGGGGAGTGAGTGTAGTAGGGACAGACGAGGCAGGGCACCGAAGACAGCAGGAAACAGTTTTATTTGGCTGCAGCTGGGTTCAGAGGGCACAGCTCTCGCTGTAATCATTTAATCCCCTGAACCCCAAGTTCAGGCAGCTTCAGAACTTTATACCCAGCATGTAAGGGGAGGGGCTCAGAAGTTCACAGTCAGCAGAAGTTCACATGAAAGCAGCTTTTTCTTTCACTGTTCTGGGCAAGTTAACCCTTCAAGGACAACCCCTGAGAAGGGGAGAGCTTCTTCTCCCCTTTCTTTCCTCCCCTGCCAGCTGTTACCATGGAGCCCAGTTGGTCACTTCTCTTATCTTAGACATGTAGACATCTCTGTGAAGCTCCAGCTCAAGGCCAGAGGCCTCGTTAAAGGATTTGCCCTTCTTATTACCACACTTTGCATTTGCAGACACACTTCTACAAACTGCTACACTGGACACATGTTTTTGAAAAACAAGTAAAGGGGCGTCCAGCACCTGGGGTGCTGATTTCTCCCAGGCCAGTGGCCAATTAATAGAGCAACAGGAACACAGGAAGTTCACCTACACTGAACTCTTCTGTAGACTCTTGCTGACAGTCCTAGAATCAGCCGTGGTGACGATTTCTGGAGAAGCTGAGTTAGGATTTTCTGTGGAGGAGGGGGTGCCGCTACATGAGGGGTCTTAAAACTCTGGAGGAGAGTGCCACCACAGACCCACTCATCCCTCCAGAGAACCGCTGTCTGCACAGCTGGAACCAGGGACAAAGAGGGGCCTGCTGGGCTCTGGACGCTGGGCAGGACGCGGGCGCCAGGTGGCTGCAGGCGCGGGCAGGCTGTCAGGCTTCCCGAGGAGGAGGCAGACCGTGTCTGGTGCCTAAAGACCCGCGCTATGGTCTGTGGCTGCGCCGGGGCGTGGGGACACCCTGGTGGTGGCGGCCATGGGGCAGGGTGGCACAGACGCGGGGGAGGTGGCTGTGAGACGGGCATGTCCAGAACACACCAGGCGCCTAGGTAGCGGGCCATGGGGACCGTGGAGGGAGGGAGCCCAGGAAGAACCGCAGGTGGGCGGGCCCCGGGCAGCACCTGCAGGCCAAGGGAAGGAGGCCCCGCGGGCGGCCGTGGCAGCCTGAGCCCGGGGCCTGGCCCCTGCGTCCACCCTCCCTGTGAGGCCCAGGACTGTGAAAGGGAATTCGTTGAAAGTGGGGACCCAACAGTAAGAGGCTCGGCCACTGGGAGTCCCTTGGTCCCCTCCCGGGGCAGTGGGGGCGGGGCCCGGCCCCCCATCTCACCGACCACAACCTGGTGCCGAGGTCTCCCTCGCGGTTCCTGGTCCCAGCCTCTTCCTCCCTCCCCGCCCGCGGCCTTCCTCCCTGTGCCGGCTTCTGGCTCTCCTGCTCCCCCCCCCCGCGCTCCTGGGGACCCGCCTCCTGGACACGGGGTCTCTCCAGGGCTCCAGGCCTCTGGCTCCTGCTTCCTCTGCCTCAGAGCTCATCGGATGGGCTTGACCCTGTCCTGGCCAGGACCTGCTGCCTCTGAGAGCCAAGTGAGCTGCTCGGAAGACGACCTCGGGCAGCAGACGTGGGTCCTTTTCCCGGGGCCTTGGCACAACAGTAGGGGAGTGAGAGACGTGGCCGGGCCACAGAGCAGAGTGGACGTTGAGGGCTGGAGCAAGACTCCTGAGGCTCAAGTTTAACCAGAAAGCACGGCTGTGCTGCTGTCCCTTCTGCTGGCCGTGGCCAGGCCTCCTGTGGGCCGGATGCCTGAGGGCAGCAGATGTCCCCACATGGTCCCCAGGGCACATGACCCAGGTCACACCAGCACCACCAGAGCCCTCAGCCCAGAGCTAAGACAGCACAGCAGCAGCTGGCCAGGGGCCTCAGACCCCGGGCACCGTGGGGGTCGCCTCTCCCACAGGCCACCGCGGCGTCTCCAAGTGTGGAAGACAGAAGGACCTTACAAACGAAGCCAGGAAGCAGGAGGCTGAGGCAGGAGGACTGCCTGAGCCCGGGGCTTCCAGGACAGCCTGGGCCGTGCAGCCAGACCTGACCTCTAAAGGTAAAACATCCGCACATTTAACTAAGGACACGAGTCAAAAGCAAAACAAGGTCATTTGCTTCGGGGGTGGTTGTCTTCTATTTTGGTTTTTCATTTCTGTTCTGTGTGAGCTGTTGTTGGCTCCTTACGTGTTTTGGACATTGATCCCTTGTCCACTGCACAGCTCGCAGGGGCTCCCTCCCACCCTCCAATCGCCTCCTCAGCCCACTGACTGTGTCCTTGGCAGTCATAGGCAGCAGGGTGAACCCCGAAGGTTGTATGCTAAGTGAAATAGGCCACACTGTAGGGAGGTGACGCTGCCTGA
Organism: Tamias sibiricus; assembly: GCA_025594165.1. Lineage (NCBI taxonomy): Eukaryota > Metazoa > Chordata > Mammalia > Rodentia > Sciuridae > Tamias > Tamias sibiricus. Next base: position 6,433,190 of record CM046668.1, on the reverse strand, counting down.
CCCCACTCATGGGTCGGATCTAGAAAGCCGGGCCCTGCACACTCAGAGAGGGCGATGGCAGTGACTGGGGGCCAGGCGGATGGGGGACTGAGACGCTGCCCAGAGGACACGTTATCACAGTTAAGGAGCCTCAACATCAAGAGATCTGTTTTACAGCTTGGCGCCTGCAGTTATTGACTATGTATCATATTATTAAAAAGCATGAAGGGCTGGGGTTGTGGCTCAGCGGTAGAGCGCTCGCCTCGCACGTGCGCCACCCGGGTTTGATCCTCAGCACCACGTAAACATAAATGCATTGCATTGTGTACAACTAAAGCAAATAAATAAATATTTTTAAAAAAGCATGAAGAGGGCTGGGTGTTGCCGCCTGAAGCAATGGCCGCTTGGAGCAATGAAGCCGCGGGAAGAAGTTCAGAGGCGAACTGGAAACAAACAGCCTTTTTATTCTGATAACTTTTCTCTCTGGCTCTAACAACGACTAACACGCACCACACACCACCAAAAATGGCGCAGACCCGATCAGCAATCTCGCTCAAGTCCCGCGAGATCCCGGGCCAAGTCCCATGAGACTATGGAAGGCGGCAACAGCAACAGCCAAACATCTCCATGGCCCATAGTCAACCGCAATCTTAGCCATCTCCCCAAACAGGGCTCCTGCAGCTGGGGATGTGGCTCAGTTGGTAGAGTAGTTTGCCTTGCATGCACAAGGCCCTGGGTTCAATCCCCAGCACCACAAAAAAAAAAAGTGTGAATGCTCTTACCACCAATACGATCGCCCTGGGCCACAGGCATTTGTGCGTGAGCTGGATTAGCCCCCCACAGTGCATCTGTACCCCCACAGTGCATCTGCACGTCTACCCAGCCGTACTCGGATAAAACATGCAACATTGTCTGTCATTTTTAAAAATACAAAAAAAAAAAAATAAAAATAAAAACAAAACCAACTAAACCTGCCTTTCCCCGTGAGACCCTCATTGCAGAGCCCCTGCTGGTGACGAGGTTCCCGCAGACACAGAGCGCTTGATGGCACCTGTCTTCCATCAAAAGGAGAGTGTCCACAGGCTGTCCCCACTGTGGCCGGCTGGTCATTTCGCCGGCACAGAGCCGGGGGCGAGGTAAGCTCTCCTAATTGCAGCATGGTGCTGACAGGCTGCTCCGTCTGGAGAGCTTCTCCTCCCACCCGAGCCCGGCCCCTGGCTCTCTGGCCACCAGAGTGACCGGTACTGATTTGCAAAGTGAAAATGATCCTCTGTGTCAACCCGTCTCCATCTGAAAGCTGCCAGGAGATCAAAGAAGGCCGAGTGACAGGCGCCTCCCTCACCTCCGCAGGGAGGAGGGAGCCCCCACTCAGGGCAGGCAGGGCCCCGCGTGTGAGTGACGCCAGTCCCAGTTTGGGATGTCGTCTCGACAGAGCCAGCTCTCGATCGGGGCCAACACGGCCCACAGGAGCCCACCTCAGCCCCGGCTTCCCAGCAGAGGCCCTCTCTGCTCCGCGACGCTTGGTGTCAACTGGCCAGCCCCTGTGAGGAGGGCATAGTGAGGACCTCGCCCCAGGAAAGGGCAGGTCAAAAGTCACCCCAAGAGGAAATCTGGCCTCAGCCCCGGGGCCTCCCCTCTCTGTCTCCAGGAAGCACACATCTAACGGATCAGGCGTTAGAGCCACGAACCCTGAGTGCCACTTAACCTCTGACCCTATCAATGACACCAGCAAACAGCTGGAGTCACTCACTCCCCGGTGACCCAAGGAAAGCTAAAAAGAACAGGCCAGGGACAGAGGCTCTCCAGGTCTTGCACATTTTACTTGTTGTTGGCATCTTTACGGCTTCCCCCCACTACCAGGACGGTCGTCATGGTAACCGATGGCTTCACCTGTAGTTGTTCAAGGAATACAATGGCTTTAGATTTTTTTCTAATTTCTTCAAGCTCCACCTTAATCATTTTCAGGTGGAAAGGTCTCCATTGCATGGAGCAGGTCTTTTAAAACAGATTGATTGGCCGTGAAGTCGGACTGAACGTCGGGGACGTGCAACTCCAGCCAGGGCCTCGGGCTCTCAGAATCGCCCCCTAGGGAAGGGAGCCACAGTCGCCTGCCCCTTGCAAAGAACCGTGCTCCCAGGTGACCCGGGGACTTCGCCCCTGCCTCTGGGGGCTGCCCACCTCTCCCATGACAGATGCCGCGGCACAGGAGCCCTGTGTCCCAGAGGACGGCGATTGGGACGCCCACCACCCCAGGGCCCACCTCATGGCCTCTTTCCTTGGCCCTCCCAAGGTCATGCCAGCCAGGGCCAGGCCCCTCCCTGCCCTCGGGGAGGCCACACCTCAGTGACAGGCACATGCACATGCAGCACCAGACCTGGCAGCAAAGGGAAAATGGTGGCATGGACAGAGACAGAGAGAGCCGTGGGCGGAGGGCCAGGGGCTCTTAGGGTGGTCAGGAAACTCCTCTGAGCGGTGACAGTAAGTCCCGCCCTGGGGACACCCAGCCAGAGGAAGGGAAGAGCAGGGGCAGCAGAGCTGGGGTTGGAAGGGGCTGGCCAGTCGCCCCCTGCGGGCGGGCGGTGGGGGTCAGGGCTGGACCTCCCGCTGAGGCCCTCCGGTCTGGTGCCACGCTTGCTCCTGACGGGCCCAGAGTCCCTCCAGAACGTGTTTGAGGCCCGCCATCGGTTCTGGGATGTCTCCGCCACTCTGCCTGCAGGGGCTGCTCTGTCCTGGGCTCTCCCTGCCCCTCTGGGACCTCAGAGGCCTTCTCCTCGGAAGGTCCTGTCTCAGGCCCTTCTCTCTCTCCTCCAGGCTTCCTTCTAGATACTTCTCTGGCTGCGGTTCGTTCATTTTCTCCGCAGCTGTGCCTAATCTGTATGAAACCTTGGGGGTCTTCACAGGTTATTGTATTTTACATTTCCAAAATTTTCTTCCAATTCTCTTATGTTTCTAATTCTCTGCCAAAATCCTCGACTCGTACTTATTTTCTTGACTATTTTGTGGTTGTTTTGTTGGTTCTGGGGATTGGACCCAGGGGTGCTTGACCACTGAGCCACATCCTCAGCCCTTTTTGTATTTTATTAGAGACAGGGTCTCACTGAGTTGCTTAGGGCCTCACTAAGTTGCTGAGACTGGCTTTGAACTTGTGGTCCCCCAGCCTCGGCCACCCAAGCCTCTGGGATTACAAGCATGCGCCACCACGCCTGGCTGTTCTCCTCACTAGGTCGCGCATGTTCATTGAACATCCACTATTTGGATTCCCCGTGGATAGGTTTCTTTTGCCTCTTCAGTCTATCTCTCCCCGACCATTGTCTGGTCTCCTCACGCACCAAGTCCTTTGACTGAATGACGGTGTCGTGTAGGAGATCCAGGAGGATGTCACTGTCTTCTTCCAGAGATGCTAGTTAGCAGGCAGCTGAGGGCGCCAGCCACCCCTGATCTCCGTGACCAGATCTGAGACTGGAATTATTCAATGCCGGGCTCCAACTGTGGCAAGGGCCAGGCTCTTTCTCACCCCTCATCCCTCTGCGGTAGCCCTGGGGGCTTTTCCCAAGCTGGTCCAAGGGAGCCCAGGCACGGGGCGCGGGGCCTCGGGGCCTTGCAGAGCCTGAATGAATGCTGAAGCAGCTGCGCCATCCCCGGTGCCGTCTACAGCTCCACGGGCCCCGCGCTCTCACCTTGGAGAGAAAAGACCCCGGGGGGAGCGACACAAAGGCTCCCTCTCCTTTCTGTGTCTCCCTCCTCTCCCAGACCTTGGTCCTGAAAGCCTTCCTGCCTTGTAGCTGACAAATGAATTCAGGTGATTTAACTTTCTTCATTACTAGTTCCTTCATTACCAGGAGGCAGGTTAACTTTCATTTTATGTGTGTGTGATAGATTGCTTGCAAAAATAGTCCAAATTCTCCACCCCTGCCTCTGAGCATGCACACGTGCACACACACACACACACACACACACACACACGTGCATGAACACACGTTATTTATAAATCATAAGCATGTACTGTTTAAGTGTACTGAGTACATTAGGATATTTACACTATGCGTGGTACCAAGTAGACAGAAGGCTGGGAAACAAGTAGATGATCAGAGAGGGGTGTGGCGGTGTCTGCTGCTCTGCACCCTACAGAGCAGGGACCTGGGGACAGCCAGGCTGTGCTGATGACCAGCGGCAGGAGTGGGCTTACTCTACTGAACAATTCAGGAGACGCTGATCCACACCAGGGTTTAGCAACGACAGTCCTGGGGCCCAATTCAGCCCATCACCTGTTTTTATATGGCCAGCAACCTGAGAATACTTGTTACGTTTTTTGTTTTTTGTTTTTTGTTTTTTTGGTACCAGCAATTGAACTCAGGGGCACTCAACCACTGGGCCACATCCCCAGCCCTTTTTTGTATTTTATTAGAGACAGGGTCTCACTGAGTTGCTAAGTGCCTCGCCATTGCTGAGGCTGGCTTTGAACTCGCGATCCTCCTGCCTCAGCCTCCCAAGTGCTGGGATTACTTGTTGCAGTTTTAAATGATTGGAAAAATGCCACAGAAAAGCAATATCTCATGACAGGTGAAGATTACATGAAATTTGAATTCAGTGTTCCTAAATAAAGTTTTTTGGGAAACCCCGGTCAGCCCAGGCTACACGGCAGAAACCACACAGGACACTGTAGACATCTGCTCCCCCGGTTCTGGAGACCAGGGTGCCTTGCGTGGCTGGGTTCTGGGGGAGGCTCTCCTCCTGGCTGATAGATGGCCACCTCCTGTGTGCTCCCGTGGCAGAGCCCAGGTCTCTTCCTCCTCCTAGCAGGGCACTAATCCACCCATGACCTCATCTAATCCAAAAACCTCCCGTCACAGTTTGGCTCTTCAACGTCCCCCGCAACACACGTGCTGAAGGCTTGGTCACCAGCCTGTGGCACTTCTGGGAGGTGGGGGACCCTTTAGGAGAAGGAAGGGCAGTCAGCGGGTGTGTGACTTTGAAGCGGGTATTGGGACCCTGCCCGCTCCTGCTCTCTCTTCCCCTCCCGGCTGCCGTCAGTGGGCGGCTGGTCCACCGAGCCCTCCACCACAACGCGCCGTCTCGCTGCAGGGCCGAAGCAAGGGAGCCCGCGGACCATGCACTGAAGCCTCTGAACCGCGAGCCACAAGGAGCCCCTCCTCCTTTAAGCTGTTGACCGAGGGCATTTGATCACTGCAACAGACGCGCCTCCCGAGGCCCTGCCTTCAAACCCTCACGCTGGTGGTCACGGCGTCGACATATGGATCTGGGGTACACGCCATCCACAGCAACCCCACGCTCGCTCACTTACACAGCCCCCCTGGCTGCCTTCGAGCTGCAGCTGCATAATGCAGACGTTGTAACAGAGACGGCGTGAAGGGCAAAAATCACACCAGAGACGAGAGATTTATTCACCAGCCTTTGTGGCTGGTCGGAGGTAAAGAAGTACGGGGAGAGAGGAGTCAGGGAGAGGGGAGTGTGCGAGCTCTGGACGGAGGGTGGGTGCCTGGTTGTGCTGGCTGTGGTCTCTGGAGCTGTTGGCTGGGGCAGCTGCCGTCAGGCTGGAGACAGTGAGTCTGGAGCTGTTGCAGTGGCTGCCTCCTCTCAGCAGGGACGAGCTGTTGTGTCTGAGCTCCGAGCAGGCAGGAGCTTTAAGTAGGGATTTCTGGTGGAGGGGTACCAGAGCGAATTTTAACGCTATTGGCTCTTTGCCCAGGGAACAGAGCGACCTTTAAGCTGATTGGCTCCTGCCTGGGGAACACAGCAACCTTTAAGCCCATTGGCTCCTGCCTCAGGAACTGAGCGACCTTTAAGCCCATTGGCTCCTGCCTGGGGAAAATGAAACCAGGTTGCTCCTCATGGAAATTCCCATGGGGGAGGTGGCCCATTGGCCCAAGCCTATCTATCACCGAGTGTCCCTCAACACCTGAACCACCTGACCTGTCTTCTACGGGAGCAGCTTGCCGGCCCTGCCGGGAAGTGTCACTGCTCCCCTCTCCTCCTGCCTTCCCCCCTTCCCACTCCTTCCCTCAGCTCTGCACCCTGCTCTGCAAGCAGGGGTCTTGCCCACGCCTTCCCCCTGCGTCAGAACCTGGCAGCGTCTGGGCACAGGGGCGGCCCGGGAGCTCCTAGTGGTATTTTTGCCAGGCGAGGAACATGGGTTACGAGGGGGCATTTTTTAAAGAGGACAGTGAACGGCTCATGGAGAATGCAGTCCTGAGGGCCAGAGCCACCAGGCTGCCTGGGACAGGCTGTCTGTCCTTCTTTCTCCAGGAAAGGACCTTCAGCCACTCGACTGCACAACAGGACGTATGCGCTCCAAGGCAACAGGCACTGCCAACCAGGGTGGCAGGAGCAGCCGGATTGTGGCTCTTTCAAAAGGTCAGTGAGGGCCACTGAAGAGGACATAAGCACCCGGGTGAGCACTGTGACAGCTGTTTGTGGACACGCTGCCGCCAGGCCACGCTAACGCTGGGAGACCCAGGAAGGGCTTCGACATGGGATACATACAGACCCTGCACTGGACATTTAGAAGTGACAAGTCAGGGTCACCAACTGTCAGATTGTACCTAACGCTCTGCCTTGATAAATATCCTGACCACAACCTGGAAAACCCACGTGGCATTTGGAACTCTGAGGCTCCCAGGACATGGCTGGAATCTGGTGGCTGGGGACAGGGGTGGCCCCGTCCACGAGGCTGCAGCCCAGCCCCCTCTTTCCCCTTTCTCTTCCCACACCCTGCTCTGTCCACCACCTAGGAAACCTCACATGCTGTGGACCTTGCCTGGACAGACTAGGCTCCCCGTGAACAGTGCCCCATGGCCGTGCCCTGGGCCTAGGGGTGCACAGTCTGCCCAGGTCTTCCCCAGGAGGCAGAGCCTCAGAAGCAGCAGCCCTGGAACCACTGGGTGGTAATTCCAGCATCCAGGCCTCAGGTCCTGATCTGGAAGGGGGCGGGTCCTCTTAGCCCCAAGACTACTGCCCGCAGGAGAGGCCAAGGCAGGGCCCTTCTTGCCCAGGCCTCAGGCCGGACTGGACGCTCTGGGCCGAGGCCCTGCAGCCAGGCCCTGCTCTGGCAGTTGCTTCACTGTGCGACAGGCTTTCCTTCGACCATGCAGTGGATTCTCCTCCGCACCCCAGCAAGACACCGCTTCCCACGGCAGAGGGTTTCTAAGCTCCCTAGCACCTGGGGAACAAGCAGAAGCGGCAGCTCCTTGAGCTTCCGCCCTGAGGCAGGAGGGTTCCCTTCCAGGGGTGAGCGGAGCTTAGCCCAGCACCTGCCTCGCCAATGCAGCAGACCCTGGGCAGCAGAAAAGAGCAAAGGTAAGCAGAAACCTGGCTCCTGGAGGCCGCACCCCAAGGGCTGGGATGCAGAGTCTCTAGAAACATCCAGAGACCTATCTCAGAGCCCTGGGACAGGGGACCAGAATCTTACTCTCCCAGGCAGAGAGAGAGCCTGTGAGCCCTACAGAGAGCCCAGGCTTCAGCTGAGATAAGGAGAGTGTAAGGAAAATACGGTAGGGGCTGAAGTTTGTAGCTCTCCGTAGACCCGGGATGGACCTTCTTTGTCCAGCAAAGAAGGCGTGGGGAGCATACCTCAAGCGATGAGCCGAGACTGGGAAGGTGGAGGTCGCTGGTGCCCCCTCCTCTGCCTTCAGAAGACACAGGGACACACCAGGGAGCCAGATCAAATTAATGCTGGAACCCAAGTTTATTGAGGAAGGTGGACAAACTTTATAGTGGACATGAACCAGTCAGCAAGGAGATTATAGAGACAGGTAAAGAACATGGGCAAGTCCTATTGGCAGAGTCCCCTACCCTACCCTTAGGGTGGTTTCGGTTCTCACGATACGTCAGAGGAACGCCCCCTGCTTAGGTCAGGCCCGTAACAGGGCATGGAAAGCAGCCAAAGAGTTAGAGTTCTTTACCCTTTCGGCCGACGTGTTCTAAAGACCCCGACAGGAGGGGAGGGGCGGGAGGGCGCAGGGAGGCCTGAACCTAGAGGAGCCTGAGGCTGGACCCACCGTGGCCCATGCACAGCCCGCACAGGGTCAGTGCTTCAGAGAGGGCCATGCATTGACTGAGCATGCAGGTCGACTGCAAGAAACCTGGGGAAGAGCAAGGGTATCTCACAAAGTCTCCCTCCACCAAAAAGAGAATCACGTGAGCAGCCACAGTTCTGCCTCTAAAAAATATAAAGGTTCTCAATAATATAAGGTTGGGGGATATAAGAAAAATTGTGCGTGCAAGTGGCCCCAGGCCTCCCCCAGAACCATCTGGGCACACGTGTAAACCCTAGACCACCTGGCCCCACCCAGACTGATCATCTGTCCTGGAGAAGGGCCCAAGACAGTGTATTCCCTCAAGCTCCCCAGAGACCGTACCCCTTCCAGGTTGAGTGTGGCATCTTCCATGAGACAGGGCCAGGCAGATGCTCCCCATCAAAAAAGAGCAACAGAGCCAGGGCAAAAGCCCCTCATCCTAAAATAAAAAGGGGCTTGGGCTAAAACTCCCCCTTTTTTAATGGACAGATACCAAACCCCCCCTTTTTCATGGACAGTTACCACGGTGTTGAAAGAGTTAACTCTGACTGCGTCTGTTCTCCTGTCTATCTGCTTTTCTGTTATATGGCCACCAGGTGTTGCTATTTCAATTATTTAGAACGAGACTAATTCTGGAAATTAACCTTTTGGAATCTGAGCTAAAAACATAAAAACTTTTCCTATAAATTGTATTTAAGTACTTAGTTCCTAGTTAATAAGCTTTAAGAGTCTTTTTGTGATTGAAAAAAGATTTCTCTTACTTTCAGAGTAGCTTAAAATAGATACATATAAATTCCTTAGAGTAGAAGTCCTTCAGAGCTAACATTCGGCTTTGCCTCCCCTCCCTGCCTCTTGGTTTTAGATAAACTACTTTAGAAAAACAATAGTGCTTTGAATTCCAGACATAAAAAATCAACTTCTATCAGGCAAGTGTGTGGAGGATATGGCTTCAGGGAATCCGTGAGAAATGAATTTTACCCAGACTAGTTAGATAAATGTGACAAAATTATAATATGCCCAGACAGTCACGTACGACCTCCATCTGTGTAGGACCTTGGAAAGGTGTACGTGACCCCCCCCCCATCTGTACAAAAGCTTGAGATGTGTAGGATAAAGAATTTTTAATATGTCTAATATGAAATCAGTAGATGTTGCTATTTTCCTAAGTCTTATGACTGTGATGTAATCAAAAAAGAATGTGTACTGCCAAGAAATATGCTTATAGACTTGCAACAAAAAAAAGTAAAACACAGAAGATTCGGCAGCCCAGCCCTCGTGTGTGTGAGCTGATTTCTCCGTCTCTATCGCTGAGTCCTTTACCTTAGTACTGCCTTGAGCGCTCGCGTTTGTACCGCCGTCGTGCTGCTCTGCCCCCCGCCGAGGCCAGACCTCAGCAGTTGAGGACCCTCTGTGTAAACCGGGGACTCATCCATGGCGTGGGGTCATGTGCGCAGGTAGCTGGTTAAACAGAGCTATGGAGGCCAAGCACGGGGGCCCTGGCTGCCTCTGTGTTTGCGAGGGTTTGTAAACACAGTTGAGAAAAGGTCGCCAGACTCCAGAGCCCCAGGTCCTGGGCATGAACAAGGATTCTCTCCACTGGGTTTTATCTTTGACTTTGCCACTAAGATGGCAGCCGTCTTAGCTGCACTGACTCATTGGCAACTGGCAGGCACGATTTTTCTTACGTCCCCCAACTCATGACTTCTATGTGGAATCAGAAGTCATCCATTTAAAAATATTTTATATTATTTAGAAATCTTTTTTAAAATGCGTTGCCCAAGAAAAGGGAGCCTGCAGTGCCTGGTGCATAGATGCGTACCAAGGTGTGAGGCCGCACGCTGCCGTTCACACCAGCGCCCCCCGGAGGACTGGAGGTGTGAGTCAACCAGGAGGCACAAAGCACCTGCCAAATGGACAGCTGAGCAAAGGCTTAAAGGAAACGTGAATACAGCCAACTGCTGCGTTCACCGCCTCAGAGTTTCCAGGAAGACGAAGGAGGTGGAGGGAGAAACAGTAAGGCCGATTCACTTCATCTCCGGCCTCTCCTTGATTTGCTGTCCAAATAATCCCCACCAGACCTGCAAGCCCTACAAAAGCCCACAGAGAAGGGCGGCAGAGCGCCTCGGACGCGGCTTGGACGGCCAGGCTGAGAGGCTGAGCCACATGCGTGTCTTCGTGTGGGTTGGGATCTGTTTTCCCTGGGTTGGGTGGATTAGCAGAGCACCCAACGTTTTCCAAAAAAACGTCAGACAACTTTGCCACAGCAATTAAGCTGTCTGCCATCTGCAAGAGGCTTGGCTCGAGGTTTTACCGAAGTTAAATATGTTTTGGAAAAGAAAAAAAAAATGACGGCTTTCGATGTTTGGCCTATCCGTCAATCTCAGCAACATTAGCCTTGGAGACTCTCAAAGGAGAATTGTTGTCCCTCAAGGAAAAGTTGTGCGTTGGCTTGCTGAAATTTCAGAACCCAAGAAACGCTCCAAAAGTGAATTGCTCCTTGAGAAACCCTGCACCTACTCTTGGGATTGGCCACATTCAAACTCTGCCCAAATCCAGCTCAGCCTTAAGATCAAGGCTTTTGATCATCTTCCCAAATGGCAAGTTCTTTTTAAAAACCCAGACCTGAACGTCAACTGGGTTTCCATGCCTTCCCCACAACGTCTCAGTCGGCCACAGTGAAGCCATGGTGTCAGGCCGAGGGGGACCCAAGGCCTCCTTTTTCTCGGTCAGATTTCCAGCACGATGATCTACCCGTGCTGAATCCAGAATTATTTTGTATTCTTTCTGGAGCTTGGCCCTCTGAGGAAAAGATGGGGGGAGTCCTGTGCACCCCTCGTCCTCTGCAGGATGACGGGCAGCAGGTTCTCCTCTCTCCTGCAGGGGCTGCTGGTGAGCAGCTCTCCAGGAGGAAACACGGACTCCTCGGGCAGTTTCTGAGGTGTGCATCTTCCTGCTACACCGAGGGCAAGCTGCCCAGTCCAGCAGCCCCATGGCGAAATTCCCAACCATTCAACAATGGCTCCGGGAGCGGGTTCCAAGCCAGCCTCGGCTCACCACTGTCTTGGGAGAAGTGTCGCTCTAGCCCACAGCAGGGGTTACTCAGCCAACAGTGAGAGAGGGACTGACCAGGCAGGGATAAAATTCCAGGGGAACAGGTGGAAAGGGCTCGGCCCCACAGCCCTGCGGCAGGTACAGGCCCCGGGGAGCTGCTGGGAGCGCTCCTTGCACACGACGGCTGTTGGAGTCTCCTCTTCCCTTCTGGACCCCCACTTTTAAGGCAGCCCAGACGGTCAGTGAAGAGGGTGCGGAACGGCACGGTATTGGGGTGGTGGAGCTCAGAGCTGGGGCAGACACAGGTGCAGGACAGCTCTCAACCCAGTGAGGGTGGCCATGGGGAGAAGGTCACTTAATTTTGCTCCAGAAATAAAGACTAAGAGTGGACTAGGACCACTGGGCTTAAGAGACCAGGAAGCTGACTCCGTTCAACCTACGGAAAAACGTTAATCAAGCTGAGATGGGAGAGCAGAGACCCCACCGTGGTGGCCTTCCTCCCGACATCTCCGTCTGTGCACGCACGACACGCACTGTCCGTGGCCGGTTCTCCCGTGGCCCCTGGAGGCAGGTCCTGGGCACCCTTCACAGACAGGGAACCAAGGCTCGGGGAGGTAGAAGCAGGACCCAAACCAGGTCTCCTTTCGAGTTGGTTGTTTTTCTCTCTGGATAATTTTAGACCGTGCCAACCTGAACTGGCTGAAGGAACTGCAGTTCGTGTTTCTGCAGTTGCCTGGGCCAGGCACTCCCCTGGAACTGGACTGGAGGCTGGTCACAGGAAACCCTTCTGGTTACTTTGGACTTCTAGAAACAGGCACAGCATGGGTAGGAAAGGGTTCTCCTGGAGGTCATGCTCACCTGGGTGGTTGCTGCGGGACTTTTGAGAGTTAGTAATGCCAGGAGCTGGGGGTGACCTGTGGTAGAGTGTGTGCCCAGCCAGGAGCTGGGGATGACCATGGTAGAGTGCGTGCTCAGCCAGGAGCTGGGGGTGACCATGGTAGAGTGTGTGCCCAGCCAGGAGCTGGGGATGACCCGTGGTAGAGTGTGTGCCCAGCCAGGAGCTGGGGATGACCCGTGGTAGAGTGCGTGCTCAGCCAGGAGCTGGGGGTGACCCGTGGTAGAGTGCGTGCTCAGCCAGGAGCTGGGGATGACCCGTGGTAGAGTGCGTGCTCAGCCAGGAGCTGGGGGATGACCATGGTAGAGTGCGTGCTCAGCCAGGAGCTGGGGGTGACCATGGTAGAGTGTGTGCTCAGCCAGAAGCTGGGGGTGACCATGGTAGAGTGTGTGCTCAGCCAGGAGCTGGGGGTGACCATGGTAGAGTGTGTGCCCAGCCAGGAGCTGGGGTGACCTGTGGTAGAGTGTGTGCTCAGCCAGGAGCTGGGGGTGACCATGGTACAGTGCATGCTCAGCCAGGAGCTGGGGATGACCATGGTAGAGTGCGTGCTCAGCCAGGAGACCTGTGGGGATGTGCCATGGTACAGTGCGTGCTCAGCCAGGAGCTGGGGATGACCATGGTACAGTGCGTGCTCAGCCAGGAGCTGGGGATGACCCGTGGTAGAGTGCGTGCTCAGCCAGGAGCTGGGGATGACCCGTGGTAGAGTGCGTGCCCAGCCAGGAGCTGGGGATGACCATGGTAGAGTGCGTGCCCAGCCAGGAGCTGGGGATGACCCGTGGTAGAGTGTGTGCTCAGCCAGGAGCTGGGGATGACCATGGTAGAGTGCGTGCTCAGCCAGGAGCTGGGGATGACCCGTGGTAGAGTGTGTGCCCAGCCAGGAGCTGGGGGTGACCATGGTAGAGTGTGTGCCCAGCCAGGAGCTGGGGAGGACCCGTGGTAGAGTGCGTGCTCAGCCAGGAGCTGGGGATGACCCGTGGTAGAGTGCGTGCTCAGCCAGGAGCTGGGGGTGACCATGGTAGAGTGTGTGCCCAGCCAGGAGCTGGGGTGACCTGTGGTAGAGTGTGTGCCCAGCCAGGAGCTGGGGGTGACCATGGTACAGTGCGTGCTCAGCCAGGAGCTGGGGGTGACCATGGTAGAGTGTGTGCCCAGCCAGGAGCTGGGGTGACCTGTGTAGAGTGTGTGCCCAGCCAGGAGCTGGGGGTGACCATGGTAGAGTGTGTGCTCAGCCAGGAGCTGGGGATGACCATGGTAGAGTGTGTGCTCAGCCAGGAGCTGGGGTGACCTGTGGTAGAGTGTGTGCTCAGCCAGGAGCTGGGGATGACCATGGTAGAGTGTGTGCCCAGCCAGGAGCTGGGGTGACCTGTGGTAGAGTGTGTGCTCAGCCAGGAGCTGGGGGTGACCATGGTAGAGTGTGTGCCCAGCCAGGAGCTGGGGTGACCTGTGGTAGAGTGTGTGCCCAGCCAGGAGCTGGGGGTGACCATGGTACAGTGCGTGCTCAGCCAGGAGCTGGGGGTGACCATGGTAGAGTGTGTGCCCAGCCAGGAGCTGGGGTGACCTGTGGTAGAGTGTGTGCCCAGCCAGGAGCTGGGGGTGACCATGGTAGAGTGTGTGCCCAGCCAGGAGCTGGGGTGACCTGTGGTAGAGTGTGTGCTCAGCCAGGAGCTGGGGATGACCATGGTAGAGTGTGTGCTCAGCCAGGAGCTGGGGGTGACCATGGTAGAGTGTGTGCTCAGCCAGGAGCTGGGGATGACCATGGTAGAGTGTGTGCCCAGCCAGGAGCTGGGGTGACCCTGGTAGAGTGTGTGCTCAGCCAGGAGCTGGAGGTGACCATGGTGGAGTGCGTGCTCAGCCAGGAGCTGGGGGTGACCATGGTAGAGTGTGTGCTCAGCCAGGAGCTGGGGGTGACCATGGTAGAGTGTGTGCCCAGCCAGGAGCTGGGGTGACCTGTGGTAGAGTGTGTGCTCAGCCAGGAGCTGGGGGTGACCATGGTACAGTGCATGCTCAGCCAGGAGCTGGGGATGACCATGGTAGAGTGCGTGCTCAGCCAGGAGCTGGGGTGACCTGTGGTAGATTATGTGCTCAGCCAGGAGCTGGGGGTGACCATGGTAGAGTGCGTGCTCAGCCAGGAGCTGGGGGTGACCATGGTAGAGTGTGTGCTCAGCCAGGAGCTGGGGATGACCCGTGGTAGAGTGCGTGCTCAGCCAGGAGCTGGGGATGACCCGTGGTACAGTGCGTGCTCAGCCAGGAGCTGGGGGTGACCATGGTAGAGTGCGTGCTCAGCCAGGAGCTGGGGATGACCCGTGGTAGAGTGCGTGCTCAGCCAGGAGCTGGGGGTGACCATGGTACAGTGCGTGCTCAACCAGGAGCTGGGGATGACCCGTGGTACAGTGCGTGCTCAGCCAGGAGCTGGGGGTGACCATGGTAGAGTGCGTGCTCAGCCAGGAGCTGGGGGTGACCATGGTAGAGTGTGTGCTCAGCCAGGAGCTGGGGATGACCCGTGGTAGAGTGTGTGCTCAGCCAGGAGCTGGGGGTGACCCGTGGTAGAGTGCGTGCTCAGCCAGGAGCTGGGGATGACCCGTGGTAGAGTGCGTGCTCAGCCAGGAGCTGGGGTGACCCGTGGTAGAGTGCGTGCTCAGCCAGGAGCTGGGGATGACCCGTGGTAGAGTGCGTGCTCAGCCAGGAGCTGGGGGTGACCCGTGGTAGAGTGCGTGCTCAGCCAGGAGCTGGGGATGACCCGTGGTAAGAGTGCGTGCTCAGCCAGGAGCTGGGGATGACCCGTGGTAGAGTGCGTGCCCAGCCAGGAGCTGGGGATGACCCGTGGTAGAGTGCGTGCTCAGCCAGGAGCTGGGGATGACCCGTGGTAGAGTGCGTGCTCAGCCAGGAGCTGGGGATGACCATGGTAGAGTGCGTGCTCAGCCAGGAGCTGGGGATGACCCGTGGTAGAGTGTGTGCCCAGCCAGGAGCTGGGGGTGACCATGGTAGAGTGTGTGCCCAGCCAGGAGCTGGGGAGGACCCGTGGTAGAGTGCGTGCTCAGCCAGGAGCTGGGGATGACCCGTGGTAGAGTGCGTGCTCAGCCAGGAGCTGGGGGTGACCATGGTAGAGTGTGTGCCCAGCCAGGAGCTGGGGTGACCTGTGGTAGAGTGTGTGCCCAGCCAGGAGCTGGGGGTGACCATGGTACAGTGCGTGCTCAGCCAGGAGCTGGGGGTGACCATGGTAGAGTGTGTGCCCAGCCAGGAGCTGGGGTGACCTGTGGTAGAGTGTGTGCCCAGCCAGGAGCTGGGGGTGACCATGGTAGAGTGTGTGCCCAGCCAGGAGCTGGGGTGACCTGTGGTAGAGTGTGTGCTCAGCCAGGAGCTGGGGATGACCATGGTAGAGTGTGTGCTCAGCCAGGAGCTGGGGTGACCTGTGGTAGAGTGTGTGCTCAGCCAGGAACTGGGGATGACCATGGTAGAGTGTGTGCCCAGCCAGGAGCTGGGGTGACCTGTGGTAGAGTGTGTGCTCAGCCAGGAGCTGGGGGTGACCATGGTAGAGTGTGTGCCCAGCCAGGAGCTGGGGTGACCTGTGGTAGAGTGTGTGCTCAGCCAGGAGCTGGGGGGGTGACCATGGTAGAGTGTGTGCCCAGCCAGGAGCTGGGGTGACCTGTGGTAGAGTGTGTGCCCAGCCAGGAGCTGGGGGTGACCATGGTACAGTGCGTGCTCAGCCAGGAGCTGGGGGTGACCATGGTAGAGTGTGTGCCCAGCCAGGAGCTGGGGTGACCTGTGGTAGAGTGTGTGCCCAGCCAGGAGCTGGGGGTGACCATGGTAGAGTGTGTGCCCAGCCAGGAGCTGGGGTGACCTGTGGTAGAGTGTGTGCTCAGCCAGGAGCTGGGGATGACCATGGTAGAGTGTGTGCTCAGCCAGGAGCTGGGGGTGACCATGGTAGAGTGTGTGCTCAGCCAGGAGCTGGGGATGACCATGGTAGAGTGTGTGCCCAGCCAGGAGCTGGGGTGACCCTGGTAGAGTGTGTGCTCAGCCAGGAGCTGGAGGTGACCATGGTGGAGTGCGTGCTCAGCCAGGAGCTGGGGTGACCTGTGGTAGATTATGTGCTCAGCCCTGCAAGGCCCTGGCTCCCTCCCCAGCTCCATAAATGGCAATAATGATGACAACAGCTGCTAAAGGAGCCGCAGGCCGCCTTACCCAGTACCACAGGCAGGAGGGGGGCGCCAGAGCAGGGGCAGCCTGGGCACGTTGCCACCACTCCCAGAGGACGCCATGGCCAATACTCTAAGCGCTGAGTCACAGTTCACCAAAACAAGAGTCTCATTCACTCGAGGGCCGTGCCACAGAGTGCTGAGGGGTCACTAGGGTCATCACAGATGCAAGAAGCTCCCAGAATTCCTTGCAGTTGCTGCCGTCTGCACTGGTCCATCGCGGCCCCCCACCAGCCGCGTCCCCAGCTTTGCCTGCCCTGGGTGCAGAGACCAGAGCTTGGCTCGACCCGTGGCATCGGAGGGCTCTGGTGAGTGACCTCCATGTGCAGGCCGTAAAGCCTGAAAACACAAGACCCTCCGCGTCCTGTCCCCACGCCACCAAAGCCACCCCAGCCTGCAGGGGGGGGCTCGTCCAAGCTGCCCCGAAGCAGGCGCCCCGGCCAGCTCGGCCACGCAGGCCTGCCCACGGCCCCCTCCCCGCCCCACGCAGCATCCCCTGCGGGTCGGGGGCGCAGTCCCCCTGGGGACTGACATTCCTGACCAGAGAGACCGAGAGAAGCTTGCCCACGTCCCCGCAGCCCCCAGCCAGGAGGCCGTCACCCCAGACGCCAGGCTTGGGGCCTCCTGGTGGGACTGGCCCCTCGGGCCTGCGCACGTGCCAAGGGCTCAGCAGACTGGGCGTGGTCCCCACAGGCTGGAGGCTCTGGCCCAGCGAGTGGAAACGGAACCTCACTGGGACAAGACCAGAGTGTGCTCTGTGCACAGGTGTGGGGACCCGCAACCTTCTGCTGGGAACAAGAAACCACAGCACACGTCACGCTCTGGGTCTGGACATCTGGGGACAGTGCTCTGGTGCCTGGCGCTCTCAGGAGGATGGCAGAGTAGGGACAAGCTGCCACAGGGCCAGTACACTATCAGGCAACGTGGCTATTACTCCCAACCCTCCACCCCTCCAGGAGGCCTCTGCAATGGCGGATTAAGTGTGGGGAGCTGGGGCAGCACTCCCTGGCCTTTCCGGGCTCTGTGCTCCCTCTGTTCCCTGAGGAGTGTCTTGGGTGTACTCAATGCCTCTCCTCTGATGAGCATGACCCAATGTCTCAGTCTGCTTTCCATTGCCATAACAGAACACTTGAGACTGGTGATTTATAAAGAAAAGAGGTTTATTTTGGCTCACTGTTCTGGAAGCTGGGAAGTCCAAGATGGGGTGGCCATATCTAGGGAGGCCCTGTGCTGTTTCAATGTATGGCAGAAAGCAGAAGAGCAAGTGGACATGATTGGAAAGGGAAGACGGCCAAAAACACCCCAGCTGTGTGACAATCTGTGCTCCTGGTGACTAACCCAGTTCCCGAGAGAGGCATCAATCCTTGTTAAGGATCTGATCACCTCTTAAAGGGCCCACTACCACTCAGCAGTCTGTTGGCCAAAGGTCCTGTGTCTCGAAGGGGGCGAGGCAGGCTCAAACCACAGCACCTGCGTAGCAGCACCCCCTCCTCCACAGAAAATCTTAATGAAGCTTCTCCAGAGACCCTCACCATTGTTGTTCTTAGACTCTCAGCAAAACTTTCTGCAACAGAATTTTCAGGTGATGGGTATATTTGCAGAAGCAGAGTATGATAAGAAAGACTAACCCAAGACCCTGACAGAGGCGTTTACCTTTCAAAGGACAGTAGTTAGGTCCAGCTGGGGGCAGGGGGTTTTCCCTCCCTTTCCCATGCACTGATTTTCCCAGAGAACGTCCCTGGGGGTTATTGTTTTTAAAACCACTTTTTTAAAAAATATTTTTATTTATTTGTTTTAGTTGTACACAATGTGTTTTATTCAATGCGTTTTACTTGTACATGGTGCTGAGGATCGAACCCAGGTCGCCCACGTGCTAGGCGAACGCTCCACCGCTGAGCCACAATCCCAGCCCCTTGGGGGTTATTTTTGTAGAACCTGCCCTGAGTCAGATGCCCAGAAGAGTATGAAAACAACCTACTGTCATGTGGACTTCCGCAGATTGTGAGCCTCTGAGCCCCCCCGCACACACACGCTGGGTATAAAGTTCTGAGACTTTCTGGACTCGGGGTTCAGAGAAATTGAATGATTGTGGCCAAAGCCTTTTCCCCTCTGGGCCTGGCTGCAGCCAATGACCCTGCTTCCTGCTGGGTCCTCGGCGCCCAGCCTGTCTGTCCTGCAACACCTGGCTCGAGGTTCTGGGACCTCAGGCCCCAGCTCCGGCTGGTGTTCTGTGGAGGTCACGGACTCGCAAGGGCTAGGGCCCCTCCCACAGCAGCCAGACCAGGGGCTTGCCTGTCCCCAGATCCCTCGGTGGCAAAGAAAAGAGCTGCAGATGAAGGACAGAGGCCAGGCGGCAGTCCCCCCACGCCACCCCAGGAGGCCTGGCAGGCCCTTCCCTCCGCCAAGCTCTGTTCCCAGATGGTGGTCCCGGGGCCACATCCACCTAGCACAATGGCACATTCACCGCCTGTGGGTCAGTGGTTGCCGGCTGTGACAGTTGATCTTGTGCGTCACCTCGGCCGGGCTGTGGTGAGCAGCCGTTTGGTCAAGCGCTAGCCGGGACATTGCCGTGGAGATGCGCATTCGAGGTGACTGACATCTGAGCCCGGGGGCTTTGGGTCAAGCACATTACTCCCCACAAGGCCGGTGGGCCTCACCCAGGTGCTGAAGCCGGAGGAGAGACCGCTGTCCCTCCAGGAAGGCGGGGTTCTGCCTGCCGCTGGCCTTGGGCTCCAGCCACAGCATGAGCTCTCCCCGGCGCCTCCACCCTCTGCAATCACAAGATCCAGTTCTTAGAGACGTAGAAAGAGGCGGAGACCACCCCGCCGTACACGAGGGTGGCCTCGGGGGCCTTCCCACATGCTGTCTGGGTTGCTACCCATGCAGAGGCAGAAACTGGGCTTCCGTGACCTCTGCCACAGAGTGGACCCTCATAAACACATGACAAATGGCACCCCTGGCCAGGAAGACAGGGGCAATGCAGGGCTGCTCAGCCCAGAACTAACTGTAACACAGGAGCCCTGATTGGGGAGATGGCTGAGATTGCGGTTGGCTGCGGGTCATGGAGATATTCGGACATTGCCGCCTTCGGTGGTCTCATGGGACTTGGCCTGGGATCTTGCAGGACTTGGCCCGGGATCTCGCGAGACTTGAGCCGAGATCGGATCGGGTCGGCGCCATTTTGTTTGTGGGTTTTTTGGTGGTGCGTGTTAGAGTCGTTGTTAGAGCCGGAGAGAGAAGCTATCAGAATAAAAAGCCTGTTGGTTTCCAGTTCGCCTCTGAACTTCTTCCCACGGCTTCGTTGCTCCAAGCGGCCATCGCTTCAGGTGGCGACACTGTAGGGCCTCTTGCCTTTGCTCCCCTAGGCCTGGCCCCCACCTGTGACCTGCAGGCGTAAGGAGGTACGCCTGGACACACAGGTGGCCGTGCCTGTCCTTGGGACTCACACCCCCAGGGACAAGTGCCTGGCTGGCACCATCAGAAGTCTCGGGGCACTCGCTTGGTGTGCACAGGTCTGGGGTGGTCTGCAGGTTTCAGGGACCACGCTCTCCATAGAGAATGAGAAACTTCTGGAATCCTGGACTGTGCTCTGTGCTGAAAGGCCTTTCTCACGCCAGGCAGCCCAGGCGGCTGAGCAGGAGCCCCCACCGGGGCAGCCTGCAGGCTGCAGCCCAGCTCTCCACTTGCGGCACGTCATGGGGGGCTCCTTTCTGTCACAGGTCTCCCCCACCCCTGGCAGCACTAGACGGGGCAGTCTGTACAGGGTGGGAAAAGGCCCCTTTTGGCTTACCCGGCCATAAAACTTAACCCCTGTGAGAACCCTGGATGGTGATCGAGCTCCTGCATGCCCACCCCCCAGGCGGTGGGGCCCTCTGTCCCCAGCACGGGGCCATTCAGCACTGGCCAGCTCAGGGCCCCCCGGGCTGAGCGCAGGTCCTTCTGAGTCCTGCACACGAGCCCCCGCGTTCTGATGCGGAAGACACCGTCCCCTCTCCCCCTCCTCCCTCCCGCCCCCCCACAAAATAGAGGGTGTTAGGAAACTGGGACATGTCGACCAAAAGTCTCCTTGTTTGACTTTTGAAAGAGATGTGGCCCTAAATCTTCAGACTGACGGGACTCACAGAAGACTGGACAGGACAACCGCTAGGTGGAGAGGGACAAGAGGAGGACTGAGAAGGTGGAATGCTGAATCTTCCAGAGAAAAAGTAGGTCACCTCCTGGTCAACCTCCCAGGGCTGCCACAACACAGTGCCAGCGTGGGGGACGGGGGTTCCAACAGCAGAATCTGTCCCCTCGTGGTTGACGGAGGTCCCAAGTCCAGGTGCAGGCAGGCAGTGCTCCCTCTGAAGGCTGCGGGGGGGTCTGCTGGTCCCCTCCACACCCGGAGTTCCCGGTGGTCACTCTGGAGCCGGCCTCCACCCTCCCACGGCCTTCCCCCGCCCCCCGCCCCGCGTGGCCACATCCTCAGCTCTCTCTGAAGGACACCAGGCATGTGGATTAGGGCTCATCCTGCCCCGGGATGGCCCCGGCCTGACCACAGCATCTGAGACACCCCTTCTTCCAAACAGCTCACGTTCGCGGCACCAGGGGGCTAGACCTACAACGTTCCTGCCAGGGACACAGTTCCCCGCTGACACCCACAAAGGAACAGGAATGAGGCTTTCTCCAGGCCTCTCGGTGGAACGGAACGGAAGAACACTGCAGAGAAAGGGCGTAATATTTTGAAAGAGAAGCATTTTTTTAACCTAAAACAGTATAGCTAATTAAATTAGCTAACTCAAGGAAGGAACAGTGCTGTTCTCGTATACACGGTTTCAAAGAACCTGCTTCACAAAGCCCTCTTTGAGAAAATCCTAGGCAAGTTTATTCTGGCAGGAAGGGAAAAAAAAAATGAATCCAAGGAAAAGATCAAATAAGTAAGGATCTGTATAAAATTCCCCCCCCCCCCAAAAAAAAAAATCTGTTGTCTAAATTAGCAATGAGCCAGAATTTTATGTTCCCAAAGCCTTGGCCAAGCTCCCTGGATCAGGGCCTGAGGCGGGGGTTCTTATGGAGGGCTGGAGGGGCGGGGCGTGATGGGCACCCATGGGGTCTGCTCTGCGAAACCACAGACAGATGAAACGGGGTGAGCAGGTGAGTTCTGGGGTGGGAAGCAGGTAAAGGAGAGGCAAGAGGCCGACAAGAGGGCCCAGGCCACTCGGGAACAAGGCAAGTAAATTACAAGCTTTAAAGGCTAAGAAGAAGCCGGTGCACAACGTCCACTGTCCCTGCTGAAGTCAATAAGGTCCTTGTCCCCACCTCCAGATGCCAAGTTGCATCCCAGGCTCTGGGTTTAAGTAAAGTCTGCGTTTGGATGTGTTCTTTACTTTCAGGCTGGGCAAGTACCAATTCTGGATTAGAAATCACCTTACTCAATTCATAGAAATTAAATAAAATCAAGGCTGATGGGGTCCATAGCTACTAGGGTTTCATAGAGTCGATTGATTCTTTCTGGCTGCTTTTCAAAATACTCAGGACTCCTTCAACAGGAATTGAGCTCAGACTGGATTAAGAAGGAAGGAAAAGGGCTGTGGCCGTGACTCAGTGGTAGCACACTTGCCTGGCACGAGGGAGGCATGGGTTTGGTTCTCAGTATCACATGTAAATAAATAAAATAGCGCCGGGCGCGGTGGCGCACGCCTGTAATCCCAGCACTTGGGAGGCTGAGGCAGGAGGATCAAGAATTCAAAGCCAGCCTCAGCAATGGCAAGGCACTTAGCAACTCAGTGAGACCCTGTCTCTAATAAAATACAAAAAGGGGGGGGGGCGGGGATGTGGCCCAGTGGTCGAGTGCCCCTGAGTTCAATCCCTGGTACAAAAAAAAACCCCTAAAGTGAAGAGAAAGGTGCCCAGGAGCAGTGGGCTCAGTGGGCCAGGGTGGCGGGCTGTCAGGTGAGAACGTGCACTTCAGGCCAGCTGAGTGCCAAGACCAGGAACAGTCCTCTGAGCCCTGGGTAGGAAACTCCTAGCCTTTGTCCTCTGGGGCAGCAGGGACTGGGATCCAGGGACAGGGCAAAGGCATGGTCTCCTGAGGAGCCCACAGGACTGCGGACTCTGGGCTCTCCCTGAGTTCCCACTGTGGTCCAGGGTGGGCAGGCAGTCCCCGCCCGTCAGCCCTCCATCCCAGAGGCCCAGCCTGAGGAACAGGCACCACAGCACAGGGCGCTGTGACGATGCCCCGCTGAATGGCCCCTGGACCCAAGGCTTAAATGGATTCATGCTCTTAGATCCAGCAATTCCACTTCCAGAAACTTCCCCAAAGCAGTGAGAGAGGGGCTCAGAGACTGAGGGGTGTGGACGAGCACCAGCACACTAGCTATGGTACTAGAATCAAACCACCAGCCGGGCGCGGCGGCACACGCCTGTCATCCCAGCACTTTGGGAGGCTGAGGCAGGAGGATCGCGAGTTCAAAGCCAGCCTCAGCAAAGGTGAGGCACTTAGCAACTCAGTGAGACCCTGTCTCTAATAAAATACAATAAAGGGCTGGGGATGTGGCCCAGTGGCCAAGTGCCCCTGAGTTCAATCCCCGGTACCAAAAAAAAAAAAAAAAATCTAACCACCTTCATGTCCAACCCAAGGAGTTCGCTTATCTAAACCATGGGGCACCACAAGCTGGCCAGGGAGGTGGGGCCTCGCCTCAGCCAGCCCGGCCACCCTGAGGCCTCTGGACATACTCAGCTCGGTCTCCTCATCTGTGAAACGGGGACAAAAACGCCCCTGGTAGCTCCTGTTCCCCTCCCAGTGCCTGAGGCCTGACACCACGGAACTCTCCTCCGCCAGCTGCCCCAGGGCTCTGACAGCTCAAAGGCAGCAGGTGGGCGCCGAGGAGAAGAGCAGAACTCAAAGACACCACCCAGCGGGGTCTCACCGCTCTTCTTCCCACCTGTGGCCTGAGGCCCACCACCCCAACCCAGGCGGGGAGGCCAGGGGCACAGAGAGCTCCAGGAGTCAGGACGGGTCTCCCTGCTCTCAGCCCAGGCCCCCGAGCAGCTCCAGTCCCTGCCAGCAGCAGGGAGCCGGTGCTGGCACGCCAGGCCACGCCTACCCCAGAGCAGAGGCCCTCCTCCTGCGCAGGCTGCCGTCCATGTCCCGGGGGCGCCCTCCTAGGAGGCCCTGTGTAAATGGACTTTACTGAGAAGGACTTCCCTGCCATCCCAACTAAAACCAAGTCACCGCACACACCCAGCCCTGCTACAGCCTCTGTCCCACATGTCCTGAGAGTGGCCTGGCAGCCTTCCTGCTACCCAGGCCTGGGTTTCCATCCCTTGATGCCAGAGAGGGCATCACGGTGATTCTAAGTGGCCCATCCCTGCCCGGGCCTTGCGGACACATGGCCAGCAGCCACATGCTGTTGATCTGAAGCCCAGAGCTCCTCAGATCATGTGAGGTCCGCCAGCTAATCAAGTGTGACAAGCGTGGCCAAGGTTAGAACAACCGCCTTTGAAAATACCCAAGCGTGGAGTCTTGGTGGCAGCTCACTAGCACGGAAGGGCCTAGAATTGCCAGCAACTTCTGTGTTGTCTTTTCCTCTCTGTCAGCCACCTCGAGGGGCTGGCCCCCAGACAGAGGGTCAGGGGCTCAACCTCAGCCACCCTCAGCCTGTCCGCTGCCCCTCGGGGCACCACCATTGCATCAGTGAATCCTGGATGATGACAACAGTTTGCCACTCAGAAGGGATCTTTAAAAATGGCTTGGGCTGACTCCACCCCCTGAGGGAAGCTGACCATGACTCAACAGTCCTCGGCTCTGTAGTCGCCTGAAGCGATGGCCGCTTGGAGCAAAGAAGCCGCGGAAAGAAGTTTAAAGACGAACTGGAAACAAACAGCCCTTTATTCTGATAACTTTTCTCTCTGGCTCTAACTACACCCCAACACGCCGTCCACGCTCCTCTAACCTCCAAAATGGCGCAGACCTCATCCGCAATCTCTCTCAAGTCCCTCGAGATCTCCGGCCAAGTCTCACAAGATCCCGGGCCAAGTCCCGTGAGACTACGGAAGGCGCCAATGTCCAAACATGTCCAAAGCCCGTAGTCCACTGCAATTTAAGCCATCTCCCCAAACAGGGCTCCTGCATTTCCCCCCTTTTGTTTTAAAAGAGGTAATGCTCTAGGACGTCTATGTGCAACCAACATTCTTACCCGTCATCGGATAATCAAGGCTGTGCCCTTGACTCCTGTCTTAGGTTGATATGTCGGCCACATGAGACTGTCCCGTGTGACTGTGCCTGTCTTAGGTTGTCCCCCTCTGGGGATCTTACCCGTCATTGGCTAACCAGCCATCCAATGGAGCCCTTTAGGATCGACTGTGTATGATGACTAACAGTCGTCCAATTGTGAGGAGATGTTGCGGCTTTAAGGCAACAAGCCTTTTGGTGACGAGCCAAATTGTATAGCATATCAAATTGTTTAAACAAATTAGCTGCCCTAAGTTTCATCAAGTAACACACTGAATTCTCTGGACAAATGTCCGCAAGGCATTGTCCCGTAAAGTCCCAAACAATGAAAGCTCAAAATGTCCATTTGTTATAACACGTTGATGTAGGAGGCCCCATGCATGTAGAGCAGAGGCCACACTGTTGGTGAGGTTGTTTGATGCTTGAGCAGCAGGGATGCTTGTGGTGACCGCGTTCCCTGCAGCTGTAGCAGCAACCGTCTTTTTATGTCTAGACAATGCCACCAGCAAATCTCCAGGGCCCGCTACCTAGAAACTCAAGCATCAATTATTAAAGGAAAGGCAGTGTTATTTCAGCACTGAGTGAAGAGTCGAGTTGTCAAACTAAAAAACAGAATTATTAGATTAGAAAATTAAAGTTGATTTCTGCTCACACACATTGTTGTTTGAGCTCACACAAACATAAGTTGGCAAAATATCATATTGAGAACAAAAGAAAGAAAGACTGAGGGTATTTACTGTATTAAAGATAGATTAAAGAAAAGCTAAAGGCACTTTGGAGAAATAATTTGTTAGCCAGAACCCTCAAGTCTCTGTATACACAGCAATTTTTTACCTGTTGAGATAACTGAAATTAATCAGCTATTAAACAAATGAAGTAAATAACAAATAAACAATCTTATGTCAAAACACCAAAATATTAGGTTATATAGCACTAGTCATATTGTTTGCTAAAGAGAAGTCCCAGGGATACCTATACTCAAAATTGAAAGTACCTTCATTTATAAAATTATTTACCTAAATTGAATACTCTTAACCTAAAATGAATTAAAGTTATTTGGATCCATATATATATATATATATATATATATATATATATATATATTCTTTTTCATAAGTGCTTTGTTCTTTGTGATGTCACACTGGACAGACGAACAAACATATATTTGTGACGTCACATTAACATGAAATGTAGACAAATGTACACACATAAAGACATGTATAAAAAGAAAAAGAAAAAAAATACAATTGTGTGCACACTAAAAAGAGATCTCCTCGTCCCGGCCGGGAGGAATGACTCTTGAGTTGTGAAACATTTTGAAGGACACTTTTGAGGGAATCATTCTATATCTTCATCTTGGTCTTCTTGATTTTGTACCTTTTTTATTAATCTTGATTCCTCAACAACTATATCTTGATCATTTTGATGTGGTACCTGCTTTATTAATCTAGATGGTATCCATATTGGAGAGGATTCGTGCTTTGGAAAAACACAAACAGATCCTCTCCCCCAAATTAATACTGGATCTGGACCCTTCCATGTACCTGAAAGAACATCCTTCCAATAAACCAAGGGTTTATGTTGTTGGTGTGGATTCCAATGTCTGTCTCCAGCAGAATAACCATTAGAGTCTAAAGTTAAAAAATTTAAGGTAAACAGGGCAACTGCCAATCTGTCCTTAGGACTTTTCCAATTTCCTTCTTTTTGTTTTAATAACATAATTTTCAGTGTGCAGTTTGCTCTTTCAATAATGCTCTGACCCTGAGGATTGTACGGGATGCCTGTTTTATGGGATATGTTGAATTTTGCGCAAAACTGTTTGAAAGATGAGGACATATATGCGGGGCCATTATCTGTTTTAAGCATTTTGGGGATGCCCAATGCAGCAAAAGCTTGTAAACAATGAGATGTGACATCTTTAACTTTTTCTCCGGAATGTAAGGAAGCAAAAATCATGCCTGAGC
This sequence comes from Tamias sibiricus, assembly GCA_025594165.1. Lineage (NCBI taxonomy): Eukaryota > Metazoa > Chordata > Mammalia > Rodentia > Sciuridae > Tamias > Tamias sibiricus. Next base: position 6,406,866 of record CM046668.1, on the reverse strand, counting down.
ATGTATCTATGGTTACATGAATAAATCGCAATTTTCCAAAGCTTGGCTCATGAGTAACATCCATCTGCCACAAATGATTGGGCATTAATCCTCTAGGGTTAACACCAAAATGAGGATTGGGCAAATGTGTCATACAAGATTTACAATCTTGGGCTGGGATTGTGTGGCTCAGCGGTAGAGCGCTCGCCTAGCACGTGCGCAGCCCTGGTTCGATCCTCAGCACCACGTACAAATAAACCCATTTAAACCCATTGTGTACAACTAAAGCAAATAAATAAAATATTTTTTAAAAAAAAAAGATTTACAATCTTTTACAATTGTTCTGGCTTGCTCTTTTGTGATTTTAAACCTATGTTGCAAGGTGGTGCTGTTGACGTGAAACTGGGAATGAAATAAAGTAGCTTGTTGTAGCGCTGAAAGTATAAATATTGTTTTTGTAAGTTCATCAGCCTTTGATTACCTTCACGGAGGGGGCCAGGCAAATTAGTATGTGCTCTAATATGGCCTACGAATAGAGGTTCTTTTCTTGCCCACAAAAGTTTTTGTATTTGATAAAACAATTTAAAGGCTGGAGTATGAGGTGCTATTGGTCCTGCTAACTCTAATTTTGGGACGGCTTGTACAATATAGTGGCTATCTGAAAAAATGTTTATGGGCTGGTCTCTAAAATTGTCCAGAGCTCTTACCACAGCTTCCAATTCCACTAGTTGAGCTGATTTGTGTGCAGTTATGTAAGTCATATTTTCTTTTGTAGTGACTATTGCAGCAGTACCATTTGAGGACCCATCTGTAAATACATTAAATGCCTTAGGAATAGGTTGATTTTTTATTACCTGTGGAAATATAATAGGATGATTAATACAAAAAGATAATATAGGAGACTTAGGAAGGTGCCAATGCCCAAACATGTCCAAAGCCCGTAGTCAACCGCAATTTAAGCCATCTCCCCAAACAGGGCTCCTGCACGGCTCTGCTCAGCTGACCACTGGGTGGGCAGCATGCTTGTCCTTAGAAGGCTGTCGGGGCCCCTACATGCTCCTGGAGAACAGAGTGGAGGATGTGCGGTTCCTGTCACCTGCCACGTCACTTGGTCCTGTCACCCACCTTCAAGCATTATCAGGGCAGGCAGGAGTGACCATTACAAAACAGTGGCACCAGCAAGTGTCACCATTACCTGAATGATGAAGACAAGGGCTCACTCAGCTCCTGGGTTAAGTGAGCTCCCAGGGCCCCAAGCTTTGAAGCCGAGAAGTTCAAGGTCAAGACCCTCTGGCAGCCTCAGAGGAGAAGACCCCACCACTCCCCTTGACTTTGGTAACACTGAGTTCAGGGGGCCTGCAAGACCCCCAGGTCCCTCTACTAGCAACACTGCATCAGAAGGTCGCATATCCGCCCTGTTGGAGATGAGGGAGCTGGAGAAGGGGTGACGGTGAGCCCACCTGGCAGGGGTCCCCCTGGGAGGGGCGAGACGAGAATCATCTGCAAATGCTCCGTGTCTCCCGTTTTAAGAAAGTGGAGCCAGCCTGCCTCCAGCCCCCGGGGGCGGTTCTTAACGAGTTCATCCATTCACCTGGCAACGCTGGAGGCCGCAGAGAAGCAAGACCCCGCCCACAGCTACCACCCAGAAGATGCAGCGCACCTGAGAGCTGCATGAGGACTCAGCTGCGTCACGTCAGTGTCACCGTCACCTGAAAAGCCAGGGGCCGGCGTGGCTCAGTGGTCAAGCGCTTGCCTAGTCTGCACGAGGTCCTGGGTTCCGTCCTCAGCACTGCAAAGAGAAAAATGAAATGTGGAGCTGCTTCCTTCCTGGCCCACCTGCAGTGACTGGATTCTCAGCCTCATTCCCAAAAAAGGGACCAGACCTTTGAACACACACACACACACACACACACACACACACACACACACACACACGTCTGTATTCCTGGGAGAGTTTGTTCAACTCAAGTCCCATATGTACACAGAGCTGTAAATAGAGACCTTGACTGTATAAGGGAATCCTTTTTGAAGGAATCCATCCAAATCTGTAAATAGCCAGCCCTGGAGTAAATGCCACAGGAAATGCTCATGAGTGCGCACGCAAGCCCTCAAGTGCGTGGGGAGGAAGGGACTTGGCCTTACAGAACGTCCCTCTTCCCTTCATAGCAAGAAGAAATCGTCCCTGGCATCCCTGGCGTGAGAGGCTCGCGGTCCTGACCGGAGCCCAGCCCTGGACCCCTTGCTCCCCACGCCACTGACGACAAGAGAAATCACGCAAGTACATATTCGGTCTCTCTGCGTTTTAACATTCCCACTGCACGAAAGAACCGGAAGAAACTGGGACAGAGTGGAAGGGACCCTTGCTTTTACACCATGTGCTTCTTTACGCCTTTTGGATTTTGTGCTTGAAAACAGTAGCTTTGTCAGAGCCAGGCGTGGTGGCACACGCCTGTAATCCCAGCACTTGGGAGGCTGAGGCAGGAGGATTGCAAGTTCAAAGCCAGCCTCAGCCATGGCGAGGCACTTAGCAACTCAGCGAGACCCTGTCTCTAATAAAATACAAAAAAAGGGCTGGGGATGTGGCTCAGTGGTCGAGTGCCCCTGAGTTCGAGCCCCAGTACCAAAAAAAAAAAAAAGAAAAAGAAAACAGTAAGCTTTGTCAGAGTCCTGCTGGCAAGCTGTGGGCTTCTAAGAGTTCCTAGCACAACTTCCTAATGTCCAGCAAGGACCAGCTCCTGCAGGGCCACTCCATGCCCTTGGCTCCCCACCCAGCCCAAGGCACGCCCACACACATGCATGCACACAGTTGTCCGAGAAGCTCTGTTGCCACCCACCACCCTTTGAGGTACGTCCTGCAGCACTTCTGACCCCGGTGCAGGCAGGACTCAGTCGGCCCAGCCTCTCTCACCAAGGCTCTAGAGGGGCACTGGAATGGTCTGTGTCCTCACAACCTCAGCCCTCAGCGCCACCTAGAGGCTGCTCCAGGACACTACTGCTGAGACAACCCGGGGAGGGGGCCCGAGGCCAATAACTACCAGGGAGGAGCCCAGGTTTCCTATGTGACCTGGGAGACTGGGCAGCCCGTTGGGGTGCTGGCTAGGTCCCCAGATAGCAGCGCCATGCAATGTTACTGCTCTGCCTTTTTTTTCTTAAAGAGATTTTTTTTTAATATTTACTTATTTGCTTTAGTGTACACAGGCTTTTTTTTTATTTTTATTTATAGTAGTATGTATTACAGTTCATACTATACATATATAGCATCTTTTTACATAAAACAGTTTGTATACAAAGTATATTCACAGCATTCAAGTCTTCAATCATGCATTTAGAATAATGATATCCATCTTATTCAACCACTTTTTCCCCCTTCCCCCCTTGCACCCTCCCTTCCCCTCCCTTCCCTTTGACCATTACACAGGCGTTTATTTTTACGTGGTGCTGAGGATCGAACCTGGGCCGCGCACGTGCTAGGCGAGCGCTCTACCGCTGAGCCACAACCCCAGCCCTGCTCTGCCTTTTTTAAATGTCCGCGACTCCTCCCTTAACACGCCACACACACATGTACTTGCATTTCCCTCTAGTTATGAAAGTAAAGCACTTGAAAAGAGGCTAAGCTTCATTAGTCATCAGAAAATGCAACTGTGAATCACACACGCTCCCCAGAATGCCAACGTGAGCTTCACTAAGCCCCCTCCTCTGGGCCCTTGGCCTCGCAGGGGAAGGTCACGGCACGTGGGCAGGTGTAGAAGGAGGTCCAGGAGCCAGTGGCACTGCAGGTGTGGACGGTCCCCTCCACGCTGCCTTCTCTCCAATCAAGCCCTTAAAGTGGTGATTCACAGCCAGAGACAGGTTCGCCCCCAGGGGGCACTTGGCACTGTCTTACTGGCATAACTGGGGAAGAAGGTACGACTGGCATCTAGTAGGCAGAGGCCTGGGAGCTGCTCAGACTCCTAGAGTGCCCAGAGCAGCCTCCATGATAAAGGAGAGCCTGGTCCAAAGTGCCAGGAGGGGCCACGCTGAGAAATTCTGCCTGAGTTCACTCCAAGAAGGAGGGTGGTGTGGAGTACCTACCTCTACAGGACCCAGCCCTCGGGCTGAAGATCTAGAATAGAAGATTCTTTCAAAGGAGACCTCTGCCCTAAGGACATTTGTGCAGTATGTATTTAAAAGAACAAAGCTGTATGGTTAAAAAAAAAAAAAAAAAAACAGCAAAGAAGAGATCAGCCATCCCGTGACAGTCCCTTCACCAGCCAGGGGCTGCCCTGCCTCTGGCCAACACCAGCCGCTCCCACGAGCAGCCATTGACTGATAAACATACATTTGAGCAGATAAACATACATTTCTGCTTATTCTTTTCTCTCCTGAAGGCAATGTCTTGTTTAACATTCCTCTTATCTAATTGGGTAATTGAATTATTTTTAACTCTGAGATTGATGACCAAATGAACTAGTCTCTTGAGGCACAATAATCCACCCTGGATGTGAAAATTGCTCATGGAACCACGCTCCACCCAACACCGTCATTAAGCATTGACTTAATAAATGCCTAGGATTTACTGGATACCATGGGAAGCACAAAATAAGTAGAAGACACAGTCTCCACTAATGAGGAACCCTCTGCCTTCATTTTTTGCCAAGTACGTTCTAGATTGTTGCACTATTTATTGTTTTAGGAGCACTGAAGACTCTTTTACTGCTTTGCATACTAAATCAAGTCATCCAAATGCAATTCAACCAAATTCTAAAATTTACCCTGGATATTCTGCTTTTAAAGAATTAAGTATTATTCTTTAAATGACAATTTTTTTTTTTTTTTTCAGAAGAACCCAAACCCGACAGCTCAAATCATCTCAGCAGAAACCAACATAAGGAAGCAGCACAATCCTCAATGGCCGCCCCAGAGGAGTTAGGGGATTCAGGCCCGAAGAAAGACAACTAGGAGTTTGCTTGACATCTAAAAAGCAAGACCTGCGGGCTGGGATTGTGGCTCAGCGGGTAGAGCGCTCGCCTAGCACGTGGGTGACCCGGGTTCGATCCTCAGCACCACGTACAAATAACATGCATTGAATAAAACACATGTGTACAACTAAAAGCAAATAAACAAAAATATTTAAAAAAAATAAATAAATAAAAAGCAAGACCTGCACATCACAGACTAGAATTCCAACCAGTACCCAAAGTACGTGGTGAAACACTCTGTCCCCTCTCAACCGGCTCGCCCGTCTCCCTGCTGCCAACTGTTCATGGAACAAACATACACACTTGTACAGTGGCAGTTGGGTCACATACACATCGGTATTGTAAGCTGGCACTTTTCCAACATTTTGACGGTGACAGAATACACCTAACATGAAATTCACCGTGCTGGCCATTTCCAGGTGTAGCGCTCAGTCGCATCGCGTACATTCATATGCAATCGCCACCCCCAGCCACCCCCAGAACTCCTTCCTCGTCCACAACTGAAACTCTGTTCGTATTAAACAATGACTCCAGGCTGGGGCGGTGGCTCAGTGGTAGGGCGCTTGCCTCGCAAGTGTGAGGCACTGGGTTCGATCCTCAGCACCACATAAAGATGGATAAATGAAGATACTGTGTCCATCTACAACTAAAAAAAAAAAAAAAAAGCAATTAAAAAAAAAATGACTTCCCAATAAATAAAGATACTGTGTCCATCTACAACTAAAAAAAAAAAAAAAAGAAATTAAAAAAAAAACCACAATGACTCCCCACGCTCCTCCCTCCAGCCCCCGCACCCGACCTTCTGCTTCTACCTCTACAAATCTGACAGGGCGAGGCACCTCGTGCAAGTGGAATCTGACCACTGGGTCTTTCTGCACCTGGCTTGTTTCGCTTCGCGTGACGTCCTCAGAAGTCATCGTGTCGCAGTCCGGGTCTGGATCTCTTTCCTTGCTGAGGCTGACTGATGCTCACCACACGCACACCCATTCCTGGCTCACCCATCCCTGCTTCAGCGGGTGCTCGCGTTGCTTCGCCCTCTCGCCGAGGCGAGCGATGCTGCCGTGACGTGCAACCCAGATGTACAAGATCCCCTCCCGAGACTTGGTTTGGGCTCTTCTGGGCACGTGGCCAGCAGCGGACTGGCTGGAGTGATGGTGACTCACGTCTGATACTCTGAGGAGCCGCCGTGCTGTTTGCCACGATGGCTGCGTCACCTTACCCTCCCACGACAGTGCTCAGGGGCTCCCGTGTCCCCACAGGCTCACTAAAGCTGGCTGATTTTAGTTCTGTAGGAGCCGTCCTGATGGGTGAGGGGGTGTCGCACTGTGGCTCGGACTGGCGTTTCCCTAGTGATGGGCACCCTCCCGCGCGCCCATCGGCCCTCGGGCACCTTGTCCACGGACAGGTCCACTTCCCCCTTCGCCTGTTTCAAGTGCTCCCTTTGCTGAGTGGCAGGAGTCCCCTCTGCATTCTGGAGATCACTCCCTTAGCAGGTGTGCGTGTTTCCTCCACGTCTGTGGCCTGCTTTTCACTCTGTTGATGGTGTCTTTGGAGGCACGAGTTTATGATTTTCACAAGGCCCAGTTTGTTTCTCCTCTGGATGCCTGTGCCTTTGGGGTCAGAGCCAAGAACTTATTGTCAAAGCCAGCGTCTTGAAGCCACTGCCCTACGATTGCTTCTGCGAGTTATAGAGGCCCCGCTCTTGGGTCTCTGAGTCAGTGTGAGTTCATTTTTGTTTCTGGGTGTTGCTTCCTGACTTGGAGCAACAACGCCGCGGGAGAAAAACTCGGAGGCAGAATGAAGATGAAAGAAGGGTTTTTATTCTTCGGCTTTAGCAACCTCTCAAAACTCTAACACTGGCTCTTTCAGCAACCTCTCTGACTCTTTACTTCTTCTGACTACTGACTCTTTACTTCTTTACTTTACTTTCTTTTACTTTTACTTTCTTAGAGAGAGAGAGAGAGAGAGAGAGAGAGAGAGAGAGAGAGCTTCTTCTTTCTTCTTCGGCAGCCTCGGCCTGACTCTGACCAGCAACTACTTCTTCTATCTCTTAGTCTGACTCCTCACCCGGTTATATATCTTTAGCTTTAACAAGGACCACAGGTGCGTCACATAGTTCACGGGCATACAAAGATTCTTTCAGATGGAAACCAGAACATCTCTTAAGGCCGTCAGCTAACCGCAATTAACCATCTCCTACTAGGGCTCCTTCATTTCCCTCCTTCAGTTTTAATAAAATATGACATTTCTTTTTTGCTTCTTCATCTATCTTATATTTTTCATCTCTCTTACTTGAAGAAAATAGGGGATGTTCTAGGACGTCCAATTGTGAGGCGATGCTGCGGCTTTAAGGCGGCAAGCCTACTGCTGACGAGCCAAGTTTCCATAGCGCATCAAGTTCTTTAAGCGAATCAGCTGCCCTTAGTTTCATCAAGTAACGCATTGATCATGTTTGCTGGCTACTCGCTCCGGCTTTTCGTTGGCTACTCGCTCCGGCTTTCTCTGGCTACTCCCTCTGGCTTTCGCTGGCTACTCGCTTTTTTAATTAATTCTTAACTGGCTTAGTGGAGGAGACCTTCCTCTCTGATCTCTCTTCTTGCTGGTCTCAATTGAGTCAGAGGCTATGCTTTCTTCTTCGCTCTCCTCACTGTTTTACTTTTTGTTCTTATTTCTTATCTTTTCTTATCTGCCGGCCGAGTCCCCATACGGGCCACCATTTGTTGCTTCCTGACTTGGAGCAACAATGCCGCGGGAGAAAAACTCGGAGGCAGAATGAAGATGAAAGAAGGTTTTTTATTCTTCAGCTTTAGCATCTGGGGTAAGTAAGAGTCTTGCTTTATTCTTCTACATGTGAGACCCAGTTTTCCCAGCACCATTTGTTGGTTTGTCTTGTTTCTCTCTCTGCATCAACACAGAAACCACAGCCTCCTTCTTTCTGTGGCATCACAGGGTCCCGCCACCTGGAGGGCCTTTCACATACTCAACTCTCTGCCCCAGGACACCAAGCAGCTCTCTGCCCTGTGGCCACTGTGAGAAATACCAGAGTACACGTTCCTACAGACGCACGTGTGGTCAGGTGTGCAGGCCCATATCCAGGTGTGCATGCACGTGGGAACAGCCACAGGGTGCCATCCCAGCAGGGAAGTCCTTTGCTCAAAAGGTAGAACCATGCAAATCACCATGATCCATCTGCTTTTTGTCGAATAAAAATTCATGTCAGGCGTGGTGGCGCATGCCCGTAATCCCAGCACTTGGGAGGCTGAGGCAGGAGGATCACGAGTTCAAAGCCAGCCCCAGCAATGGCGAGGCACTTAGCAACTCAGGGAGACCCTGTCTCTAATAAAATACAAAAAAAAAAAAAAAAAAGGCTGGGGATGTGGCCCAGTGGTCGAGTGCCCCTGAGTTCAATTCCCAGTACCAAAAAATAAAAATAAAAATTCACTGTCATGAAACTTAGTTAAATGGACAGTGAAGAGCTTTCACCTCAGCCCCAATCCTTCTACTATCTGGCTCAACAGTTCCTTGTAATTTGCTTCCAGAAAAGAAAAAAAAAAAAGGTCATGCATATACTCAGAAACACATAATTCCATGTTATATTTGCACATGAGTAAACAGACTATAGACATTGCTATGTATTTATATATAGCAGATATATATTTTAGTACTCTGCCTGTTTTTGTTTTGTTTTGTTTTGTTTTTTGGTTTTGTATGTGTGTGTGTGTGTGTGTGTGTGTGTGTGTTCCAGAAAAGTTACACAGATTGCATTTCTACCAACAGAGGGGAGTCTAAGAAGAAACTTCCCTTATACCAATGTCAAACTTGGGGTTCATCAGCATTTTAACATGGTAGCTCAGACAGGTGAAAAGTGAGTCTCAGAGAAGACAAACACTACTTGCCTTAAGAATCAGATAGAGCAACTGCTCATCTTTTAGAAGTCAGTTACATTTATTTTCTTGTGAAGAGCACTTATTTGTCTTTTGCCCTTTTTTCTAGTAGGTTGATTTTTATTTTCTTCTTGAATTGTGTGTTTTATTTCTTACGGGAATTAGTGAGGCTAGCTGCTGTAACAAAAAGCCCCAACACCCATTCCATGTAAATGATTTACATGGTTGCTTCCCACCTGTGACAGTCCAGTGTGAATGTTCTGGGGACATGCAGGTGGCCAGGCTGCTCACACACGGTCCCCAACCATGAGAGGTGGGACCTCTGGGAGGTGAGTGGGCTTGAGGGTTCTGCCTTCCTAAGTGGGTTGGTCCACTTGCAGGTTAAGGGGCGACAGGGTCACTGCAGGCGTGGCTTCGTTAGGAAGCAAGCTCTCCCTGGCAACCTGCCGTCTCACCACACGGTGCCCTCCATCACGCTACGCTGTGGCACGATGCCAGCCTCCAGAATCAGGGCTGAATAACCCTCTCCTCTTATAGATCACCCCGTCTGGAGTATCCAGATATAGTAATGGAATGGATAAGGCAGGTGCCTAGTCCCTGCCATGACCTAGGACGTCATCCTGAGCCAGGGCACCCCTGCTGGTGACACCGTGTTCCAGCTGTGACGAAGGGGACAGCACCTGGATGGGTCCCTCTCAGGACCCCTGCCTGGCTCTGTTCATACTCTCCGGGACAGCTGCCTCCGTGGCCATGCCCACCTCGGTGTGGTCGAGCTGCACGCATGGCTATAGGTCCTGCCTGACCATGCTGCCGCTGACGCAGCGGCTCACAACTACACGCTTCTTACCTCGCGCTTTCTGTGGGTCGAGAGCTCGGTGTGCCTTACCTTTGCCTCGGCAAGGTTATGTGTGATCAAGGTGGGGCCGGGGCCAGCCACGTCCTCTTGCTGCGTGCACCGCCTGCGCAGTTCCTTCTCCACCGCCGTCCTGAACCCCCAGGGTCCCCGTGAGGGCTGGGATCCGCTTCTTCCTATTAGTGCAGGTACCGTGCCCTCCCCCCAGGAGTCGTGACTGTCCTCACTGGCATCCTGGGAATCCTTCCAGAAGGTGTTCGGTTGCCCGGGTCAGAGGAAGCACCACCAACGGCACTCACAGCCCCACGTGAAGTCACAGCGACTCCCAGTCCCCGGGCTGCAGAGGGGGCTGTGCCGGCAGGCCCCTGCCACTCGGACCCCGTGCCCCTCTCCGTCAGAGCTCTTGGGGACCAGGTTTCCCCGTTGAAAACAGAGGCCTGCCGTCCAGGCCTGTGGCTTCATTCCCAGAACCAGACGTGGTGGGTCCAGTGCTGTCCCTCAGGGCCTGGACTTCCAGGTGGTCAGTGAGCACGGCCCAGACTTAGATTCGCTGCTCCATCAGCCCCTGAGGAGAGTCGGCTTCCTGTGGAGCTTGGATGCAGGCACGGACCCCCGTCGAGCCACGGAAGTCCGTCTGGGCAGCCTCCGGGGCCACCCCATCTCAGCCTCCTCGCTGAGTCTTCAGAGCGAGAGAAGAGGGCCGCCTGTTTGGCTTTCCTACCCCTGCAGCCCACCGCGGCCCCCTCACCTTCCCTCGGGAACTTCCCTTGGCGTAGCAGCGTGGTGAGCTGTGGGCACCCCGTCCGAGTGCTCAGCCCACTGTCTGCTCACCTTCCTCACAGGCCTTGGCATCCCTAGCTTTTGATCTAAAGGAAATGTGTGTGACCCTTACACGTGAATGCTTGGAGCCACTGGGGGTCACCTACTGGCCTCGCGGGCTGTCTCGGGTAGCTTGCCGAGGAGAGGAGAGAGATGGGGAACAGGGGGTCGGTGGGGCAGTCGGGACACAGGCAACGCTGTGGACTGAGCCCACCGGTGGTCTTGTATGAGCACAGTCCACAGCGCCAAAACAATCACAAGGGTATCATCAAAGTTGATTGACCACCGCCAGGTGCAGTGGCATATGCCGGTCATCTTAGTAGCTCAGGAGGCTGAGGCAGGAGGATTGCAAGTTCAAGGCCAGCCTCAGCAACTTAGCCAGGCCCTAAGCAACTTAGTGAGACCCTGTCTCAAAATGTTAAAAAAATAATGATAACAATAAGGGCTGGGAATGTAGGGAATGTGGCTCTGTGGCAAAGCATTCCTGGGTTCAGTCCCTAGGACCAAAAAAGAACAAACCAACCAAAGGATGTTTGAGCACAGGTCACCACGTCAAATGTAATGGCAGTGGAAAAGCCTTACATGCTGTAAGAATCGCCAAAATGTGACACCAACACACCAAGTAAGCACGCACTGCTGGGAGATGTTGCCAACAGACTTGCTCAAATCGGGTCTCGTGATCCCTCCGTTTGAGAAGGGAAAAGCCACAGCCCCTGTGAGGCGCCGGGAGGCAGGCAGGTCTGTCTGTGCAGGATGGCGACCACACGCTCACCTCCTGCGGCTGCCCGCGCCAACCACCACTGGGTAGAAGCAAGCCACGCGCCTCACCACACTCAGAGAGACTCCGCCAGGGCACCAGGGCTGCGAGGGCCACCAAGTCCTACTGCTAGGGGCCAGCCCCAGCCAGGGGGTACAACGCGAGCACTCAGCAAAGTACGGAGGCAGAGAAGCAGCGATGGGAAAATAACACACCGACACACGGGTCAGGCTGTGGAATCTTCTCTCTTTACTTTCACTTTGTTGTAGGTTTTAAGCACAATTTTTGGCAGCACAGATTGTTTACACCTTCTTTGGTGATTACATTACAGACATGACTGAATTTTTAGACATATTAAATTTCTTATTTCATATGTTTCAAGGTTTTGAGGTCACTTGCACCTTTTCAAGGCCCTGTACGTGACTGCCTGGGCACATTATAATTTCATCATTATTAATCTAATTAGTTTGGGTGAAAATTTATTTCTCACGGATTCCCTGAAACTGTTTTCTCTGGACACTATTTAGGCTGTCTGATAAAGTCAACCTTCTCTGTCTGGGATTCCACAGCACTATTGTTTTTCTTTCATACTTTCATAGCAGTTGTTTATAAAACCTAGAAGCAGGGAAAAGAGGGAGGCAAGGCTGAATGTTAGCTCATGAAAGACTTTTTGCTCTAAGGGATTTATATCTACTTTAAAAGTAAGAGAAATTTATTTTTAATCACAAAAAGACTCTTAGAGCTTATTAACTAGAAATTAAGTACTTATAGAAAAAGGTTTGTGTTACTCTTTTTAAGAAAAGATAAATGTACAGAGTTAGTCTGGATCTAAATAATTGAAATAGCGACACCTGGTGGCCATATATGTGAATAAAGAACTGAACAGCAAGTAGAAGTCGAAGTTAACTCTTTCAGCACCATGATATCTTTCATGAAAAAGGAGAGGGCTTTATAGAAAATGCCACATCATCCTACCACGTCCTCCCAGAAGTCCACCGCAGTTAAAGAAAGCAAGCAGATTGCAGAGGGCACCCCCTGCCAGCCTCCCCCGCACCACACTGCAAATCCATTTCTTAGCAGTGGGAACTTGGTAAGCTGAAGCTGGGACTCGTGTTTAAATCTGATGGTTATTTTGCGGTTCGTATTTTAAATTTACTTATGGTGCCAGGCGCGGTGGCGCACACCTGTAATCCCAGCACTTGGGAGGCTGAGGCAGGAGGATCGGGAGTTCAAAGCCAGCCTCAGCAATGACGAGGCATGTGGCAACTCAGTGAGACCCTGTCTCTAAATAAAATACAAAAAAAGGGCTGGGGATGTGGCCCAGTGGTCTGGTGCCCCTGAGTTCACTCCCCAGTACCAAAAAAAAAAAAAAAAAATACATTAACTTATGGCATTCTTGACATTTGTGTGAAGTCAAGCGCGTTATGATTTCCCTTTCCAGCCTCTGAGTTTTGTTGTGACTCATGACACTGCGCAAGGACCGTCCCCTCCAGGTCTACAGAGAACCCCATCCCTGTTGTCTCCTGAGATAACTCACATTACAATGGCAAACCACCCCATCGTTCAGAACATGGTCCTCACTTCCAGGGCAATTTGTTTATATAAACTACTCAGCTGCTGACTCGCTGGAAAGCTATTTGTTCACGATTTTGCTAATCAGTGACTTTTTAAGGGGAAGAAGTGAGATTTCAGCAAATTATTTTCGCCCTTTAATATGCAATTCTTAGCACGGCTCTAAGATAAGCAATAAAATTTCATGGAAAGCTGGGTTTTGGTGCAAAATCAGCATCGTGCACCAGTAGTCGATGATACACCTTATCCCAGCGCTCGTGGCCTCTTTCACATTTTGTTGGTGTCAGGTGCTTAACCTCGGGGTCTCTCTGACGCTGACCATATGTTTACTGCCAATGGGAACCGCGATTGTGCCAACCAATGCACTCCCTTGAAGTCACCTCCTTGCAAACGAAGGCTACGTCGTTGGGAAACCCCAAGGAGCCTAGGACCCTTCCTCAGCTAAGATTCAATGCACCCCTACTCTGGGGACAGCACTCTGTGCCACGTGGACAGCTGCCTGCAAAAGGCACTTTGGAAATCGTAGGTGTGTGGTAAAGGTCACCCATGTTCTAGTTCCGCAGATCCTGCACTTGTCATGATATTGTAATAGTCCACAGTCTTCCAACGTGTCACCCAGGGCCCTGGTGGTGGGACCAGAGGCTACAGGGAGGACGAGGAATGGCGCTCTTGCATCACTGCACCTGCAGCTTTTCCTGAACCTTCCGTCGTGGCTATCGTGAGTGTGCACGACGGTGGTCCCCAGTGTGTGGCCAGGCCCAGCAGTGACGTTCACAGTGCTGGGTAGTGGATACCAATCTGTCAATGGAGGCCACACGTGAGGAACAGAGCTCCGCCTGTCCCTCCACAGCTCACCCTGATTTCCACCATTCTGTCACAGCAGGAACCAGAGCGTGGGCCAACCCAGCCCAGCACAGCCAACCTCTAGAGGACCTGCATGGCTCCCAGGGCTGGGAGGACTGAGGGCCACCTACCCAGGACGGCCTCTGAGGAGTGACCTCCACCCGACATCGCCCTGACACCCGCCTCCCCCGCATGGGCCGGTGAACAGCCGCACCCCTGGCTGAAAGTCAGAGCCCCGCACCGACTCCAGCTGTTCCCTTCCAGCCACCCACCTCTCCCCGTAGACGGTGACCAGCACCCAAGTAACAGGAAGGTGCACGGTATGCAGTTTGCTCAGACTGGGGCCAAGCAACTGGTCACCTCAGAAACAGGCCGGGGCGGCTCCAGTGCAGACTCAGCGAGGCTGCGCGGCCGGAGAACCAGGCAGTGGGTGGCTTTCATTCTCAGAATGAGGAAGTTTAGGAGCTACAAAAACCTAAGGGAAGAGCCAGAGGACAAAAAGTGTCAGCATTTCCAAATGCTCTCCTACCACACGTAGGATCAGTTGATATTTAATCAATATTTCCAGATGCCATCCTGCCACCCAGAATCACTTAATGTTTCAGATGCTCTCCTACCTGTCACATAGACTGGCAGGCCACAGGGAAGCCCATCAGCCCATCACAGCACACAGAGGTGCCTTTTAGAGGGAGGCGTGCCCGGCCCCTGGGCACAGGGCAGGTGAGCCCTGATGTGGTTTCAGGCACTGAGATGAAGGGCCCGCGGGAGGCACTGGAAGCTGACTGGTCACAACACGGGCTCCTGTGAACAAAGTGCTAACCAAGACCACGAGAGCCCCGTCCAGGCTGCCCCTCCCTGTCCCCACCGTGGCTGCGCCTGCAGGCAGAGGGCAAGGGCTGCGCCCCAAGCTGCAGTGAACCCCTGCCCGCCCCGCTGCACCAGCTGCAAGGGAAGCTGGGAAAGGCCGGCCACGCGGCCCCAACCCGGGACTGCCCTGGCCGTGGAGACGGCACAAGGGATGCTGAGGGACCATGAGCCAACTGTGATGCTCTTAGATAATAAAACAAGGACTTTAAAAAAAATTTCCACCCCCTTCTATGCCCAGCCACATGCGTCCCCCACCATCACTTCTCCCGGCTCACGGGGCGCCTTCCCGCTCGACACCACCCAGGTGGCAAGTAACCCCAGCTGGCCTCCTGCCCCAGGCTGAGCCCTGGGTGACCTGCCCTGGCCACACCCAGCTCTGCCCAGATGCCCGGGGCAGCGGGCCCCACCCTTCCTGACCAGCCGGATCCCTCTGGAACCAGCCAAAATGACCTTTGTGTCCGATGGCCACCTTCCCTTACCCACCAGCTCCCGTTCAACACACACACACACACACACGTGGACACACTACACACACCTCACACGCTTCTCTGCGAGGAGACCTGCCTGTGTCCCAAGGCAGTCAGGGTGGACCCCTCCCCAGAGGGAGGGAGTCACAAAAGGGTCCAGACAAGGGGTGGCCTTCCTCCCCCTCTGCCACGAGCCACGTGGCCCGTGCTGGCCGCTGGAGGCCCCTCTGGGGGCTTTCAGGAAACCTCTAGCTTTCCTGCGGCTCTGGCCGCAGCACCCTGCCCCCTGCCGGACCCTGGAGCCTCAGTGGGGAGGCAGCCTGCTGCGGAGGGCGGGCCACACGAGCCACGGAACCCAGAACCTGGTGGCCCTGCTGGGCCCAGGCCCGCCCTGCTCTGGCCTTCCTGAGAAATGGGACTACTGAGTATTCAATGCCGAAAAAAGAAAGGAGCTACCAAGCCGTGCGACGACCTGGGGGAACCTCCAATGCACATGGCTTAGTGAAAGACGCCCTTGGGAAAACGTCACAGGCTGCAGGATTCCAACCACGAGACCTTCCGGGAAAGGCGAAACTGCAGAACAGTAAAAGACCAGCGGCCACCAGGGGCTGGGGGTGTGTGGGGGCAAATAAATGTAGCACAGAGCATCTGGAGGCAGCCAAGCCCCTCCGCACGACACTGCAGGGGAGGGGACGGGGCCTCTCACCTCTGTCCAACGCGAGGACTGCCCCACACCCAGAGCGAACCCTAATGCAGACTGTGCACTCTTGGTGACAACAATGCATCAGTGTGGAGGCATGGGTGGTGACAAGCAGACACCCTGGTGGGGACAGTGACAGTGGGGAGGCTGTACTGTGTAGGCGCAGCGGGTACAGAAACCTCCACGCCCTCCACTCGGTTCTGCGTGAGCCTCGCACTACTCGCACTACCGGGGATTGAACTCAGGGGCACTCGACCACTGGGCCACATCCCCAGCCCTTTTTTGTATTTTATTAGAGACAGGGTCTCACTGAGTTGCTAAGTGCCTCGCCATGGCTGAGGCTGGCTTTGAACTCGCGATCCTCCTGCCTCAGCCTCCCCAGTGCTGGGATGACAGGCGTGCGCCACCGCGCCCGGCTGTATGTCTTTTGGTTTAAGCTGTGAACGTGGCTGTTCATCCCTGTCATTGCCACCTCTGTCCTCAAATGGCCGATGCTGGCAGCACGCGCCCCTGGCAGCCACGCCCTGCTCTGAGCTGTCCTGCTGTCCTGCAAGCAGTGGCGCTGGAGGTCTAGAAAGCAGGGCACCAGGCACAGGCAGCCACACCACCTGGGGACACAGGAGGACCCGGGCCTCGTGCTGAATGAGGAATGCAGCCCATGAGAGGCCCGCAGCTCCCCTGCGAGCCCAGGAGACCTGGCCCTCTCCTCTCCAGGCCACGCGGTCGCCACCCCCGAAGCCGCCACTCCAACCCCCTCGGGGCGCACCAGGCTGTCTGGGGCTGGTGACGTGGCAGTCCACCTGGAGGGCAGTCCTGGGTGCCTCTGCGGGCTTCGGGGCATGGCACTGGGCCTGGCCCCCCGTGGGAACTCCTGCAGCGTTTGTTAAAAGGAAACCCCAAGAAACAGCAGGAAGCC
The DNA here is from genome assembly GCA_025594165.1 of Tamias sibiricus. Classification (NCBI taxonomy): domain Eukaryota; kingdom Metazoa; phylum Chordata; class Mammalia; order Rodentia; family Sciuridae; genus Tamias; species Tamias sibiricus. The sequence continues at coordinate 6,390,251 of CM046668.1, read as the reverse complement.
CCGGGAGCTCCCCGGGCTCCTCCTGGCACCTGATGTCAACCATCTTTTGTGGACACTACATGCAGTCTCTGCTGGAATCCAGCTCCAGCCATCGGTGGGAACACAGGCAGCCTTGTGGCCTCAGCCCCGAGAACCAGAGGCCACAGACTGAATGGAACCACCAGAGAGGACCCGGCCTGTCACCTTCCTTGCCACAGCCAGAACCTGCCGCAGGCCAGCTCTCTGCTGGCTGGGCCACGGACAGCGGGGAGAAGGGCCTGGGGGGAAATCTAGAAGAGCTGGGCAGCTGAAGGTCCAGGTAGGGGAGCCGGAGGCCAGCCCCTTCCAAGGCAGCTGGGGTCACATCTGGAACCCCCCTCTGGGGAGGGGGAGCAGGACTCTGTGAGTGAGGCGTGGGGAGCGCTAGCTGCTCCCACACAAGGGAAACTTCCTTTCAGGGGACACTGCAGACCCAGAGCTCAGGTGACGGAGCTCAGCGTGCCACAGCCCCAGGTGAGACGTCATAAAGACAGCCCCGAGAAACCACACAGCCCAGGCCAGTCAGCGTGACAGTGACAGGCTCCTTCAGACCCATGCAGGCCTACGTTTGCAACCTACCACAGTGGAGGGGGGCCTCAAAGGGCCCTCAGCAGACCCTCTAAGTGACAGCCCCACTCAGAAGAAACCGAGGCAGCAACCCTGAACTCCTAACACAACAGGCCTCCCGCAAGCGATTTCCCCTCCAAGACCACATCGCCTGGGTCTGGAGAGTGTGCGCATCTCAGGGCGGAATGTTCTAGCACTGCTGATAAAGAGCAGCCTCTTCCAGGAAAGGATCACTTTCTTATCTGTGGTAGTAACTAGTCAGGGTCTCATAAAAACTGTGGGAGGAAAAAAAAGAAGCCCTTTAAAAATGTATTTAAACAGTCCCCAAACATTTTAAAAGGGCTCATGCACGCAGATTTCCAGGGTGTGTTGACAGCTCAGGGGTCTTGGTAGGAAAAAGGCCGATACCATCTACGCACATGCGCGTTTAGCAGGAAACCCTCCTCCAGGTTCCCAGCACCCGCGTCTTTGTGGAGCAATACTGTCCCCTCGTGGCCAACTTCTACTTGCCCATTAGACACCCTCATTACAAGCAGCCTGATCCTTCGTTCTGCAAAAAGGTGTGACTCAGGTATTTTGCACCCCTTTAACACTTCTGCATTCCTGAACGGAACGTGCACATACAATTCCACTTCTAAGTGAGGATAGATTTGACTTAAGAACGCTGTCATCAAATAGTCACGATGGAGTTCACAGTAGCCCTTAAGAAAGAAGGTGTGGCTGGCGGATGTGAAAACTGCTGGGGCCATCCCAGGTTTTGCCGTTCCCTACCAGACAGAGAACTGCAATGTCCAATGCAGCTAAAGTGCAGATTTCCTCCAGCCCCCGCAACTTACCTGCTGGATTTTTTTTTTTTTTTTTTTTTTTTTTTGCAGTAACAAGAGAATCTGTTGAAAGCACATCCACGGACTCTAGAGACTATTTATAAAGAGATGTTCACATGGGTCGTTTTCCCCCATTGATGAGTCATTCCATTTTTCATCTCACATTGCCCTAATCCTCACATTTGCTGAATATTTATCCAAGTCAACAGCACTTATTAAGCACCTACTATATGCCAAGTGGCAGGCTGGGAACTCTCAGAATCGGCTGCTCACCTGGGTCCTCCCTCCAGCAGCAGCTGCACCTGAGGCTTGTTGGGAATGCAGACCTCAGCCCCACTCCAGCCACGGGGTTTGAATCTGCATGTTAACAAGTCCCCACATGATGTGCATGAAAGTCTGGAAAGTTCCGCAGTGGTTCCCAGACTCACCTGGCAGGGTGTTAAAACACATATTATTGGGCCCCACCTGGAGGGTCTGACCCCTGGATTCAAAATGAGGCCCCCAAACATACGTGACTAACAAGTTCCCACTGATTCTCAACCTTGGTGACATGTTGGCACTAAGAGGTTTATATATTTTTTTTAAATTGTAGATAGACACAATACCTTTTTTAATTTTATTTATTTTTATGTGGTGCTGAGGATCGAACCCAGCACCTTGCACATGCTAGGTGAGTGCTCTACAGCTGAGCCACAACCCCAGCCCCTGGCTACGGGTTGTAAACAATACAGGGCCCCACCTCCAGAAACCATGAGTGCACATCCGTAATCCCAGTGACTTGGGAGGCTGAGGCTGGAGGATCGCTTGTCCATGGCCTGCCTTTTGAAACCTTATCTCAAAATTAGAAAGGCTGGAGATATAGCAGTGGTAGAGCACTCCTGGGTTCAAACCCTATACCAAAAAAGAAAAACCATTTAAAATACCAAAGGTAAGCCGATGTGATGGGCTGAAGGCAGAGCAAGGAAAGGCTTGGAGCCAACAGTGGAAGGCCTGGCTCAGCCCACGGCCGTGGAAACTGCGACTCAGTGCCCTGTACCATAGGGTCAAGAATAACGGCCTGGTCAAGAATAACGGCGTGGGCTGGGGTTGTGGCTCAGCGGCAGAGCGCTCGCCTAGCACGTGCGCGGCCCGGGTTCGATCCTCAGCACCGCGTAAACATAAATGCATTGCATTGTGTACCACTAAACCAAATAAATAAGTATTTATAAAAAGAAAGAGAGAAAATAGTGGCCTGCGGAGATATAGCAGTGGTAGAGCAACCCTGGGAGGGTTGTTGTGAAACATGGAAAATGTCTTCAGAAACATTCTGGAGATCATAAAACTTCAATAATATGTTTTCTTACCATACAGTGTACACTTAAGTAAGACAATTAAGCACATGAAATAAGAGCCAATTGAGTAACTAAAAATAGTGGGGAAGTCGTAGTAAATACTACATATTTTCTTATATTTTTTCTTTATCTTTCTTTTTTTTTTCCTTAATATTCAGGCCTTTCTGAGAAAGTGTTCAATGGTCAGGCGTTTCCTGAAGGTTTCCCAAGAGACTTTGCTTTACTCATTTCTTCAACCAAGTTGTATTGAATGGCACCTGGGTACCAGCTGAGGTGATGTTTCCTCTGTATAAATCTCTTCATGACAACGGTATTTGAAATATTTGTGAATGATACAGAAAGTTTTGTAGGAAATAAAGAAATAAACATGTATGAGGAAATGAGCACAGGAGTTATGTATGAAACAGGATGGTAGACTAAGCTGCGTTCCCTCCCTCCTAAGGATGCATCAAAGTGAAAGCAAAAAGCTGGGCATCGTGTAGTCCCAGCTACTCGGGAGGCTGAGGCAGGAGGATGGCTTAAGCCAGGAGTTGGAGGCCAGCCTGGGCAACAGCAAGACCCATCTCAAAAATAAAAACAACAAAAAAAAAATTAATTAATCAATTAAATGGGAAAAAAAAGATGATTGAAAGCAAAAGCCGATCAAAGCAGAAGAATGGGTATCACACCAGAGGCCCTCCCCACAGGAAGCTGAGGCTACTCGCTGTGGGAACAGAGCAGGTGCAAACTGTTTTCCTCCCCAGCAGAACTTCATCCTAGGGAATTCCTAGAAATAGACACCATGTGGAAGGAAAGTGATGTCAGACAGAAGGTCTAAGAGAGGCGGCAGGGATTGCAAGAGGAACTGGGAGGTGGGTGGGCAGGTAGCAAGGCTCGCCAGTCGCAGGAAGCGGTGATGAGGACGTTTGCTGCATTTTGAATTTCACAAAATTGACCGGAAGTCCCAGTCCTGGTCACATAAGGCAGGAGACAGGGAACAGACTGAAAGTTTTCCAAGATCTTGGTATTGTCCAAGAGGAGGGTAAAGGTTTCGATTAACTTGACAGTTTTGTATGTTTTAACTTCTAAAGTGACCCCTAAAAGGATGAAAACAGGTGGCATAAATTGCAAATGTGTGATTGAGGGGGAGAAATGAAATGATAGAAGGAAAAACGGAGTCGATTCCAAAAATAGACCCCCAAAATAGAACCTCAACAGCACAAAACAAGATGGTAGAAATTGATCCAAATACAACAAGTATAAATGGACTAAACGCTTCACTTAAAAGGTAAAGATGCATTTTTTAAAAAATCCAGTTGCATGCTGCTTAGGAGAGGCAGGTGAAGTGAGCACGTTCAGCCAACACTAAACGCAGCACCGGGCTCCCTGGCGAGCTCACCGCCCCTCCTTTCCTTGGCGCTCTCCTTTCCCAAATCTCCTCCCACAGCTACCTGCTCTGCCACTCGCCCTGAATTACACCTGCTGTGTCCAGCTATCAAGCTGCAGATTTTCACCACCCAAATAGGTAGGGCTGAAAGACCAAAGGACTCCGCGTACTGCTGACACTGAGCATGTGGGCATTTTTCCCACACGAGCCAAGTTTCCAGTTCCCGGTGGACGCCAACTCGCTGCCCCGTGGGAGAACTCATCCTAATGCTAACTGCTGCAGCTAGTGCGGAACCCACGGGTGAGGGTTCAGCCCCATAAGACCCACTTCAGACACCAAGGGCAGACCCCAGAACTTCTGAGCAACCGCCGACAGAGCAGGGGTCCCCCCCCACCGCCTTCTTAGGCTCATTCCCACAACGCTCACAAAACTCAGGGGAACATTTATTTACGCTCATTACACCTTTATCACCACGGCTACAACTCAGTACAGCCAGATGGAAGAGGGGCAAGGGGCATGGGGTGGGAGAGAGGCTCGGGGTGCCCACGCCCTCCCTAGGTGCACCCCACCCCACCCCAGCTCCTCCACGGCTCCACCACCGCAAGTCCTCCCAACCATGCTCTGGACATGTTCAGGGCCTTCCCTTAGGCGTGGCGGCTTATTAACTGGATCGTTCCTCTGCAGGAGCCCTGTCTGGGGAGATGGCTTAAATTGCGGTTGACTGTGGGCCATGGAGTTTTGGGCATTGCCGCCTTCCGTAGTCTCACGGGACTTGGCCCGAGATCTCGCGGGACTTGGCCCGGGATCTCAAGTGACTTGAGCCGAGATTGCTGATCGGGTCAGTGCCATTTTTGTGGTGGTGTGTGGCGTGTGTTAGTCGTTGTTAGAGCCAGAGAGAAAAGTTATCAGAATAAAAAGCTGTTTGTTTCCAGTTCACCTCTGAACTTCTTCCCGCGGCTTCGCTGCTCCAAGCGGCCATCGCTTCAGGCGGCAACATTCCTCTCTCCTTCCCTGGGGACGGATGTGGCCCTGAAAGTCCCAAGAGTCCAACCCAGTGTGGTCTTTTGGTGACCGGCCCTCATCCTAAAGCCTCATCAGAAGAAAAGACATTCCCATCACCAAGGGATGGGGGGCCATCGGGAACTGGGCCAAGGATCAAATGCAGACTGCTTCTTGTGCGCGAGGTCCCACGGTGCCTCGGTGTCTGCCCAGGGCGGTAGCGGTTCTTGTGAGCGACCTCATCTTGGTTATTTCCCCATGGCCTGGAAGGACGCTAACCCAGCTGCAGACTCTACTTGTTTTCTGCAGAGGGCAATCAGCTGGCCCCTCATTCCACTGCCACCAGAAGCCTGGCCCAGGTCTACACTGCGTGGGACAGAAAGCCCCGGGGACTCAGGCTGCAGGGCGTGTCAGCCTCACCGTTGGAAACACCCACAGACCATGGGAGTTCCTTGCAGGAGAGTCCCGTCCCCATGCCTGCAGGGACAGTGCACAGGAAGCAGAACACAGTTCCCCAAAATGACGCAAGGGACCTGGCGTCAGATAGCCTCAAGCCCAGCATGGTGGGGCCATGCGGAGTCCTGAGGACTGCAGCTCTGAGACCCCCTGGTCTGTCTCAACGTGGTCTTTGTCCTCCAGCCTCAGGGTAGGGGGTGCCCACCAGTGGCTCCCAGGCCAGGTCCCCCACTGACATCCAGGGGAGGAAACTCTCTTTCCTCAGCCGCTGGCCAGTCACGGGGCCTCCTGCTGACTGGGCCACTCTGCGTAATCCTGAGCTAATTCCTGCGCCCAAGGAGCTCAATGTGCACTTGGCTCGGACTGGTCAGGGTTGCTCCCACCAGACCCCACAACTGGGAACCTCCTATAAAGGTGAGGGTCTGGGGGCTGGCTGAGGAGGCCACCTCCAGGCCACTAGAGTCTGTGGACTGTTCACGGGCAGATGTTCAGGTCGGCTCCAGCTGCTGTAACAAAACACCAGACTGGGGGAGACTTAGGTGGAAGAGAGTCACTTCCTCACAGCTCTGGAGGCAGCAAGTCCAAGGTCAAGGCCAGGCTGGTCTCTGGCGAGCCTCTCCCCGGCTGTAGGTGGCACCTTCTTGCTGTGTCCTCATGGTCCTTGCTCTGGGCGTGTGGAGACCCCTGGAGTCTCTCTCTCGTCCTAGAGGACCTGGGTCCTCCTGGGCTGGGGCACGCCTCTCACCTGGCTTAACCTTAGCCGCCCCTTCACCAGCCCTGTCCTCGGGTCCCGTCAGGCTGCCCATCACGCGAGACACAGGGCAGGAATAGGAAGGGGAGCCCCCAAATCCAGCCGTCTCTGAAATCACCCACTCGGCTGTGATGAGAGACTCAGAGAAACAAAGGCCTCGTGGGGAATTGGGACCGCAGGTGGCAGCTGTGACCCAAATGCAGCGACCACATTCCAGGAACCCTGCTTTTAAGTTCCAGAGCACCCACAAGTCAGGGGAAACGGCCACGGAAAATGAGAAATAAAACCATGTCCAAAAACCCACCCCATATCCAACCCGGGCAGAGGGGCTGCGCCAAGACCAATCTGTCCTGCAGCGCTCAGCTGGCCGGGCCACCCAAGGCGGCGCCCCACCCCAGGAGCACGGTCCCAGCAGCTGCCACGCACCAGGCGTCACCTTGCCCTGCTCCCCAGGGCTGGAGGCAGGACGCCCCCTCCCCCGGCCACCCAGAAATCCCCTCCGGAGACCCGCCCTCGACCATGGCCCCCTCCTCAGCTCCTCTCCGTCCTATCTCCCAGAGCCCCCAGCGCCATGACTGTCACCCTAAGAGATGTCTTCCCAAGGAGCCTCTCTGGCTGGAGGCCCACAAGCCAAACATGTCGTTATCCACAGTAGTTCCACCCTATGACGTCACCGTGTGAATTAGTGAGCACTGAGCCACTGTTCAAGGAAAGGGAGAGCGTGTGTGTGTGTGTGTGTGTGTGTGTGTGTGTGTGTGTGTGAGAGAGATACATCCCTCACGTGAATTAAAATCTTAAATCCTAACAACAATTCATCCAAGTAGCTTGGAAAATATTTTCTTTATTTTAAACTGAGGTTCAGAAGGTTGAATAACTCACCCAAAGCCACCCACTCCGCTCTCAGGACACAGACGTGGGTGTGGAACTACAGTGTCCATCTGGCCCAGAGCCAGGTCCTCTCACACTACACATCCCTCCCTGTCTGAAGCAGCCCCAATCAGGGAGATGGCTACTGCGGCTAGCTGGAAGCCATAAGTTCCACCTGATGATAATAATCATATGCACGTGACACACCTGTAAATGCACGTGACGCACCTGTAAATGCACGTGACGCACCCGCAAAGCTAAAGGTATATAACCGGGTGAAAGCGGTCAGAAGCGGGATTCATTCAGTCAGTCGTTCAGTCGCTCAGTCGGTCGGAAGAAGAGTTTGGGTCAGAGAAGAAGAAAAGAGTCAGAGCGGCCAGAACGTAGTCAGAAGAAGAAAACCAAAGAGATATATAGAGAGAAGAAATTATTGCTGGTCAGAGTCAGGCCGAGGCTTCCGAAGAAGAAAGAAGAAGAAAGAAGAAGCGCTCTCTCTCTCTCTCTCTCTCTCTCTCTCTCTCTCTCTCTCTCTCTTTCTCTCTCTCTCTCTAAGCTCTCTCTAAGAAAGTAAAAGTAAAAGAACGTAAATAAATAAAGAAGTAAAGTAAAGAGTCAGTAGTCAGAAGAAGTAAAGAGTCAGAGAGGTTGCTGAAAGAGCCAGTGTTAGAGTTTTGAGAGGTTGCTAAAGCCGAAGAATAAAAAACCTTCTTTCATCTTCATTCTGCCTCCGAGTTTTTCTCCCGCGGCGTTGTTGCTCCAAGTCAGGAAGCAACACCTGTCCACCCACTGGCCCTCTCTGTGTGGAGCTGAAACCACAGTGTGGCCTTGCTGAGCCTCAGCTGCAACGTGAGCACCAAGCATTCCAACTTTGCTACTCGGTGCATATCCATGCAAATGACCAGAGTCCCCCACACACACACCCCCCCATACTCTGGGGATTGAAAGGTACAAAGACATTTTAGCAAAGAGGCAAATTCACAAACATGGAAGCCTTAAACAATGAGGATTAGCTGTGCTTCTCTGCCGACATGGAGCCGTCCAGACCAAGAACGGGTGTCAGTACCTCTGCACCTGCTTGTGCTAAGATGGGGATTCAGGTGTCGGACCCAGGCATCGACCAGGTTGTAGACAGAAACCGCCTGTGCCCTGCCCATCCCCGAGGCCCAGTGCCTGGGAGTGAGCCCATCTGAAGGGTGGACACGCAGATGGATGGCCCGCCTCAGAACGCGTTCTTCAGTGTGGGTCCTTATGAAGATTTGAAAAAGACTTGATGAGACAGGCCTAGCAGATGCACCCTAAAGTGAGGTCCAAAGCAGACGCATCGGAGAACAAAACCAAGCAGGCCTTTATTATAATTCTCTGGGAGATTTCCCCCCAATTATAGAAGTAACTCGTGCTCAATGTTGAGAGTTCCGAGCACAGGAGGGGTGTAGCTCAGGGCAGAGTGCTTGCCCAGCAGCCAAGAGGACCTGGGTTCCAACCCAGCACTGCAAAAGGAGTGAAAGCAAAAAACTACCAGGCTGGTTTTTGTTTTTGTTTTTATCTTTTGGCTTTCTACTGATGGGTTTTGCTCTGTCCGATGAGATGAGATCCCCACCAACTTAACATAATGAATAAATTCAAACTAATCTCTCTCGGTGGTTTTGCCCACCACTTTTTCAGTGGTGACTCGGTCCCTTTGCCTTGCCCATCCTGGCACCCCACACCTCCCTCTGGCCTGCCCTGCTTTGTGCCTCAGGGAAGGAGTGACTCCCCAAAGCCTAGGGAACAGGCCAGAACCTGGGCAGTCCCAGGGAGAAGGCTCCATCTTGGTCTAAACACAAAGATGGGAGCACAAGGTCAGTCGGAGCCAGTTCTTGCTGCCCCATAGGCACGGTGAAGGGGCAGCCGGACAAGAGGGGAAGGCAGAGCTTGGGTGCACCGGTCCCTGAGGTGCTCCTCCCGAGGCCAGGGCCAGGCACAGGGGAGGGCTGAAGGGAGCGTCCCCAGGGCAGGAGCCAGCAAGGCGGCCGGCGTGCCCCAGACATGCTTGGGAGTGACCATAAACAAATAGGCCGAGGCAGAGGACCTAGCCCTGTGGTGCCAGGCCCTGGCCCTGAGCCACACTCAGTCAGCAAGGCACATCTGAACACACCCTGTGTGCCGCGACGGCCCCGGAAGGCCCTGAGGCGGGCCCTCAAAGTGTGGGTCAGAAGAGAGGAGAGACGTGTTGGGACTCTGCACGCTGTCTGCCAAGGGGATGAGCTCTGGTTGCTTACCACGCCCTTTAGAGAACCGGGCTAAGCAAGGGGGTGTGGCTGTGACGTATCGTGAGAGTCCGGACCGCCCTGCAGGTCGAGGATTGGTTATTTCTGGGCCTATTTAAGTGCAGTTCATTGCTTAATAAATTTGAGTTTTGGCTCTTGCTTTCTACAAAACTCCCCGGGTGTGGCGTGGTATCCGTCAATCAGGCGGGGTGAGACGCCCGGCGATTTTTGCCCACTAAGCCTATCTTCGCCAGGTAAGCTACGTTCTTTCTGTGGGCAGAAAGAACCCCCTTTTAGGGCCCAAAAAGGGGGGTAGCTTTAGACCTCGGCCCCATTAATAACACAACAGTCCCGGCAGAGACGGAAGAAGAAGGCAGCAGGGCCACCGGGTTTGGTGGCCGAGAGCTGCACCTGCCGCTTCGTCCTGCGCAGCACGGCTACGCTTCCCAACGATGGCCTGGGGCACACCTGCCACGTGCCCTGCTGTTCCTGGTTCCTGCTCACGACCAGCTGGACGTGGTCCTGAGCCGCTACGGGCCGAAGCTCTGCGTCCACGCTGCAGGGACGCACCGTTCCAGAGACGTCTGTGTGTGTTTGGCACAGGATCCAGGCAAAGTCTGCAGGGCCGAGCGTCACAACTGGGACTCTTACAGACGTCCCTGCTCCTGCCCAGCGAGTGCTCCAAAGTCCTCACCAAGCACCAGCCGCGTCCTTTGAGGCCACTCTGTGTAGACATCGCTAGTGTCCGCCAAGGGCTGTTTCTAGGTGGACACGCATATGCTGTGTGGACCTGCGAAAATCCTGGCTGGGTATTGAAGAAAGGTGGGCAACCTGGTGGACAGAGGTTAGACCTGGACTGTCCGGGGCCTGCCTGTGGGTGGGGCTGGATGTTAGCAGAATCAGGGGCCCTCTAAAGTGTTTTTTAAGTGGATTTATCCAGGAATGAGCAGAGGAGGGCAATCTGGACCGTGTGTGTCGCGGTGGACATTGGCATGTTGGGCAGGCAAAGGAAGACACGGGTTTTTAAAGATAAAAGGAGGCTGCATAAATTGTTTTGAAACTATTATCCTTGGTTGCTGGAGGCTGAAGAGACAGTTGCTGGGCCCACATCCTCGCAGGAGCATGCTCTGTGAAGGCCACGGTGGCTCGTGTGCCCACTGTGGTTTTCAGAGTCCTCACGAGAGCTTTTCCCAGTCAGGGGCCGGAGAGCCCTTCCTGAACGGAGGGTCTCCTGACTCCACCGGTCAGGGTTGGCATAAGTGGTTCCGTTCTGATGCTGAAAACCTTCACAAGAGTTTGTCTGACAAGTAGCAGGAATCACAGGCTCACCCTGCTCTTCCGGTGAGGGTCCTTTGACAGCACAGCAAAGAGGGAGGGGAGGGGGAGACGGACTCGGAGGCTGATGACAAGAGGCATGTGCCTGAAGAGGTCAGGACACGAGGAGAGTGGACCACGGAGGTGAAGGACCAGCTGCTGCCCCCCTGAGACCTGAGTCTGCAGGCCAGGCGACAGGATCTTAGGAGGGGCTGGACTCTGGTGAGCATCATGCGCCCGTAGGGAATATTCCTCCAGGAGTGCAGAGGGGCACCGTCCAGAGACAGGGCAGCAGCTTCAAGGAGTAGCAGGGCTCACGGGGTCGGAGATTTCTAGAACAGGAGAGAGGAGCATGTTGGCTGATAAGCACAGAATCCAATGGAGAGAAGCAGAATGAAGATTCTTAGCAATCTAAACAACTTGTGAATCAAAAAGTAGATGACCTAGCTGGGCGTGGCGGCGCACGCCTTTAATTCCAGCACTTGGGAGGCTGAGGCAGGAGGATCGCGAGTTCAAAGCCAGCCTCAGCCATGGTGAGGCACTTAGCAACTCAGTGAGACCCTGTCTCTAATAAAATACAAAAAAGGGCTGGGGAGGTGGCCCAGTGGTCAAGTGCCCCTGAGTTCAATCCCCAGTGCCAAAAAAAAAGTAGACCATCTATGTGGTTTGTAAATAACACTTAAAATTTTGTAAGTAATAACCATTTTGTTTCCTGAAAGTCCAAATATTTCTTTGAACATGAAATGCAGGAGCCCTGTTTGGGGATTGGCTTGAATTGCGGTTGACTATGAGCCGTGGAGATTTGGCCTTTGTCGCCACCCGTAGTCTCACGGGATTGTTGCGGGATCTCGAGTGACTTGGCCGAAATTGCTGATCGGGTCAGCGCCATTTTTAGGGTGTGTTTTTGGCGTGTGTTAGTCGTTATTAGAACCAGAGAGAAAAGTTATCAGAATAAAAAGCTGTTTGTCTCCAGTTTGCTTCTGAAGTTTTTTCCCGCGGCTCCGTTGCTCCAAGCGCTTCAGGCAACTACAGGTGGCGGCCCGTACGGGGAACTTCGGAGCGGACAGGTAAGAACTGAAAGGTCTCTAAAGATGGGTTCGAATATAACTGAATCCCAAGTGATAGAGGCTATGCAAAGACTCCTTGATATACCTGACTCTGTTCTCAGTGAGGAGTATATAGACAAAAGTGAAAGTGATCAAAAAAGTGTAGAGTCCACTGGGCCAACTGAGACCAGTAAAGAGAGTATTAGAAGAGACCCAAAAATGACAAAAAATCCAAGCTATTAAAGCTATTCGGGAGTTATTGGCGAAAGCTGAAGGATACTTGCTCTCACTGGAACCTGGGCCTCAGGATATTGCTGTCAGTGAAATTAGCAGTGGTGAGGGAATCTAGTAAAAGTGATCCTGAGAAAATGAGGAAAAAGAAATTTAAAAAGACCGAGAAAAAGGTCCGTCAGGCAGAGGAGTCACTTGTGGAAGTGACTACTCCCCCATGGGTGGAATCCATTACAGAAAATATGAAGGGTATTACTAGGCATTTGCATACCCTAGAAACAGAAAATAAAAAGTCTTTCTGATCGCTTATGCGCTCTCGAGGACAACTCACAGATACATTGGGAACCGCCAGCATTTGAAAAGAAAAATGGACAGAGTGTCCATCAGTCAGTAGATTTCAAAACAATAAAAAATCTCAAAGAGGCAGTAATGACTTATGGGCCCCAAGCTCCTTTCACGTTGAGTATGCTGGAGTCCCTTAACACCTTTAGCTTAACCCCCTCAGACTGGAAAAGTCTATGTAAAGCAACATTAAGCGGGGGGCAATTCTTGGTTTGGCGATCGCAATTCCAAGAACTTTGTATGGAAACGGCTAAAAGAAACGCGGCTGCAGGGTTTGAAAACTATAATATAGACATGCTCACAGGAGAAGGGCAATTCGCAGACTTACAGGCTCAAACAGATTATGACTCAGATATATATGCTCAGATAAATGCAGCTGCCTTAGAGGCATGGAAAACTGTACAAGGACCTGGGGATCTACAAGGTAGCTTGTCAAAAGTGATTCAAGGACCTAATGAGCCGTATGCCGACTTTGCTGATCGACTTTTGAGAACTGCAGGTAGTGTGTTTGCAGATGTTGACCAAGCTATGCCTTTAGTTGTTCAATTAGCTTATGAAAATGCAAATAAATGGTGCCAAGCAGCCATCAGGCCATGGAGAACTAAAAAGGATCTTTCCGTATATATACAACTATGTAAAGATATAAATGGCGCCTTTGTCACAGGAAATGTGATTGCAGCCTCAATGAGAGGTGCTTCCTCTCGAAATTTCACAAAGGCTAAACGTAGACATTATAATCAATCAGGATATTCCAGGCGAAATTATCATAATCAATCAGGCAATTCTAGGCAAAATCCCAAAAGAGAAATAAGATCAAGCTCATACCGTGCCCCAGGCCGCTGCCCCAGGTGTAAAAAGGGAAATCATTGGGCCAATAAATGCTATTCAAAATTTGACATCCATGGAAATCCTTTGTTCAGGAATTCAAAAAACGGGGCACGGGGCACAGTACCCCGGGGGCCCACAAATGTACGGGGCATTGCAGAAGGAGTATCCTCAAGCATCCACTCAGATGCTTCCCCGACACAATCCCTACTACCCATCCACTCCCTCGCCAGAGGAACAAGAGGAAATGCAGGATTAGACCTCTGTTCCACTGCCCGAATAGTGTTAACACCTGAAATGGGGGTTCAACTGATTCCCCACAGGAGTCAGGGGACCTCTTCCCTCAGGGACTGTAGGACTTATTATCGGGCGTAGTCCTAAAAGCTTATTAGGTTTGCAAGTGACCCAGGTGTAATAAACTCAGACTACAAAGGGGAAATAAAAATAATGCTTAGCTCACCCCAAAGTGTAAGTTCTGTTAATCAAGGAGATAGAATTGCTCAGTTGCTTCTTCCTTCCCAATTTACATAATTCATTTAAAAATGGGTATGCCTCAAGAAGGGAACAATAGAGGATTTTGTTCCACTGACTCAAGTCCCATGGCTTGCTGGGTTCGAGACTGTTCAAGGAGGCCTATGTGTAAAATAAAAAATCCAAGGAATAGAAATGGAGGGATTAATAGATACTGGAGCTGACTCTTCCATTATTAATTTACGCCAATGGCCCAAGCACTGGCCTCTGCAAAAGGCTTCAACCAGTTTAAGAGGCTTGGGATATAATAACCTCCCAGATAAAAGTGCAGTAATTTTAAAATGGGAGGATGATGAAGGCCATAAAGGAACATTTCAGCCTTATGTTTTACCTAATCTACCGGTTACTTTATGGGGAAGAGATATTTTGCAACAAATGGGAGTACACCTTGCAACCAAGCCTGCAGATGTTAAATGTGAAAACCTACAGGGTAATCTTAACCATAAAAGAACTCATTATCAAAAAGTACAGAGTAATCTTAACCCTAAAAGTAATCATTGTCATAAAGGAAAAAGATATTTTTTTTCGGGGCCACTGAGAAAATAATTTTGAAAATACCATGGCTTTCTGATAAGCCCAGTGTGGGTCCCTCAGTGGCCCCTATCTAAAGAGAAATTACAAGCGGCCCACCAATTAGTTCAGGAACAATTAGAAGCAGGTCATATAGAACCTTCCACCTCTCCCTGGAATTCCCCCATATTTGTGATCAAGAAAAAGTCAGGAAAATGGCGATTGTTACATGATCTTAGACAAATCAATAAAACCATGCAAGTTATGGGGCCTACTCAACCTGGACTTCCTAGTCCCGTAGCTATTCCAAAAAATTTCCATCTTATTACTCTTGATATAAAGGATTGCTTCTTTTCTATTCCCCTACATCCTCTGGATGCCCCCAGGTTTGCTTTTTCCGTTCCTTCTATGAACAATAATGGCCCTGATCAGAGATATCAATGGAAGGTTTTACCACAGGGAATGGCTGATAGCCCCACCATATGCCAAATATATGTGGACAAGGCTATCCAACCCATTAAAAATAAATATCCAAACCTCATGTGTCTACATTACATGGATGATATTTTATTGGCCCACCCTAATCAAAAAATCTTATTTAATATATTCAGTGATGTGGTAGAAAATTTAAAAAAATATGGATTATATATAGCAGAAGAAAAAGTTCAAAACCAGATCTCCCATATTATATTTAGGATTTAAAATCATGGATACTTTTGTTAGACCCCAAAAAATTTTAATAAATAAAGAACATTTGACCACCCTCAATGATTTCCAAAAACTACTGGGAGACATTAATTGGCTTCGCCCTACACTAAATCTCACTACTGGCCAACTAAAACCTTTATTTGACATCCTTCGTGGAGATCCTGATCCATCTTCACCACGAACATTGACTCCTGATGCTAGGAAAGCTTTAAAATTAGTAGAAAAAGCCATCGAAGGAGCTCATTGTGATAGATTTGATTTAACTCAACCGCTGATGTTGATTATTATTTCTTCACAATATACACCCACAGGAGTATTTTGGCAACAAGGGCCTTTATTATGGATACATTTGCCCGTCTCTCCTAAAAGTATAATTGAATCTTATACCTCCATGGTGGCTAAACTTATTCTTCAAGGACTTAAGACTTCTACTAAAATATTTGGCATTCACCCTGCTACTATTATTACTCCCTATTCATCATCACAGATTGAATACTTATGCTTCAATGATAATGATTGGGCTATAGCTAAATGCTCTACTTCTGCAAATTTTGATAATCATCTTCCTAAGTCCCCTATATTATCTTTTTGTATTAATCATCCTATTATATTTCCACAGGTAATAAAAAATCAACCTATTCCTAAGGCATTTAATGTATTTACAGATGGGTCCTCAAATGGTACTGCTACAGTAGTCACTAAAAAAGAAAATATGACTTACATAACTGCACACAAATCAGCTCAACTAGTGGAACTGGAAGCTGTGGTAAGAGCTCTGGAAAATTTTAGGGACCAGCCCGTAAACATTTTTTCAGATAGCCACTATATTGTACAAGCCGTCCCAAAATTAGAGTTAGCAGGACCAATAGCACCTCATACTCCAGCCTTTAAATTGTTTTATCAAATACAAAAACTTTTGTGGGCAAGAAAAGAACCTCTATTCATAGGCCATATTAGAGCACATACTAATTTGCCTGGTCCCCTCCATGAAGGTAATCAAAAGGCTGATGAACTTACAAAAACAGTATTTATACTTTCAGCGCTACAACAAGCTACTTTATTTCATTCCCAGTTTCATGTCAACAGCACCACCTTGCAACGTAGGTTTAAAATCACAAAGGAGCAAGCCAGAACAATTGTAAAAGATTGTAAATCTTGTATGACACATTTTGCCCAATCCTCATTTCGGAGTTAACCCTAGAGGATTAATGCCCAATCATTTGTGGCAGATGGATGTTACTCATGAGCCAAGTTTTGGAAAATTGCGATTTATTCACGTGACTATAGATACATGCTCAGGCATGATTTTTGCTTCCTTACATTCTGGAGAAAAAGTTAAAGATGTTACATCTCATTGTTTGCAAGCTTTTGCTGCATTGGGCATCCCCAAAATGCTTAAAACAGATAATGGCCCCGCATATACGTCCTCATCTTTCAAGCAGTTTTGCGCAAAATTCAATATATCCCATAAAACAGGCATCCCATACAATCCTCAGGGTCAGGGCATTATTGAAAGAGCAAACCGAACACTGAAAATTATGTTATTAAAACAAAAAGAAGGAAATTGGAAAAGTCCTAAGGACAGATTGGCAGTTGCCCTGTTTACCTTAAATTTTCTAACTTTAGACTCTAATGGTTATTCTGCTGGAGACAGACATTGGAATCCACACCAACAACATAAACCTTTGGTTTACTGGAAGGATGTTCTTTCAGGTACATGGAAGGGTCCAGATCCAGTATTAATTTGGGGAAGAGGATCTGTTTGTGTTTTTTCCAAAAGACGAATCCTCTCCAATATGGATACCATCTAGATTAATAAAACAGGTACCACATCAAAATGATCAAGATGAAGTTATTGAAGAATCAAGATTAATAAAAAAGGTACAAAATCAAGAGGACCAAGATGAAGGTACAGAATGATTCCCTCAAAAGAGTCTTTCAAAATATTTCACAACTTAAGTGTCATTTCTCCCGGCCGGGACAAGGAGATCTCTCTTTAGTGTGCACACAATTGTATTTTTTTTTTCTTTTTATACATGTCTTTATGTCTGTACATTTGTCTACATTTCATGTTAATGTGACGTCACAAATATATGTTTGTATGTTTATGCATCTGTCCAGTGTGACGTCACAAATAACAAGCGCTTATGAAAAAAAAATATATATATACATATGGATCCAAATAACTTTAATTCATTCTAGGTTAAGAGTATTCAATTAAGAGTAAATAATTTTATAAATGAAGGTATTTTCAATTTTGATTTATAGGTGTCCCTGGGACTTCTCTTTAGCAAACAATATGACTAGTGCTATGTAACCTGATATTTTGGTGTTTTGACATAAGATTGTTTATTTGTTATTAACTTCATTTGTTTAATAGCTCATTAATTTCAATTATCTCAACAGGTAAAAGATTGCTCTGTATACAGAGACTCAAGGGTTCCAGCTAACAAATTATTTCTCTAAAGTGCCTTTACCTTTTCTTTAATCTATCTTTAATGCAGTAATTACCCTCAGTCTTTCTTTGTTTTGTTCTAAATATGATATTTTTCCAACTTATGTTTGTAGAAGCTCAACCAGCGATGTGTGTGAACAAAAATCAACTTTAATTTTCTAATCTAATTATTCTATTTTGTAGTTTGACAACTCGCCTCTTGACTCAGTGCTGCAATAGCACTGCCTTTCCTTTAATAATTGATGCTTGAGTTTCTAGGTAGCGGGCCCTGAAGATTTGCCGGTGGCATTGTCTAAACATAAAAAAGACGTCTGCTGCTCAAACATCAAACAACCTCACCAACAGTGTGGCCTCTGCTCTACATGCATGGGGCCTCCTACATCAACATGTTATAACAAATGGACATTTTGATCTTTCATTGTTTGGGACTTTACGGGACAATGCCTTGCGGGTATTTGTCTAGAGAATTCAGTGTGTTACTTGATGGAACTTAGGGCAGCTGATTTGTTTAAACAATTTGATATGCTATGCAATTTGGCTCATCACCAAAAGGCTTGTTGCCTTAAAGCCGCAACATCTCCTCACAATTTGGACGGCTGTTAGTCATCATATATAGTCGATCCTAAAGGGCTCCATTGGATGGCTGGTTAGCCAATGACGGGTAAGATCCCCAGAGGGGGACAACCTAAGACAGGCACAGTCGCACGGGACAGTCTCATGTGGCCGACATATCAACCTAAGACAGGAGTCAAGGGCACAGCCTTGATTATCCGATGACGGGTAAGAATGTTGGTTGCACATAGACGTCCTAGAGCATTACCTCTTTAAAACAAAAGGGGGGAAATGCAGGAGCCCTGTTTGGGGATTGGCTTGAATTGCGGTTGACTATGAGCCGTGGAGATTTGGCCTTTGTCGCCACCCGTAGTCTCACGGGATTGTTGCGGGATCTCGAGTGACTTGGCCGAAATTGCTGATCGGGTCAGCGCCATTTTTAGGGTGTGTTTTTGGCGTGTGTTAGTCGTTATTAGAACCAGAGAGAAAAGTTATCAGAATAAAAAGCTGTTTGTCTCCAGTTTGCTTCTGAAGTTTTTCCCGCGGCTCCGTTGCTCCAAGCGCTTCAGGCAACTACAATGAAACAATACCAATATCCCCTCCCCTACTTTTCTCAGGACAGCCTTTAGGCTCATAGCAGCTTTGAGCATTCAAATATAAATGGGTGTATTTATTTTTAAATAAGTCCACTTTGAGCTATTCTGGCTTCAGTCCTGCATAGTATTGGTCTCGTGATCTATCCACATAAGTGTATGAACAATCTCACATTTTAATATCAGGAGATTGGACAGGATTGCCGACACAAGGTTTGAATCCAGCATTGGAGCACAGGCCCTGGAATTCCTGAGCAGTCTGTAGCCACAGGCCGCCGTCAGGCAGCCAAGAGCTACCAGGAAGCAGATTGCTTGTTATTACCATCCCAGCCCCACCTTTGACCCCACGGAGGCCCTTGTAAAGCCAGACCCACCGTACAGGCCCTTTGAGCCTAGCCCCAGGAGACTTGGAGGTGTACCGCACCCTGCTGGCCCTCGGGCCACGGCCAGCACCCTGGGGCTTGTGCCCAAGAGACAGGGTGACCAGGGCGCCCACTCGTTATGGGGTCTCTGCCCGGGCCCAGTGACTCCAGAAGTTGGAGGCATCCTCCGATCAAAGATAGAAACTCAACCTCTGGGGCGAACCCAGAAGCCAGGCCTGCCTGAGGGCAGGGTGTGTCAGCCAAGCCTGGCAGGTGACATGGCTGGATTCTAACCATCGAGGCAGGTGCACAGCACTGGCCCTAGGACACTGCCCTGGCACTCCGCCACTCCTGGGTGACCCTGCCACCTTGCCCTCTAAGGCAGCCGCGCGGCCAGCCCCCCAACGTGCAGTGCCCTCCTCCTAAGGAAACGTCTGCCCAGGTCCTCCTCGGCCACGCTGCTGAGCCACACGCAGGCCCTCAGGTCTCCTGCCCAGGATGGGCTGAGGGGAGCGTGCAGCTGGCTCTGCCGGGTCTCTCGCCCACAGCGTGGCGTCCACACCGCAGGAAGCAGCTTCGCACGGATGCCAAACCTGCTGGTGCTTGAACTGGTCTGGCCGAGGGTGACCCCAGGTGCCGAGGCCCAGTGCAGAGACCTACCGAGGCAGCTGACCTGGGCTTGGGGCGACTTCCTCCTTGGGAAGCTGCACTCAGTCTCCAGAGGCCTCAGGGTCTCCTACCTTCTGGGTGATTCCAGTTTTGAGGGCCCCAGACCTTGGCATTGCTGGGACGCAGACTCAGTGTGCACAAAAGGTCCTCCAAGCCAGCTGCTGGGGGTGCTTCTTCAAGGTCAGACCAGCCTGAGACAAGGTCAATCCACCAGCAAGACCTGCCAGCTCACGGGCAGAGCAGAGGTGACGCGGAGTCCAAACCCACTTCTCAACAGCAGTCGAACACGCTCGTGCCTAACGTCTGTGAGCCTTAGTGTCCTCCTGGGAAAACCGGCCTTGTTTCTAAACCAGCATGACACGGACGGACAGCAGGCCTGCCCCACAGCCACCTTGCGTGACCATGTTGAGCTAAAGGTGTTTTTACAAACAGCAGGTGCAAAGCAGACACTGACAGACACCTCCTCCCGCCACCCCCCCCCCACTCACTACCTTGCTCCCTAAAATCAGGAGGCGAAAGGACTGCGTGAAGGGTGCCTCCTGTGCCCGGAGGAGAGAGACGTTCTTGTCGCCGCCTGCAGCAACGATACCGCGGCAAAGAATCCGGAAGCACACTGGAAAATGAATAGGCTTTTTTTTTTTGGTACCGGGGATTGAACTCAGGGGCACTCGACCACTGGGCCACCTCCCCAGCCCTTTTTTTTTTTTTTTTTTGTATTTTATTAGAGACAGGGTCTCACTGAGTTGCTAAGTGCCTCGCCATTGCTGAGGCTGGCTTTGAACTCGTGATCCTCCTGCCTCAGCCTCCCAAGTGCTAGGATTACAGGCGTGCGCCACCACACCCGGCTGAATAGGCTCTTTATTCTTGTTTCTTCCAACTTCTCTCTCCGGCTCCAACAACCTCTCCAACTCCAACCACTCCTCTAGCCAACCTCACCCGGTTAAATACTTTTTGCCCTAACGAGTATACACGTGTCAACAGCTCAAACTTACAGGTGCGTCATAGTTTTCACGGGCATAGAAAGATTCTTAGATCAATGCATGAATATCAGGTGAAAATACTTGAACACTTTTATGGCTCTCAGCTAGCCGCCATCTTGGCTATCTCCTTGTTAGGGCTCTTACACGTTCTCATCACCAGAGATGGGGGGCGGCGCCAAGGACGAGAGAATTCTGCACAGATTCTGTTAAAATAACTCATCTTCCCTTAGTCCCACTGCATCAGGTGTTAGTCAACTTTTCGTCACTGTGACGAACACCTGAGAGAAACGACTTCAGGGAGGAAAGGTTTCTTTTGGCTCATGGTTCTGGAGGTCCCAGGCCGTGGTGGGCTGGCTCCGCTGCTGTGGGCCTCATGAGGCAGGACTTCGTGGTGGAAGGGCATGCGGGGGAGAGCCGCCCGGCTCGTGGTGGCCGGGAAGCAGGAGGCAGGATGGAGGGGACACGATGCTCCCTTCCAGGGCACATCCCCGTGGCCTGCTTCCCTCGGCCAGGTCCCGCTGCCCAGCCTCCACCACGCCCAGGAGTCCATTCAGCCCTCAGTGGATTAATGCACTGATGAGGTCGGAGCCCTGTGACCTCCGATGAGCTCCCAAAGCCCCACCTCTGGGCATGGCCGCCCTGGGGACCAGCCTCAACACAGGAGTCGCTGGGGGACATTCTAGATCCAAACCATACAGTCATTTTTCTGTTTCTGCAAATAACACCTGAGATCAGTCAACTTAAAAGGGGGCAGTGCAGGAGCCCTGTTTGGGGAGGTGGCTTGAACTGCGGTTGACTATGGGCCATGGAGATTTGGGCATTGCCACCTTCCGTAGTCTCACGGGACTTGGCCCGGGATCTCGAGTGACTTGAGCCGAGATTGCTGATCGGGTCAGCGCCATTTTGTGGTGGTGTGTGTGGCGCGTATTAGTCGTTGTTAGAGCCAGAGAGAAAAGTTATCAGAATAAAAAGCTGTTTGTTTCCAGTTAGCCTCTGAACTTCTTCCCGCAGCTCCGTTGCTCCAAGCGGCCATCGCTTCAGGTGGCAACAGGGGAGATGTGTTGTGGAGGTTTCCATGGCCAGCCACCCCCTTGCTCTTGGGCCCGAGGTGGCACAGTGTATCCTGGGGGAAGCACGTGGTGGAGAAGGCTCTTCCCCCCACGGCAGCTGAGAGGCAGAGGGAGGGAGGAAGCGGCCAGGTTCCCGCTAGCCCTTCCAGGGCACGTCGCCATGACCTGATTGCCTTCCCTGAGGCCCATCCCAGGAAGTTTCACCACCTCCCAGTAGCAGCATGGGCTAGGGACAGACCTTCACCTCATGACCCTTGGGGGACACTCCTCCAAACCATAACACTGCACACTATCTTTTAGTTCCTCTTCTGCAACCACCTCTCCCTGGCCAGCCTGGGTCCAGGCACTAGGGTCTTGCCACCTGTCTGGGTCTCGCTCTCCTGTGGATCCTTCTTAGGTCAATTTCATTGCCAGGACCAGCAAAGGCCCCCAAGAGGGTAGAGCTAAGTTTTCTTCCTTGCCGGGCGCGGTGGCGCACGCCTGTAATCCCAGCACTTGGGAGGCTGAGGCAGGAGGATTGTGAGTTCAGAGCCAGCCTCAGCAACGGCGAGGCACTTAGCAACTCGGTGAGACCCTGTCTCTAATAAAATACAAAGAAGGGCTGAGGATGTGGCCCAGGGGTCGAGTGCCCCTGACTGAGTTCACTCCCCGGCACACACACAAAAAAGTTTTCTTCCTCTCTACGTCAAGGAGACACATCAAGCTCTCTGGACACCACGTCTGGCACTCTGAGCGTTGACAGCGCCAGTCCCCTTCTCTGGTGCACCACAGTGGCCTCTTCAGAATGGGTACAGGTGAAAGGAGCCCACACGTGGACAGGGCTGTGAAGATGCAAGAGGGAGAAGGAGTTTCATTCACACCATTTGTCCCTTTTCCAAAAGGGCCAGAGTGGCACTCCTGGGTTCTGAAGTCGTCATTCCCCACAAGTGCTACAGTGGGTGGCTTTGTTCAAAAGCCTCTCCTTCCACTCCCTCTCATCTGGTGGAGAGAACCCAGAGACAGCCCAGGTCCATCTGCAGGGGACTCCAGCTGGCTTCTAGGAGATGTGTCGACAATGATCCAAGGAGTCCTCGCACTCTCCCCTTCTTTCCTTTCGAAAGGTGCCAGAGAGGAGCTCCTGCCCAGAAGCATCACCAAAAATAAAAGCTACTTGTCAGAGAATGCTGCGACGAGCCTTCTATTCGTGGTGGTAAAGGAGTTTGTTTAAGCAGTTTCAGAGAATTCGTGAGTGAAATAGGTCACCAGATAGGGGTGGTGACATCTTTCATCTTCAGAAGCACTTGTGGTAACCGCTTTTGGCTTGACGGACGTGGACCTCAGACTGCAGAACACACACAGAAGTCTTCTAAAGCTGGAGTATTAAATGAGAAGCTACACAGAATAGGTGGTAGGGCATGCATATGAGCTTCTTCTCTCACGGGAGACCTCTGACCCAGTCTAATCTGAGCTTTTCTTGAAGCCTGGATCTATCCGGAAGAATCCCAATTAGGAATCCATCCCTGTAAAACTGGAATTCCAGGTAGTTATCAATGCACTCCGGCACTTTCTCCTTTCATCTTTCTCTGCATCCTTCTTCTTGAACACAATTGAGAAATGAGTCTCCGTCGGCATGAAAAAGAAATCAAAATTTAAAAGTCCCTGTTTGTTTTGTGCTGCTGTAACAGAATACCTGAGACTGGGTGATTCAAAACAAATAGAAATTCACTGGTTCACAGTTTTAGAGCCTGGGAAGTACAAGGTCACGACACCAGCAGGTTTGGCATCTGGTAAAAGCTGTCTCCACTTCCAAGATGGCGCCTCAAACAGCAAGCAGCCTCCCGGGGGGAGGACCGCTGCTCCTCACGGGGCACAAGAGGGGACCGAAATCGACATCAACTCCACCTAGGAGGTACCCACAGCCCGCATGGCTCAGTCACCTCTGAAAGGGCCTACCTCCTCTTTTGCATATTTGTATTGGCACGTTATGACTCTATATAATAATGCCATCCAGTGTTGTTACATATTCATATGAGCCCACGATGTAACAAACAAGTTGGTCAATATCGTTACCCAGCATCTCCCTCTTCTCTCCCCTCCTCCCTCCCTCTGCTCTCTTTCCTGTACTCTTCTGGTCTCCTTTCCATTTTCATGAACTGACTCCTCCTCTCCACCTTCTTCCTCTTTGTTTATTTATTTATTTATTGGCGTGTGGTGCTGGGAGCAGAACCCCGTGCCCCACACATGCTGAGCAAGTGCTCTACCCCGGAGCCCCAGCCCCAGCCTTTCTTTCCCTTTTCCTCTCTAGCTTCCACAGGAAAGAACGCATATGAGCCTTGGCTTTCTGATTTGGGCTTATTTTGCTTATCATAATGCTCTCAAGTTTCGTCCATTTTCCTGCAAATGACATCTTTCATTCTTCTTTATGACTGAATAAAACTCCACTCTTTACAGATACCACATTTTCTTCGTTCACTCATCCACTGATGGATGCCTAGGCTAGTTGCATAGTCTGGCTATTACGAATTGCGCTGTTACAAACATGGGTATGCATAAACTGCTCGAGTATGATGGCTTTAACTATTTAGGATAAATACCCAGGAGTGGTGTAGCTGGGTCATATGGTGGTTCCACACCTAGTCTTTTGAGGAGCCTCCATAATGATTTCCATAGTGACTGTGCTAATTTACAATCCTACCAACAGTGTAACAGTTTCTTTTTTCCACATCCTCTCCGGTATTTATTTTTGTATTCTTTTGTTTTTAAATATTGAGTTTTTAGTTGTAGATGAACACCATACCCTTATTTTATTTATTTTTATGTGGTGCTGGGGATCGCACCCAGGGCCTCACACGTGCTAGGCGAGCGCTCTACCACTGAGCCACAACCCCAGCCCCACTGGTGTGTATTCTTGATGGCTGCCCTTCTGACTGGCATGAGATAAAATCTCAGTGTAGTTTTGATTTGCATTTCCCTAACTGCTAAAGATGTTGAACAGTCTTTCATGTATTCATTGGCCATTTGCATTTCTTGATAAGCATCTGTTTCATTCATTTGCCGTGTATTATCTGGTGTTTTGTGGGGGGGTTAAATTGCCTGACTTCTTCCTATATTCTGGATATTACCCTCTGTCAAAAAAGAGGAGCTGACAAAGAGTTTTCTCCTCTTCTAGAGGCTCCCCCTGCACATTCTGAACTGTTTCCTTTGCTCTGCAGAAGCTGTTTGATTTCCAGTAATTCTTGGTGTTCCTTCCTGAGCTTTAGAAGCCTTATTGAGGAAGCCGTTCCCTGTGCCTCTATGTTGCTGTGTTAACCCATGTTTCCTTCTAGGGGTTGACATCTCTGTCACTTCCTAGGTTTCTGCGTCACTTGTGAAGGGTGAGCAGGATCTACTCTCATTCTTCTGCATGAGAATAAGGAGTTTTCCCAGCATGTTTGACTGAAAGGCTCTTTGTCAAGGTTCAGATGACTGTCTGTGTGGGTTCCTCTCTGCGTCTTCTGTCCTGTTCCATTGAGGACCCACCTCTTACCACCATCACGATGGTGACTGAATTCCCACATGAGTTTTTGGAAAGGGCAAACACTCAAACCACATCCCCACTGAGTGCTTTGGGTTACTTACTTTTCTTCAGAAACTACCAGCATTCAAATTAGTAATTCATTGGCATAAATATAATCACAAATTCTATGTCTCCAAATTATTGACCTGATACTCTTAATCTCAGCACAAGTAGGCAATATGCCACCCAACCAACCAGCAATGCGTGCTAGCTGGGCTGGTCAGCACTGGGCCTCGTTTTCCTGGTGTCTGAGCAGCGTCAAACCCAGACAGGCCATGCTTTCTGCTCCTGCACTTTCTTCTCCGTGCCCAGGAAACCGCAAGCCCATGGGAAACACGGTGCTGCACACTCCCCCACCCCCAGCGCGCTCCTCTGCATGCTGTCATCGCCCTGACCACTTGACCTGCCAGGACTCGGGCAGCGCCCGCTTCAGTCCTCCTTGCTTTTCCATCTGTACCCACTGCCTGGTGAGCTCCCTAGGCCAACTGCACTGAATACAGTCTCTCTGCAAATGACTCCCCCTTTACCCTCTAGCTGGGACCCCCCTCACAGAGGCCAGACTGCGTCTGACTGCCTCTTAGCATCGCTGCTTGAGTGTGTAGTTGACATCTCAGAATTGACGGTGTTGGTTTCTCTCCACCTGCAGCTTCCCCTATCTCAGAAGATATAACTCTAGTTGCTCAGCCGGGCGCGGTGGCGCACATCTGTAATCCCAGCACTTGGGAGGCTGAGGCAGGAGGATCGCGAGTTCAAAGGCAGCCTCAGCAATGGCAAGGCACTTAGCAACTCAGTGAGACCCTGTCTCTAGTAAAATACAAAAAAGGGCTGGGGATGTTGTGGCATCTTCCATACGACAGGGCCGGGCAGAATGCCCCTTGTCATAAAAAAAAGCGACAGAGCCAGGGCAGAATGCCCCTCGTCGTTAAAATTCTAAAAAGGGGGGGGGGCTCGAGGCAAAAGCCCCCCCTTTTTTACGGATAGATGCCACTCAAACACGGAGCTAAAAGAGTTAACCCTTTCTGTGTATTTTTTACTGTCTCCTTACTGTTCTGTTTTCTGTCCATATATGTGGCTGCCAGGTGTCACTATTTCAATTATTTAGAATGAGACTGGTTCTAGAAATTAACCCTATGGAATCTGAGTTAGTAGCATGGAAACATTTTCTACAATTGTACTAATATAGCAAGTTCCTAGCTAAAGAAACAGCTTGGTAAATGCCTGCTGTTTAAAAGGACTTCTTTGACTTTTAAAGTAGTTTAAAATAGATGCATACAAATTCCTTAGGGTAAAAGTCCTTCAAAGCTAACATTCAGCTTTGCCTCCCCTCCCTGCCTCTAGGTTCTAGATAAAAACTCTTTTAGAATAACAATAGTGCTTTGAATTCCAGACAGTAAAAACTAACTTTTATCAAGCAGTTGAGCAGGTGTGCGGAGGCTATGGCTTTAGGAAATCCATGAGAGATAAATCTGACCCAGACTAGCTGCAGATAAGTATGGCAAAATTGTAAGATGTTCAGACAGTACGTGACTCCCATCTACACAGGGCCTTAAGTTATGTAGGGTGAAAGATTAATACGTCTGAAATGTAATCAGTAGATGTTGCCTCTTTCCTAAGTCTTAATGACTGTGATGTAATCAAAAAAGAATGTGTACTGCCAAGAAATATGCTTATAGACTTGCAACAAAGTGAAAGTAAAACACAGAAGATTCGGCAGCCTAACGCTCGTGTGTGTGTGTGTGAGCTGATTTCTCCATCTCTATTGCTGACTCCTTTACCTTCATGCTGTGTCGAGCGCTCGCATTGCATCCCACGATGCTATTCTAGCATCCTCCGGCCAATAACCCAACTTTGGCAGCCAATAACCCGAGACTTTGGCAGTTGCCCCGAATGTGCTGCTCTGCACCCCCGCTGAGACCAGACCTCAGCAGGATGTGGCCCAGTGGTCAAGTGCCCCTGAGTTCAATCCCTGGCACCAAAAAAAAAAAAAAAAAAAAAAAAATCCTCTAGATGCTCAGACCACAAATTTTAGATTCATCCTGGGCTCCTCTCTTTCATACCTACATCCAAGCTGTAAGCAAATCCTATTGGTCAGATTTATTTGAGTGGCAATAAAGTGTCGCAGATGAAGTGAATGTTATTGGGACATGATTCTTCCTAGGCCTCTCACATTTTTGTACTTCTTAAAAGCAGAGACTGACTTTTCGAGGCTGTTTGTAAAGTCAAAAGCCTTGGAAGATAGACATGCTGTCTCCCAGAGCAGAGGGTAGATATGCTTAAAATCTAATGAAAATGGTATCTCCCGAAAAGAAAATGGCATATTTGCTTGCAGCCCACCCTCAGATTTGAATTTCCTGAGCTCATAGTTCAGCTGTCCCATAAACCCACTGCATGCTCAGCCCCACCTGGACCGCTCTGCCTCGTTCTGAAGGGACTTGGGGGGCAGGGGACACTTATGATCACCAGGCACATGCTTCTTTTGTTCTCTAATGCAAGGGTCTCACATCTTATACCAGAATCCATGAAATTATGGCAAGATTACCTACCAGGTTTTTGTTTTGACACCAGGGATTGATCCCAGGGTGCTTGACCACTGAGCCATATCCCCAGCCCTTTTTTTGTATTTTTTGAGACAGGGCCTCACTAAATTGCTCAGTGCCTAAGTTGCCAAGGCTGGTCTCGAACTTGTGATCTTCCCTCAGCCTCCTGAGTCACAGTGAGTACAGGTGTGCACACCAGGCCTGGCTCACCTGTCAGTTTTTGAACTGATAAAACCCCAGACCCTTTAGTTCTTGACAATGTGGCTTCTGGAGCCTGGGGTGGGCTGTAGTTAGAGACATATGAAGTCCATGGTGTTAGGGGGTGTATTCGATGCTCTTTTCTATGGATAAAAAACTACCCAGGGGCTGGGGTTGTGGCTCAGTGGTAGAATACTTGTCTTGCATGTGTGAGGCCCTGGGTTCGATCCTCAGCACCACATAAATAAAATAAAGGTGTTGTGTCCATCTACAACAACAAAAAATTTTAAAAATAAAAAAAGATAAAAACTACCCAGCTGTTAATGAAGGCCATTTCTTTGGAAGTGGGCAAGACATGATAAAAATGGACAAAGGCAAGATGAAGAGCCAGCCGGAGACGAGATGCTGTGCCTAGTCAATCAAGGAATGTTCCTCCCCCCCCACAGTGAGCTGGCAACGTGGGCTCAGTGCAATTGCAGAATTGTTAAGCCCAAGGGGGGGCTGTCCCTCCTGTTCCTCTCCTTCCCTTCGGAGTGTGTACAGTACGTGACCTGCCCAGTCTCACAATGCCATACCAGGTATGTAGACAACAGGAAACTTGTCCCTGTCATTTGTAAGTTTCTGTACCAAAAGAAGCTGCATCTGGGCCTGACACAGAGGACCAGAACCTGGGCTGGATGATACCTGGGCTGCCCGAGGAGCACACCTTGCATGTGGGAGCAGCAGAGGCAGCAGGAAGCAGACAGTGGCAGTGGCAGGGCCCTCCTTACTGGCCCTGACTCCATGTCTCCCACACCACACCCTTCATGGCACTCTCCCATGCCGCCTCTGGAGGGGACCATGTGACCAACTTTGCCTATGGGGACTGTGGCAGTCAACGAGGATGCTTAAACACGGACCTTGAATGCTGCCTGGAGCCTGTGGCAGTCCTCAAAAACCAGTCTCCTGGGATTTTGGAGCAAGGGCCTGCCATCATCCACGAATTACTCTCCCTTTTCAAGGAAAGCTCTTGGCCTGCAAGTGGGCCGTCGTGAAGACTGACCTCACGCCCACAGGCCACCAGGCTCAGTGCTGCTCTCCGCTGCTGGCAGACTGAGCGCCTGGAGACAGCCGTGACCAGGACATCCCCGGTGAATGAAGTCCACGTGGCCTTGCGCATGCAGAGCCCCAGCCCTGCTGGCCTGGCCTGTGTTCACGGCGGAGCGGCTGGGGAGAGAAGCTGGCTGACACCCAGCGCTTAGTCTGTGGTCCTGTGAGGCAGGGTAGCTGCTTCAGGTCCACGATTTAATTCACATGCCTAAGGTAACATGGAACGTGTTGGAGCCAGTGATGTTCAAAAGACCAACCTTACAAAGAGCCCAGGAAAGTCTGGGTGAAGAGGCAATCTGTCAAGCAATGTTGAAGAGAGAGCACATGTGAATTTGTTTCATTTTGAGTAAATGTGACTTTATTACTTAGCATCAATTGTGATCCACAAAACAAAAAAAACCCTAGATCTCATAAAATATCCGGAAACTTTCCATATGTTAAGAATCACCAGCAGGCCGGGCGCGGTGGCGCACGCCTGTAATCCCAGCACTTTGGGAGGCTGAGGCAGGAGGATCGCAAGTTCAAAGCCAGCCTCAGCAATGGTGAGGCACTTAGTAACTCAGTGAGACCCTGTCTCTAATAAAATACAAAAAAGGGCTGGGGATGTGGCCCAGTGGTCAAATGCCCCTGAGTTCAATCCCCAGTACCAAAAAAAAAAAAAAAAAACGAATCACCAGCAGGCACAGTGGCACATGCCTGTAATCCCAGCAGCTCATGAGGCTGAGGCAGGAGGATAGTAACTAAGTGAGGCCCTAAGCAACTTAGTGAGACCTGTCTTAAAATCTTTTTTTTTTTTTTTTTTTTTTTTAATTTAAAAAAGGGCTGGGTATGTAAATCAGTGGTAAAGCTCCTCTGGGTTCAATCCCCAGCACCCGCCCTCTTCCCCAAAATCATCACCAAGAAGTCATCAACTTTCAGATTTTTTTGTACCTAACTATACGCTCATATTAAACAACCCGCTGTTTGCAGCTTTTCAAAACTTTAACATTACCTTAAAGTTTCAAGTAAAACAATACTCCCGCCCAGTGGGTAAAAGAATGCCTGCTTATTTCAATTTCAAACAGTATCACCAAAAAGAAGAAATTAAAACTACAATAAACTTTGTAAAGTTTATTCCGTTTCATCACCCTCAAAATACAGCACCCCCAGAGCAGCCCTCGAAGCAGTGCTCGCTGCTCCCCTGGAAGGAACGGATGCTTTTGGAGCCTGGGGTGGGCTACAGTTGGAGACAACGTAGGAGAGGTCGCAGAACAGTCTTTGGGATCACGTATAAATATTACTCTGAATCTCATTTGTGGTCATCAATTTCTTCAGTATCTCTGTGCCCTGCGGAATATTCTGGAAGAAGAGAAAAAGCTGTCAAGACAGCTTCTCAGTGAGAGGCAACACGCACACCCAGCCTGGCGCTCTCAGAAGTCCCGAGCACAAGGGCACTGAGCAGCAGAGGCAGGCCTCCAGCACCTCCTCCCAAGGGAACAGGCTCAAGAAGGCCCAAGCTCAGCGAGCCCTCCAGGGCCCGGGCCTCAGAGGTGCACCTGGCCTCTTCACCCCGCCACTCTCCCTGGCGCCCAGCCCCTCCTCCTCCCACACCCCACTGTTCCCCACCAAGGCCCATCCATCTTTCAAAGCCAGGTGTGGGGCCACTTCCTCCCCAGAGCCCTGCCTCGGTGAGAGGCTTTCCCAGCATGCCCAGGCCACGCCTCATGGCCACTGCCTCGTGGCCACCTCTCTGTGCCGAGGAGCCGCCTGGGCTCTGAAGCCCTACGGGGTGGTGAGAATGGGGGCTGCAGCCAACACCCGTGACAACTGTTGAACAAGCCCTGCTGTGAGTGGACAGCACCACGCACTGACGCAGGCGACCTCACGGGTCGTCAGGAAACAGTCCTCTACAGACACCTCGCCTTCCACGGACTGGAAGGAGACAGGAAACGCTGAAGAAGTACTTAAATTTCCCCTTCAAACTGTACTTCTCGATCCTACCTGACAGATGACTTATACTGCTCAGAACAAATCCGAACATTCACGAAGCTCCGTGTGGGGAGCAGAGTCCCGAGCAGGGAACAAAACAGCCCTGGAGAAGTGCTCTCTCACAGTGAGCCGAGCCTGTCAGCAAGCCACGGCAGCCAGCAAGGCAGCCAGCACAGCCCTGGAGAGAGCTAACACGGAGAACTCAGCTTGTCTGAAAAACCACCCAACTCTAGCTGATCTGAAAGATGGGCCAAAGCATACCAAGTCAGAGCTTTGCAGTTTTACTCTTCACCAGTCAACAAAGGGTTATTGAGGGCTTCCTTCCATGTGCCAGGCGTGTGGTAAACCAGGGACACCAAAATGAAAACACATGTGCCCTTACCACAGCTGCTGAGGAAGACACTAACTTAGGAGACCTGTGAAATGGGATGACTCCAACCTAACCTGCCAGAGTCTTACCCTGACGGAGGCTCCAGAACAAGGCTGTGATCCCCCTGTCCTCCGAAGCACTTCTTAAACCAGACACTGTGGACTCTCCACAGATCTCTTAAGAGAAAGCTGATGAGTCCCTAAGCTGCCTGAAACGCTAGGCCAATGTTGCTGTGTGTGTTCTGGTTTGTAATTTTCTAGTAAATGAGCCCACAGACCTAACGGTGGGACAAAGGTTCGTTAATAATTCTTGCATCTTCACAAATCCAGTCCCCTCAAAATCAGGTGAATACTGTTGATACTATACTCAAAAATTACAACCTTCCAAATGAGCCACAGAAACTTCTCCAGCTCCACACAGATGTGTGGGATGTAAGGGCAACATGCTCGTCTACATTTAAGAGGAAAATACTCATCAAGTTATAGAAGTAAATCCAGGAGAGAGGGGGACAACCGCATTCCACAGCAGAGCAGGAAGCTGGGGTGGGCAAGACAGGCTCTCCAAGGACTGCCTAGGGTTTACACTGACCCCATACACCTAGGTGTGTTAGGTTCATTCTAACAACTCAGCTTTTTTTTTTTTTTTTTAATATTTATTTATTTACTTTAGTTGTACACAATGCATTTATGTTTACGTGGTGCTGAGGATCGAACGCGGGCCGCGCACGTGCGAGGCGCGCGCTCTGCCGCTGAGCCACAACCCCAGCCCTAACAACTCAGCTTTTAATTTAAGTAAGACCTTACCTTAGCCAAGCCTTTCAAGCTTCTGGAAGAAAGTACAGGCTTAAAAGCTTCCACGGTAATGAGGTCTAATTTCATCACATCCGTATAACACAAATACAGAATGGCAGGGATTTTCCACACTTGACAGTAACTTAGAACTATGAACAAAGGAAAAAACCACTTAAGTTTTCAATTATGTAGTTTTTAAATTAACCAGCCTTAAATAATAAGGGCTGCTTTAAAAAGTCTTTGAATCAAGACATGTACTGCTATACTAAATCAATTCTAATGCATATTTTCTTTCAAAAATCAACTTATTTTCCTAACAATCTTTTGCTTTTGCAAATACTATCTTTATTTTGCATTTCTTAAATATACTGCTCAGACAATTTTAAGTAGTTAAAAGGTTAGAATTTAGCCGGGTGCGATGGCGCACGCCTGTAATCCCAGCACTTGGGAGGCTGAGGCAGGAGGATCGTGAGTTCAAAGCCAGCCTCAGCAATGGTGAGGCACTTAGCAACTCAGTGAGACCCTGCCTCTAATAAAATACAAAAAAGGGCTGGGGATGTGGCCCAGTGGTCGAGTGCCCCCGAGTTCAATCCCCAGTACCAAAAAAAAAAAAAAAAAAAAAAAAAAAAAAAAATTAGCAACTCAGTGAGACCCTGTCTCTAATCAAATACAAAAAAGGGCTGGGGATGTGGCCCAGTGGACCAGTGCCCCTGAGTTCAATCCCCGGTACCAAAGGAAAAAAAAAAAAAAAAAGAATTTAGTCACTATAATAAATAAAGCAAGTTACATGTAGCAAATGAATACAATGATGCATACTACTACCACTTTAAGTCACTCCTCCTTCTAATAAACTTAACACAAGGGGAAGAAAACTTTTTTCCTTTAATTCAATATACTTAACAAAGAACAATTAATTATATACAATAAAAGATAAACTACTGAAAAGTAAATGGTAATCTATTTCTGACATGACAGCAAAATATAACTACAGTAATAAAAATATATTAAAGCAACACACATAAAATAACTATCAAACTTCAATCTCACTTTTTGTTTTGATAATTAAAATAGACTTTACCAACGTTTCGTACAATTCACAGCTAACACCGGCTTGTACTCTGAGTCGTCAAAGACCACACAGAAGCTAAAGCTAAAGCAGAGCAGTGACGCCATCTGAGCTGCTCTCACAAGACAACTGTGTCTAGAAAAATCCAAAACGCAAACCAAATATACTCATAAGTATAGACACTGAGGATTAATAGCAATATGTTGATTTTGATAATCAAAGAATCACCTCAGAAAGCTCTCTAATGGTAAGAATGATAACTAGCAGTCAGATAGATTGTGAAATGAGTCTTGGCATCACCTGCTGCAGGGAGATCATGGACAATGTTCGGCTGCTCTAGCAGTGGGCAACAGGCAATGTCCTTGAAATTCTGTGTTTTCAGCGCTTTCAGAAAAGGAGAAGGCAGGCTGCCAGTAGATTCTGAGGTTTTGTAGTCAGTAACATGTCGACAGGTGAGGATAGTTACCTGCATGTTCCTCCTTGGACAAGAGCCAAAAACCTGACACAAAATTGATTTAAAATTGAACAAGGATAACTGAGTTAGGGAATGGAAACGGCTCCAGCTGTTCACACCAGCACGGGCAGCAACTGCACGTCTTGCAGGGCGCGCTGTACCCTGGGGAACAGAGAGCGGCTTCCCTGCCCAGACCTGGGTGTGCTCTGGGCTCTCTGGCTGGGCAGTCCTCCTCTCGGCACTTTCCTGTCCCTTAACGCAGGGCAGTATCACCTACTTAGGAGACTGATGGGTAGTAAATGCAACCATGAATCGACAGTGCCAGAATAGCTGCCCAGATCACCACCCTGAGCAAGCCAGTCCCAAGAGCACAGCCCCCCACCATCAGCCCATCCCTCACCCACTCCCAATAACACCAGGAAAATGGCTCTCACTAAATTCGCTTTTGAGTTACTAGAATTGGGGCAAGTTTCAAGTGCTCTAGAACTCAGTGTCCTCTTCCACGACTTGAAGAGTGATCTGGTAGATCTGCTAGAGTCCTTCTATCTTCTAATAAAATCTATGGTGAGGACTAGTAGCTCAGTGGTAAAGCACTTGCCTCGCATTTGTGAGGCACTGGGTTCAATCCTCAGTACCACATCAAAATAAATGAAGCTACTGTGTGTTCTTCTGAAACTAAAAACATATTAAAAAAAAAAAAAAAAAAAAAAAAAGAAAGAAAAACTATGGTGACACAAACAAAGCAAGTAACTACTTTTTAAAGTATAGAGTACTTTTTATGTTACCACACTTGTTTAAAAATATTCTGTGAAGAAAACAGCTATTTCCAATAGTACTGAAGATTTTATATTAAGTGCCATAATTCATATAACTAATTTCATTATATCACAACTTTGTAAATAAATGCAAAAAAGTCAACACAATGTAAGTTTGTTTCAAGGTATATCCCATTTAAGAAAAATAACATAGCTGGGCGTGGTGGCACACGCCTATAATCCCAGCACTTTGGGAGGCTGAGGCAGGAGGATCACGAGTTCAAAGCCAGCCTCAGCAATGGCAAGGCACTTAGCAACTCAGTGAGACCCTGTCTCTAATAAAATACAAAAAAAAGGGCTGGGGATGTGGCCCAGTGGTCGAGTGCCCCTGAGTTCAATCCCCGGTACCAAAAAAAAAAAAAAAAAAAAAAACAAAGAAAAAGAAAAATAACATTACTCACAGGCCCCATTTATTTTCCTTCCTAGAATACTTAGAAGTCTGAATCTACAATACTTAAGAACTGTTTGATTGTGTTTGATTATCAGGATGATTTGACCAAAATAACAGAGTGACCCAAAGAATACACCTAAGGGAAAAAAATCTTGTTTTAGAAATGCATAATTTTATATTTTTTCAAGTCTAGAATGTCCATCTGTACCACAGTGTAAAAATTGAGTATTTTTGAAATAATAATCACCCTACATAATTAAAAAATACAAATAAAATAGTAATTTCTTAATATTCTGAGCTCTGACCCTCTTACCCAGAAAGACACACATACATACACTGAATATAAGATGGTTCACAGATCTTCTTATACAACTTTTCTTTTTTTTTTAATATTTATTTATTTACTTTAGTTGTACACAATGCAATGCATTTATGTTTACGTGGTGCTGAGGATCAAACCCGGGCTGCGCATGTGCGAGGCGAGCGCTCTGCCGCTGAGCCACAACCCCAGCCCCACATCTTTTCTTTTAATAAAATGCATCTACTAACTTAAAGCAAATGCTTCTAAGTATGCCAATTGGTTTAAAGTAGAAAATAAAATTCTTATTTCTAATGAATTTAATTTTAATATCAGTGTTGAAATACACCTGAGATTTAAGCTGAGATGTTGCTAAGAAGTACATTAGCCCTGAAGGGCCTACTTAATTTACAAATACAGGTGAAAAAAAGAAATGATGAATGAAGGAAGAGGATGAAGATATACTACTGAACCTCATCTAGTCATTACACGTATACTGAAATATCACACTGCACCCCATAACTAAGTATAATTTTGCGTCTATTAAAAGTAAAAATAAGCTGGGCATGGTGGTGCACACCTGCAACCCCAGTTACTCAACAGTCTAAGGCTAGAGGATAGCAAGTTCAAGGCCAGCCTCGGCAACCTAGCAAGACCCTGGCTCACTAGGGCTGGAAATGTAACTCAGTGATAGAGAGCTCCTGGGTGCTAGGGATGTGGCTCAGTGGTAAAGCACCGCTGGGTTCAATCTCTGGTACATAAAATAAATAAAGATACATATATGAAAAATATATGTATACATTGAACATCCCTAAATCCAAAATTCTAAAATCGGAAGTGCTTCAATATCCAAAAAACTTTTGAGCACCTACATAAAATAAGTGGAAAATTCTATACCAAGAATTTGTTTCAGGGGCTGAGTTTGTGGCTCAGCGGTAGAGCGCTCGCCTAGCACATGCACAGCCCGGGTTCGATCCTCAGCACCACATAAAAATAAAGGCATTGTGTACAACTAAAGCAAATAAATAAATATTTTTAAAAATTAAAAAAATAAATAAAGGTCTACCAACAACTAATAAAATATTATTAAAAAGGGGGAAGTGCTGAGGATGTGGTTCAGTGGTAAAGCACCCCTGGGTTCAATCCCTGGTACATAAAATAAATAAATAAAGATACATAGGCATTGTGTACAACTAGAACAAATAAATAAATAAATACTTTAAAAAAAAGAATTTGTTTCATACTAAAAACATTGTATAGTTATCTTCAGGCTATACATATAAGATGTATTTTAAACATTAATGAGGGGCTGGGATGTGGCTCAGCGGTAGAGCGCTCGCCTAGCATATGCACGGCCTGGGTTCGATCCTCAGCACCACGTAAAAATAAACGCATTGTGTACAACTAAAAGCAAATAAATAAATATTCAAAAAAAAAAGAAAGAAAGAAAGAAAGAAACATTAATGAATACGTGTTTAGGCCTGGCTCCCATCCTTTCTGTCCCAAACATTTTAGAGAAAGAATATTCAATCTATAATACATAATTGCCAAAAATTATGGTTTTCTTTAAAATTTCTAGATGAGTTCAATTCTTCACTCATACTATGTGCACAATTTTCCAACAAAATGAAGACAAATCTATTCACACCTAATGCTAAGAAAAATAGATGTCATATTTGAGCCTGGAGAGTTTTTTATTTGAGAAAATAAAAACAAAATCCTTTCCTGCATAAGTTTAAATGAAAAGACACTGAACCTTAAAAAAACAACAACTTCTGTAGTCTAAAAATTCATGGGTCTCATTTCTCTCTTACCTTTTCCAGCCACTGATACTGCTGATCTTCAGCAACATAGCAACTGCATTGACAGACAAAAACCTGAAAAATAAAATTCCAAGTCTTTTGTCAAGATAAATAAATTTCATACTCACCCAAACTGCCACCATACACACATCACGTGAGCACCAGTGGGACACAGCTGTACTCTGGATCCGGAAGGTCTGCGAAAGGCCCGCGTGCTTCTTAAAGTTTCTACACCTACCAAAGTCTGCATCAGCTTAGCACTACTGGGCAGTGGTGGAAACCTGAGGGGTGCCTAGTGGGAGGTCTTCAGGTCACAGGGTGGGGTAGCCTTGAAGGTGACACTGGGACTTGGTCTCCCCCTCTTCTCTTTTGCTTCGTGGTCATGAGGTAAGCAGGTTTGCTTACCTACCATGATGTGCCGTCCCCTAATCAGAGGTCTTAAAGGAATGTGTCTGCCTAATCATGAACTGGAACCTCCAAAACTATGAGCTGATTATCTCACACGTTTGTTACAATGACAGAAAGATAACACAAACACTTATCTTCCTGACTCTACTACTGGCCCATTTACTTCTCTAAAATTTAAGAGTTAAGCCATTACTGGCAACTGGTATCAGAATAAAGAACGCACTGAGAGAATCGTTCAGAGACGTGCCTGTGAGCTTCTAGAGTACACTAACAGAAAAGACTCTGTGATGCTTAAATGACTAACTTTTAAACATACAAGTTAAGTCCCACATACCAAGGGATTTGATTTTAGGTGATAAAACACACAAAAAGACTCTGAAGGGGACAGGTGTGCAGTATCCGCTGTTTTACACCATTCATTCCAGAGTTTAGCACAACCAACTTCTTCCCAGACGCCTGAATTCATAACAAATGATGACAAAAATGCTGTAAAAGAACAATTCACGCAAGTTAGTGCTTAGCTCTGCATGCTGTATTTTTTTTTTTTATTTGCTTTAGTTGTACACAAATGCATATATTTTTACGTGGTGCTGAGGATCGAACCCGTGTCGCACACGCGCTAGGCGAGCGCCCTACCGCTGAGCCACATCCCAGCCCCCTGCATGCTATATTTTCTATGCCATAAAAAGCTGAGATTACTCTAGAATTTCAGAGCTGAAAAAGTCCTCAAGACCATCTAATGCCACCACTCTGCAGGAGGGCAACCAGGGCTTCATATGAAAGGCCACCCTGAGTAAGACAAGACTATAGCCAGTAATGGAAAAGACAGGCTCACTGACAGACTTCTCTCTATACTCTCCCAGGGCAATGCTCCCCTAAAAATGTGAGACCAGAACTTCATATAAATAAGTCGTAGTCACCGACTATGTACTTAACTCTGTTCTGTAAGTTTCAGAGGTGCTTTATATGGCAAGGGATCTTAACGGGGTTCCCAAATGCTCCCAAAACCTGTAATTCCCCTAGAATTATAAAGGTCTTTAGTGCTTGTACACAGACTTTGTTCTAGATGAACTTTACACTTTTCTACCTTTAACTCACCAAGTGAATCAACACAAAGACATTAGAACTTCATTGCTCAAAAAAAGCCAGTGATCATTGTTATTTTTAGAATTCTCATTATGTTTTCAAAAGCCTATTGACTCAAAAACATTTAAGTAAACCCGGCTACAACACATCAGAAACAGTTTATTGAGCTTTAAGTTCCTGAAAACACACATATTTCCTTTAAATCTTATTTTTATTTCCATTTAAAAAGATAGTACACATGAATAGGTGATGTATTTACCCCCTCTTAGAAACAAAGTTACTCTACCAAGACTCTTCTTTTTTAAGTAACCAACATTTGAAGTCTTTTAGAATGCAAAGAAGTAACTTTGTATTTTATTCTTTCAACAAAACCTCTAGTCTTCTGTATTTCCACTTACCTACTGCATTATTTCCTATAGCAATTATAAACTTGGAACAAGGATATTTTTCTAGCAGAGAAACTTCCAGAGATGTTTTTGTTTGTCTTCGAAGAAGCCGCACCTCCCTAACACAAGAAACAAGATGAAACCAAAAGAACTTAAATACAGTTAGTATTCTACTTTGAAAAAACAACATTATATGTATGATTAAAGTGCCTTTACTAACAGGTAAAATTGACACTTGGCATTTTATGAAGAATATAATTATAATTCTAAAGAAGGAGCAGATTCAGGCACTGATAATCAACAGATAAAACTACTGCAAGCAAGATTCATGTCCATCTGACCCCCTGATCAATCTTGGCATCCCTAAAAGTGAGAAAACTGGGCAGTATGTAAGAAGAAACAGAAAGTACCACAGCATCACTTCAAAGCACTCTCGCCAAAGAATGTGACTCTGACCCAAGTTCCAAAATGAACATTCATTTGCAGGAAATGCAGGTGATGAGCACACGTGTTAAATGACGCCAGGAGGAGCAACCAGACAAATCCAGAGCTCTCTGCAGGAGTTAGAGGGAAGGTAGACTGCTCCAAACGAAACGAACCCTCCAAGTGTAAGATGCGGAACTTGTCAGGATTCCGATGTACCCAAACCACCGGGGAAATCTCATGCTTGATCAAACCAGGTAAGCCTTGGGCTACTAGACGATATGAAACATCACTATTAAGAGCATACTAATAAGAGACCTAAATCCTATTTGGGGACGCATTCTATGGGGGTGAGAGGCCGTAACTGGGCCGTGCTTAGGGGGCGGCAGGAGGGGAACCAACGTGGCACCAACTCCGTGACTGCTGCGCTGTGGGCCTCCGGGGTCACTTCACTTTTCTACCATTTCCGTGTTCGGAAATAATTGTTTGAAACGAGCGCGCACCTGCCACCCGTGCCCGGCCAGCAGGAGCGCGGGAGGAGGTAAAGCCGCGCGGGGCGCGCGCAGGCCCCCGGGGCCGGGCAGCGGGCGGGCACAGCCGACCGCGCCCCGCCGGCCCTCGCGGCGCGGGCCAGCGCGCTCCCTGCCCCCGCGCCGCCCGCGCCGGCGCCTCACCTCTTCCGCGCCAGCTGCCGCCGGACCTCCCTGTCCTCGGGGGTCTCCCTCCTTCCCGCCTCCTCCTCCTCCTCCTCCTCCTCCTCCTCTGTCCCGGCTCGGCACGGCGCCTTCACCACCTCTCCAAAGAAAGTGGCTGCCATGGCCTCCACCGGACCGGCCTCCCGCACAACCGCGGCGCCGCGGGACGGCGCACGCGCACCTGCGCGCCCCGCACGGCCCTACGCGTGGGCACGCCCCTTGCGCTGCGCTGCTCCGCCCAGCCACGCCTTCGTACCGGCCCTGCGCGTAGCCACGCCCCCTGCCGCCCACGCGCGTCGGCACGCCCCTCCTGCGCTTCCAGCCCCGCTGGGTACCCGCAGGCAGCGGAAGCCCAGCGCGTTTTCCTTCGGCTGCCTTAGCCACGCTGGGAGGCTGAGACACTGGAGGACGGCGGGCTAGAGGGGCAGGAAGTGAGCCCGATGGCGGAGCCCGCGGAGGGTCTCCTGTCACTCAGGTAACGCTTCCGTCCCCTGCAGGCAGCGCCTCGGCAAGAGCCCGGCCCGCAGACCTTTCCTTCCTCCAGGCCCTGCCCCCGCCCCTTCAGTGAGCGCGACGGGCGGAACGGCTCGCTGAGCTCCGCCCCCCGCCGGTCGCCCCCGTGCGCGGCGGCGAGGAGGCCCGGGCCGTCCCGGCGGGCAGGAAGGACTACAGGGCTT
Source organism: Tamias sibiricus (assembly GCA_025594165.1). NCBI lineage: Eukaryota > Metazoa > Chordata > Mammalia > Rodentia > Sciuridae > Tamias > Tamias sibiricus. The sequence goes on along the minus strand of CM046668.1, from coordinate 6,349,649 downwards.
CGCGGTGTTGTCGAAGAGAGACCTTTACTCTGGCTTCGGAACTCACATTTCAAAAGCTGATGATTGTCAAGCTGACCTAAAAAACATTTTTTATGAGAATGCAAAAATAGTTTTTAAAACTTGGCCACTTATAAATTATTTTCATTTTAAATAGCTTTTCACTGTTAAGTATTGGACTGGTTCTTTATTAGCTTGTGCTGGAAGACAAAGCTCACAGAGCACTGTTCCAAGCGAGGGGAAAAGGGGACAACTCTTGGCTGAATCCATTACTACAACGAAACGCAAAAGACCCATCCCAGATTTAGTTGTGCTGAAATGGCTGTCACTGCCTGCATTTTGGAACCTTTTCAGTGATTAGTCACAATGGTATAATGCACTGGGGGAGTGATTTGAGATTAACCCAAAATATCTCCAAGTTGCCAGAAACATCTTAAGATGTGGGACAATAAAAAGATCATTTACATAAAATCACTACCCCAATTTTACACACATGGGGGGGGGGGGGGAGAAGTGAACATGTGAACATTTAAGAGTAAACAGACCAAGCTGCTAGCAGTAAGAGATTAGGAAACCTTGGGTGTCGTCTATGAAAGAATATACAAGATTACCAATATAACATTTTAAAACATGAGGACTCCTGGGTTAGTTGGTCTAGTAAAATGAGTGAATTGCAGATGAAAAGGTTGTTTGGGCATCACTATGTCATAGTCCTTTTGTTAAGGAATTGTCATTTTACAAGTAGATATTCAATTTGATTTTTCAATTACATTATAAAGAAATATTTTCTGACAATCTGAAGTTATTGTAAATAGAATAATGATAATACATTTGGCTATGGTTTAAATTCTGCATACATCTCAAAACAGTTTTACAAGAATGTTAAGTTTTAAACAAATGCTTACTTCATGCAGTTACAATAAACTTAGACCAAGCACTTTTTATAAGGCAAATATATGTTCAAATTAAATACTAAATTGGAAAAGGAATTCCATTATGCAAGGATGACCACACAATCTCAGATACTGACAAAAACCAGAGAAGATTACAAACTCAAAACTTAATTCATCACATTGAATTGTTGAAAATTTTGCATAACAGTCTTCACTGAGACTTAAATATTTTCATTTTATGGCACTTTATGAGGATATAATGTACCAAATAAGAAATTTGAAATTAAGTAAATTTGGGACTGGGAAATAAGTTTTAGCATTTCATTAAAGTTCAAAAGTTAAATCCCATGCACCTAAACATAGCAGTTTATTAGGAATTCTTCCCTTTCTTACCTATTTTAAATAACAAGATTTTGGAGATCAGTATTTAAAATTAAAGTATACTACAAAAAGAACAAAGGACACACACTGTAGAATATGCTGGATTACACCAAAAAAAAACCAAAAGCCTTTTTAAAAACAGACATGCAACCACAAATTTCTCAAGTAATCTAAACACTTGGTCCATCTGTATAACAAAAAACAAGAAAAACAAAAAAAAAAAGCATTAGTCTTAAAAAGAAACAGAAACCCCTAGATTTCTATATTTTACTTTTTTCAGTTACACATGCAAATCATATACTGATATTCACAGATATTTTTAAATGAGAAAACATTATGACAACTTATTTTTCCAATAACATCTAAGTTAAAAAGATTTGACAGTACATTTAATCCAGTAATCTTAATTTCAACAAATGCGTATTAATAAATTAAGCCCCATTGCAAATAAATTCTTTGTAGTACCATGATCAGATTTTCTAATCCTAGCAAAGGCCACAATGAAATAAGCCAGACATGCTGCCATAAAAGTTTGTGATGAGATTGTAATAAATTTCCCCATTGTTCAACTTCCAACTTCTAAGGTGCTGAAGATAAAGGTGATATTTCACTCTATAATCTAAAAATATGACTGCTTTGATCTTAAGCTCTACTTTTTATTTTCTGATTAAAACTAAGCCTGCCTCTTAATTTCTGCTGCTACATGAAACAAGGAAAAGTAATAGTCACATTCAGAGCTTTCATAGAAAAATATATATTCCCTGAATTAGTCATACCAAGTGGTCTTCATTCAGTATGAATCCCAAAGTTTTAAACAAAATAAGACATCAGTGGATATTCTCTACCTGCCTATTTCCACACTGTTTCAGAACTCACCCAGCATTGAATCCCCTCTGCTCCTTTTGTTTTCAACCTTTGAATGTAAAATTTAGGAATTAGATCTGGTTCAAGTTTTTGCTTCACTCAAAAGTCAAATAGGCTCACTGGCACTTTACTTTGAAAATGAGCCTATATTTTTCCAGTTTCAGTAATGACACCATAATCATGGTGGCCTGAATTTTTATACTCAAATGAAAAAAATCTTAAAATTAACATCAGGTTGAGATGTTGAAATGTTTTTTCATTCCTTCCTACATGTCCTGTACACTTCCCATTTTCTTTCTCTAAGGAGTCAGGTTTTAAGGACCTTGCTCTCTGTAAAGGAACTGCACTCTTAAGGCGGGCCCATTGCCTTTTCTTTCCACCCCTCAAACTACAGGCTCCACAATCTACTTCCTCCTCAGAACTCCCCTGTATTGTGTGTTGGTTCAAGGGCTGGCTGGGAGGAAACCTTCCTCCCACTCTGACCCACTGGAGTATGGCTTTTAGGAAATTCCTCAAAAGATGCCAAGGGATTAGCTTTAGGGCTTAGAGCTTCCAGGAGGCCCCTGCTGGTTTTCAGATACCACTTCTACATTCTCAGTCACTATTGTGCTTTTTCTTTCCAGGATCTGAACCGCCTAAAGAAAATCACTTTGCTATTAATATCTTCTAGCTCTTTTTCACTTTCAGAATTTATGGTTGTATCATCCTCTTTATAAACATTCAGTAACTTTTTCTTAGCCGCAGCAGAAGCATTTCGATGGGGCAGTTTTCTGCTGCTCTTCCTAATCCAGACATTTTCTGGTCCTGAAATCGTTTCTTTTAGATTACTCATTATCTTTATTTTATTTGCAGCAACAGTAGCACATCTGCGGGGAACTTTCTCAGGTATCATTTTTGCTTTCAGAGTTTCACTAGGCATTTGCACTGCATCCTTCTGATTATGCATACATGTTCGCATTTTTGTTTTGGGTTCTCTGTCTCTAGGAACAGATTCTGAAAAATGAGTGAAAGGTTATGTAAATGCAAAAATCTTGTAACACAAGATTTTACTACTACATTTCTCAACAACACTTGCGTTTCTAAACATGAATTTTAAGACCCATATTGCTCAAACAGTTTAAAAAAAAAAAAAGGTGATGCCTTTTGATAGATATAACCTTATATCTTCCTTATCGGTGTCTAGGATGACTGTCAACACAATAGCAGACTTGCAAGAGGTTAATAATACCTTTAGCATCATAAAGCCACTCACATAAAAACCCTCTTTAAAATCCAGATTTTAAAAATAGAACCATGTGTTTATTTTTTTGCGATCATTTCTAATCCTCCATTAAACTATTTTAAAATACTTAATAGAAGTTCTGAAATAATTTCCCTACAACCTAAACAAGAAAAGCCATCATGACTTTATATATGACAACAACACATCAGCTCTGTCTTCAAGATCCTTAAGGTTCTACTTGCAGATAAGGATTTCCTTTACTCAAAAATTTGTTAAAAATTGGTAAATGGAGGCTGGGGTTGTGGCTCAGCGGCAGAGGGCTCGCCTCACACGTGCGCGGCCCGGGTTCGATCCTCAGCACCACGTAAACATAAATGCATTGCATTGTGTACAACTAAAGTAAATAAATCTTTTTTTTTTTTTTTTTAATTGGTAAATGGTGGCCAGGCGCGGTGGCGCACGCCTGTAATCCCAGCACTATGGGAGGCTGAGGCAGGAGGATCACAAGTTCAACGCCAGCCTCCACAATGGCGAGGCACTTAGCAACTCAGTGAGACCCTGTCTCTAAATAAAATACAAAAAAGGGCTGGGGATGTGGCCCAGTGGTCGAGCGCCCCTGAGTTCAATCCCTGGTGCCACAAAAAAAAAAAAAAAAAAATTGGTAAATGGTGGATGAAAAACATCTTACACTGATTTTATTTAACTGAAGTGTGGCTTTAACCCTGTTTTTCAAATATTGAAACATTTTTACATAGCTGGAATTAAATCTTAGTTATTCAAATATTTTCTGACCTAGATATGTTCCAGAAGATTATGATAAAGGTCCTAAAAATAATTACATATGCATAATTGCTTTAAGGAACTTACCAGTGCAGGGTGCTATGAAACCTCACCAGGTTTAAGGGGCAGTGGGAGGCTTCTTTTTTGAGGAAATGTTATTCTAAATGAGCTAAAACTTTTGAAGGAATTGGCCATACCCAAAACAAAGCGGAGCTCCCTGGAGAGGGCAGCCCCTCACCCAGACCCTAGGGGTGTTCAGAGGGCGGCTGCAGATCGTATCTGCTACTCCACACATAACAGACTGAGGTGGGCTCAAATCTTATTTTTGCCAGTGTCTCAAATTCAGATTTTTCAGACTTTAAAAACAAGTCTAGTATTTTTCTAGGGCATTAGCATTTCTTTGGCATGTCTTTTGTGAATCTGATATTAGCCTCTGAATTTTAGGCCTTATATGTTGGCAAGCTCGTGAAGTTTCCAGGCCTTGAGCAGTCAGTAAGGACAGACTTTAAATCACTAAAATAACACAATTATCTTACATTCTTCTAGAAGGCTCTATGATATCTTTCTCTTTACTACTAAGTCTAGAAAACAATAACTGTTTGGTCAGGTAATATTATCAAATAACACTATTATTCCGTAGCAGTGAAATTACTACCCACCAGCTGTCTTAGTTTTTCCTCTTATGGACGTTTGCTCTCGTGTCAGCAAGCTGATGAAAGGGCAGATGAGTACAGGTAAAACCTTCTGCTCTGAACTGCCATGTTCCCATAGCCAGCATTATGAGGAACAGGTCCTCTGCCATTACAGCCAAAAACAAAAAAAACAAAAAAAACCCTGTTTACCCTAAGTGTGTGAAATGCTTCTTACCATTGTGCTTTCTCTAAGACCCCAAGTTCTCCCAGATTGGGTTTGGAGATATTTTACTCACAGCAACCTTGAGACACACACACTCATCCCTTTTACTAATGAAATGAGTGATTCTCATGCTTTTTCAGTATAATTTTATTTTTAAAGAGAGTGTGCTTTGTTCAGTGTAAGGTCCCAAGCACCTAAATGGCCTGTTAGCAGGAAGACAACATCAGTGTCCTCATTCCCTGAACAAGCAGGCCCTTCTCACCTCCTTAGGTGGCTCTGCAGGAAAAAAAGTGCAGTGTTTTCAACCTTCAAACAACTTTTAGAAACGTTCAGCTTATGAACTGTTATTCCAGTCAATCAAAACTATATCCAAAATGAATCCTTACCACATAAATCAGTTAAATGCTATAATAAAAATAGGCCACAAAAGTTTTAAAATATGTGTAGCAAAATTAAGGTGAAATGTGTAGTTTAACAGGATAAAGATGTACCAATATCACTCAACTACCTGCACCCATTTGCATGTTGACAACTGGCCTGTTGGTTCATTCCCAACAATATATTCAGCCAAATAGTATAAAATTCTGTTATTCAGGGATTGAACCCAAGGGCACTTCACCACTGAGCCACATGCCCAGACACCCCCACCCCCTTTGAAATTCTTAAAGAGAATTTAATCCAGTAATCTTAATTTAATAAGAAGACCTCCCTAAATTGCTTAGGGCCTCACTGAACTTTGAATTTGATCCTCCTGCCTCAGCCTCCCAAACTTCTGGGATTGCAGGTGTGCACCACACTCGTGGCTTGCTTTATTTATTTATTTATTTTTTGGTACTGGGGATTGAACTCAGGGGCACTCGACCACTGGGCCACAACCCCAGCCCTTCTTTGTATTTTATTTAGAGACAGGGTCTCACTGAGTTGCTAAGTGCATCGCCATTGCTGAGGCTGGCTTTGAACTCGCGATCCTCCTGCCTCAGCCTCCCAAAGTGCTGGGATTACAGGTGTGCGCCACCGCGCCCAGCTTGCTTTATTTATTTTTAATTTTTTAAATATTTATTTGCTTTAGTTGTACACAATGCATTTATCTCTACGTGGTGCTGAGGATCGAACCCGGGCCACACACGTGCTAGGCGAGTGCTCTACCGCTGAGCCACACCCCAGCCCTTGCTTTATTTTTTGATGTGTGATGGAAGTTATCTATACTGACAATCTAGGAACGTGGTAAATGCTAATTATTTTAATGTTTATTTCATATCCAGAAAATGGAAAAAGATTCTCCAGGGGAAAACTAAAATTAGTTTTTTAAAAGGCACTTGAAGGAAATTGGAACTTGAAATAAACAACTATGCCAGTTGGTGTATATGGTATGAATTGGATTGTATAAAGCAACCCCCAATTTGATAAAACTGTATCTCCAAAGACTGAGATAACAGAAATGTGAGTTCCACAAAATAAAAATATAACATAAGATAGTAACCATGTGGGGAATTTTACCCCAAAATATACTTGTGTTAAATTTTATTACTGAGAATAAAGTGCTTTATTCTCCTTGAGAAAGCTATTTTTATAAATATATACAGAATAATGTATTAAAGAGAAGTCACTTTTTTTGTTTTTGTCAATTGATCTTTTATTTATTTATATGTGGTGCTGAGGACTGAACTCAGGGTCTCCTCACACATGCCAGGCGAGCACTCTACCACTGAGCCAAAACTCCAGCTCCGTGTGTGTGTGTGTGTGTGTGTGTGTGTGTGTGTGTGTGTGTTTTGTGGGGCGGGGATTGAACCCAGGGCCTTGTACACGTGAGGCTATATCCCCAGCCCAGTGTACAAGCTTAAAGATATCCGAGCAGTGTCATCTGGCACAAAGCAGTACAACCCCCAGGTCCTACTGCTCGGGTCTGTGTGTCAGTCACGCGTCAGGACCGGCTTGAGTGCTTGAGACCTTGCAGTTCTCCTGAACATGGCTCCCGGTCTGGGGAGGGCCAAAGCACAGCAGTACTGTGAACCAGTGTCTACAGAAGGATCCATGCTTTACCAGGACACCCCCTGTAAGTGACAACACTTGGCCCTGTGTTGTAAGATGGTCCTGTGACAAACAAAAAACTGGAATATAGACATGATGTAGTCTGAGTCAAAACATTAACCTCTGGTTTCCACATTCTGTTAATCAGACAAAATTGTTTTCATAAGCCCAAAGTGAGTGTTCAATGATTACTAGAGAAACACTAAAAATGTTTATTCCAAGTTTTGTTTTGGTTGGGTTTGTTACTGGAGACTGAACCCAAGGATGTTGTACCACTGAGACACACCCCAGGCCTTTTTATTGAGAGATGGACTCTCACAAAGTTGCCCAGGATGGCCTTGAACTTGGCATCTTCCTGCCCCAGCCTCTCAAGTAGATGGGATTAGAGGTATGCACCAACAAGCCCTGCCTGATCAGCATTTTCTAATTGGAGCATTTAAAACAAATGGGGGGGGGGGGGGACGGGTTGTTAAAAATGTCTGACTCAAGCCGGGCGTGGTGGCTCACGCCTGTAATCCCAGCACTTTGGGAGGCTGAGACAGGAGGATCGCGAGTTCAAAGCCAGCCTCAGCAATGGCGAGGCACTTAGCAACTCAGTGAGACCCTGTCTCTAAATAAAATAGAAAAAAGGGCTGGGGATGTGGCCCAGTGGTTAAGTGCCCCTGAGTTCAATCCCCGGTACCACACACAAAAAAAAAAAAAAAAAAAAAAAAAGTCTGACTCAAAAATATACTCACCTATTTCCAAATATACTTTTCACAATACTGACATTATTGGCTGGTGAATAAATCAAAGCCAGACAAAGCCTTTTAGTTGCAATCACCAAGCCAGAACCAGCTTGTGTCAGAACCAGCTGGAAGCATGTCTTCTTCTATGCCCTCTACTTGTAAGCAATGAAATGAACCAAAACGCAAAGGCAAATAGCATTTACTGATGACCTTCATCCTTTCCATAACACAATTTTCCAAAAGGATCCCATAAACTCAAGGCTTTTAGAGAATGGTTGTGGAAGCAAGTGTTTTCAGGTCCAGGCTCAGAAATAATTCTGTTAACCTGAACTGTTCCTTACTAGTTTAGTCACCGTTCGTTAGGGTGCGATTCACTCAGTGGGGGCGTAGGTACCACACAACCTTCATCTTTACCCACCTCATCACACACAATATAGCTCATCACAAAGCAGTTCTGTCATTACTCAAAAACAGTTAATTGGTCAACACTAGTCATGATTCCCATAAGATTTGTGGTGGCTATTGTATCATCAAAATCTTTTAAGCTTTATGTTCAGGGGCCTTGTATTTACCTGCTTAACTTTTTAGAATATCTCAATATTTCAAATTAAATGCAAGCAGGAGAAACTATCAAAAAGTAAATACTGTGTGTTCAGTCCACCTCATTTCCTAAAGCAAAGCAGCAGGGTTGCAAACAAGCCCACACCAAATTTCTTTCAAGCATGGCTCCTCACTCCCCTCAAGTTCCCTTGGCTGAAACCTACAATTTGCAGTGTATTTTATTTGCATTAACAAGAAGAAATCAACGTGGACAAAGATTGGGGAACTACTTGGGACAAAAGGCAAACATAAGCTTCAAGGGAAATTGACTACACTACCTATAGACCCACTTGGCTTGGAGAGGATAAAAATACAAAAACCTGTCTGCTTGTTAAGATGACAGCTACATTTGTTATACTTTACAATTTTAGTCATTGACTAAGAACTCATTCAATGACTTTAGAATGAATTATAGATGGATTAGTGGAAAACAGAAGATTTGCTTTTTTGATGGGCTTTTGTAACAATATGGTTCGAATTCTTCAGATGAAGCCAGGCACAGCAGCACACACCTGTAATCCCAGAGCCTGGGAGGCTCAGCCAAGAGGAACCTAGGTTCCAGGCCAGCCTGAGGAAATTAACCAGACTATCTCCCCACCCCCACCACAGGGGGAAAAAAAAGTAGAGGGGTGGAGGGCTGGAGATGTAGCTCTGGTAAAACACCCTTAGGTTCAATCCTCAGTACAGGGGGGTGGGAGTGGATTCTTCAGGTAAACTGAGTTGGTGTAGTCCAAGCACTGACCCATACTTAGAACATTTTAAAAATCAAAGATCCCTTCAACTTTTAACCACTGATCAGAAAGGGTAATTTCTAAACCATTTACCTTATGGAGCCAAAGGATAAGACTGCTATAGTCCATGATATTAACTCTTCCTTTGGCAGTACGGATTTCCATCTAAAAATTTAATACATGATAAAACTTACCTTAAAATTAAAATTTAAAGTATGACCAGGAAGTATACTGAAGCACTGATAAATAAGTTCAGTGAACTATGAGTCTTGCCATACTTGAGAGGAAGCAGTCTATGTCTACTCACGTGCTTAAAGACACTGCAGATCTGTGAGATCCAATTATTTTGCCTCCCCCACCCCACCATCAACTCCAGAAAAACAATCCTTGAGAAGACACCAATCATAAATCTTGATATTTTGCTACTAGATTGACAACATATATTAGAAAATAGCTTGCAAATTATGAGACTGGTAAGCTCTCCATTTTGAGAATACCCTTGTATCCTTTAGGCAGCACGTGCAAGAGCTTTAAATTTCTTAAAATGTAAGAAGACAACAGAGTCCTCACCATTATATTCTTTACTCTTCAGTCCTTTCCACTAATTCACAATTTGAGCTACAAGTGGGATTAATATTTACTAATCTAGTCGGATTCTACATTTGTTTCAGATTGCTCCACTTTCTCCCTAGTTTTGACAATTTATTTGGATTGGTCCTTACATTCTCACATAAGAGACAGACTTGGGTTTCTGCTTTATTATTTCCTGGTATCCACAGCAGAAGTTTAGCAGCATAGTTTAAATAATAATTAACAAGTGAAAAAGTTTTCCACAATATTTTTGTACTCCATCATACTAGAATAACTGAACTGTAATTTCTATACAAAAAAATTTGATTAGTATACCAACTACTGATGGGAAGTATGGAGCTGGTTATTTGTTATAAAAGGGCAAAGCAAAAGGACCATTTCCTAGCCACTTAAAAAAAGTCACTTGAGAAAAATAAACACAGTGGAGTAGGAAGGAAAACATGTACCTTTAACAATGCTTTTGCATTCTCCTGATAAATAAACCTCTAATTTTTTTCAGTTGACACAAATTCCCCTTGTACTGACAAAGAGATTAAAATCCTTCAAGAGTTTTCAATCCCGGTAGAGTTAATAAATTGTGTTCTGATTATTCTAGAGAGAAAATAAAAGCTAGAAGAGGGACCAGGAGTGTCATGTGCACCCAATATTATTCTACATGAAGTGTCAACAAAGTTTAGAGGGCTTTGTGGTGCATCTTAATGTCTGGACAGTGCTGCCCTCAGTATTTTCATTGATTTGTTTCATAACCTCTTTTCCCATTTGTGCTTGTAGGTTTTCGAGTTTTTTTCCTAAAACTAAGTCTTTACCTCCATTTTCTTTTTTTAAAAAAATATTTATTTACTTTAGTTGTACACAATGCAATGCATTTATGTTTACGTGGTGCTGAGGATCGAACCCGGGCCGCGCATGTGCAAGGCGAGCACTCTGCCGCTGAGCCACAACCCCAGCCCCTCCATTTTCTTATTAAAAACCAATTTCCTGTTTTGGGTACAACTCTCTACTATTTGGAAAATATACTTGTCATAATTTTTCATCTTCTGAAAATAACTGTAATATCATTCCGAGTATTACTACATTAAACAAAAGATTTAATCAGAGATTTTTCACTTTAAAAAAAAAATTGAATGACCACCCTGGGAATTATCTGAAAATGGGATAAATTTTCCTTTTATTTATAAGTTACTACACATTGTCAACACGCCCTTTTAAGATAAGTAGAATATGGGGGAAAACACCTTTTAAACCTCAACTTTAAATGTTTGCAACCTTTTTTTTTTTTTCCTTAATATGCTTGGTATAATTAATCTCTCAAAGTAAGTAAAAAACATATCTGAATACTTCAAAACCCTTTTTTTAAAAATCCATAAATGAATAAAATCATATAGGACTCTGGACATACACAACCAGGTTTTTAAGTTATTTTTTCACATATACCATCAAGTTACTTCAAGTGCAATAATGGAAACCTAAGCACTTCTTCCTGGACCAGTTCACATTCGCTGTCACCTTTGTCTCTTTCTCAAGAGAAATAGAGACCAATCCTAAACATTAAAGTACATCTGTGCATTAAGTCCCTGCGCATTCTTCATAAAGTAGAAAAAAGTCAAACATGTTCTAGTGCTCAATGTAAACATTTTAACTATTATTTATTAATTTTCCTTAAAGGTACTTAGGAGTGTGTGTGTTATGTATTTAAAGTTAACCTTAGGAATAGCACCATAACCAAAAACCCCGTAAGAACGCTTTTCTCCATAAGCCCTTGGATTTACTTTAGAAGTTGAGAAGCCACCATTGTCAACATCCTTTTTAAAGTCACCAGGTTCATTCTTGCCTTTTCTGATAAAACAAAATACTATTAAACCAAAATACTACATCTATACCCATGGGTGTCTAAGCATTTTGGACAAAAAGAAAAATTACGTTAATTACCAGCCACTCGATGACCAGTAAATTCAAAGAACGAAAACAGTTCTATTAACGATGCTGAAACTGTCAATGTATTGTTTGGACAAAAGAATTTATGTATTTATGAATATTTCATATTTATTTAAGGATCTTTTGGTACCCTTTTGTAGATGATGGTAAACATGGAGTTATAACCCTGAGAACAGATATAAAATAGAGAAGCTTTGGAAGAGTTTAAATAAATGAATGGATCACCAGTTCTTAAAGTTAGGGATATAAAAGGCATCCCATTAATTTTTTTCAGGTCAACAAAGACAATTATCCTGACTCTGTCTGTCTCCTGCACAGTTAACAGGAGCTCTGAGAAGAAAAGCATTATTATCCTTTGTGGTGACAGAGTTCTCTAAACCAAATGATGAGGCAGGCATCCACCTGTCTCAGTTGTAATGTCCAAAATCGTCCTTCCCCTTGCATCAGACCAGAAAGAAAAAGTGCCTCCTACCATGTCAAATGGAACAGACAAACTAAGAGGTAAGAACACTTTAAGAACATTCTCTAACATTGATACCAGAGTCAGATATTTTTCCTGTCTGCCACCTCAAGGAAACATGGGAAAAGAGGGTTAATCTTGTCTAAACCCAAACACAATTAGTGCCAATAAGTAACTTAAAAGGCACAATACCGAACAGACCTTTTAACTACCAAAAATGTAAACCATTTCAGGCACAAACACTCTAGGAATGGCCTACAATGTCTGGAGTAGCATAACCTATCAAGTAAAATGTATTTGGCTTGAAAATAAGTGTACTATGGTATCTGGGATGATGTGATAAAAAGTTTCAACTTTAAATGCATTCAAAAATCATTTCCTCACAAAATATGACAGTTTCTTATATTTAGACTAGAGGTCACTATAGAGAGACGTAGTTGCTCCAGAGAAGAACCCTCAGGGTGGCACCTGGCGGCAGTCAGCTACACCAGAGCTGAGAATGGCACTTCTGTTCTCACAGACACCATCTGCAACTGCACTCAGCAAAACTCAGCTCTGAAATTTTAATATAGATGGGGAAATCTCCATAGAACTTAAATACTCTTTCAGCTCTGTACACTGCTAAAGAACATACTTTCCCTAAATCTAAGGCACACAAACTCCTCTATTTCAGAGTAAGATTATGGAAGAGCAAGATTTTGGTTAAACCCCTTACAATGGAAACCAACAGAAAACAAATTACATAACATTTTGTTAGTGCACAATTTAAAAGAAAATGCAATGACTATGCTCTGGCCTTAGAGATTTAAAATATGCACTCAAAACATTAAAAAATAATTTACCAGCACTTTATAAATTCAAGTTTATAAAATAAAAGTGATTATGCTTTCCTTAAAAAGAAAAAAAGACCCAACAGAATTTAAAAAGAAAACTGGAAACCATTTCAATGAAAATGACCAAATCTGGTATAATGCATTCTACTCAAGTAGCCGGAGAAAACAGGAGGTGGGGGGAGTTGGGGGGGGGGGGGGGGGTACCTTGCCTACTAATCATGGTTACACTTTCCATGATTATAATGTCAGTATGCACATAATATTTAAGAAGAATTTGTAAACATAGGTCATGTGAAATTGTTCTCTACTTATAGGACAGGGGATAGAAACTACCACCTCTGGACAAATTCAGAAAATAACTGCATGGCACTTGCTACCATAAAAGTAATGCTCATCGGTTTTGGTAACCAGGATGTCTAGTGTTTAACATATTTCAAACTCTTGCTATATATAGTCAAATACTGTCAAAGTAGATCTGCCCCCAAAATGAAGCATATTTTGGCACCTGTGCTAAATGCTGCTACAAAGACCAGCAAGTGCAAACAAAAATAACAGTCATGATTTAGTCACATTCATAACTTTTCATAGAAAAATATAAATATATTCCCTGAATTGTAAGACAAAAAAATTCAAACAGCCAGCTTTCACCATCAATTCCAGTCCATTTCCTCCTTAAATGAACTGGCTCTCCCTCAAAGTCATAAGGTGCAATCATTAAACTCTAACACATTTTCTAAGCTTTTATCATCATCCCCATCATGGTATCTCACGGTCCTTCTACCCTGATTTCTCGTTTTTATTTTTGAACGTCGAAGAACTCTTTTAGATTTTGCATAGTCCAAATCCTCCCAGTCATTATCATCCACATTTAACCTAGGACGTTTGCTTTGTCTTTGCCGTCTCATAGTTTTAGATACATTAGTTGTAAAAGTTTTACCTTTTCTAACTACTTTTGCTTTTCCTTTTGTTTTCCTCCTTTTGGTTTTTGTGTTATCAGTACAGTCAACATCTGATTCAGTTAGAGATCCCACATCGGATGATTTGGGACTGGTGTCAGGTCCACACCTTGTACTCCCAGTTGCTTCAACTGTTTTCCCATTTTCCGATTCAGGATGCAGTCTCTTCCTTCTTACTTCTGCCTCTGCTACTGCCTGTGAGTCATGAATCACTTCCGTCTTACTGAAAGGTGCCTTTCCATATGTTCTGAGTCTTCTGCCATTCCACCTGCGTAGCCCATAATTCAATTCTTCTTCAAAATTACTTTCTGCAGTTGCTTTCTGCACGAAGGTTGACTCAGAAGAAAGTTTTCTACTGACCTCACTCCCTGGAACATGGTTTATTGAATCCTCTTCTGAAGACCCAATAGAGGAATTCTTTGTCTTAGAATGTACATTTGTGTTGTGATTATTGATACGACTGTTGTGTTCTGAATTCCAAATGCCTTCAGAGTCGGAGTCTCCATTTAAAGACCTACTAAAACTTCCAGCACTCCTTTCTGCGTCAGGTTCAGGTGGCTCACCATCACAAGCACACTGCTTATTTGGCACTTCACAGTGTGCATCTTCCTCACAATCGCTCGGTATCTTCCTAGCTGTGGTACAAGCTGTAGGAGGGGGCTGTTTCTTTCCCCGTTTGCTTCTGGTGCACACACTTTCTGAACTGATGTCTTCTGCGTCGCTCCTGAGCCTGATGGTACTGGCAGCCATAGCTGAAGTACTTCGTGTGATCCTCAGTGAGCCTGTTCGGACTCTGGATGACTTCTTAATCACCTTTGAATTGGTCTCCGAGTCACTGGAGCAGACCCTTTTCTTGGAAACTTTTCTGCTTTGCCCATTGTCTTGTGGTGCCAAATCTAAAAATTAAAGAGTATTCCTTTAATCTTAGTTAAGAGTAAACAATTCTAACATTTGAAACAAATCCAGCATTCTTACTAACTTGGATGGGGGGTGTCAGTGAAAGGGATGGCCCCTAAGTCTTAATTTTTTTTTTTTTTTTTTTTGTGGTACCAGGGATTGAACTCAGGGGCACTCGTCCTCTGGGTCACATCCCCAGCCCTTTTTTGTATTTTATTTAGAGACAGGGTCTCACTGAGTTGCTAAGTGCCTCGCCATTGCTGAGGCTGGCTTTGAACTCGCGATCCTCCTGCCTCAGCCTCCCAAAGTGCTGGGATTACACGCGTGCGCCACCGTGCCCGGCGTAAGTCTTAATATTTTAAAGTGACTTTTTCAGGCTCAGCCCATTCACAAACACAGCAAATCCCAAGTCCTTAAAACTGCAGTACAGACTAATACAGACTAAACTATTAACCACTGCACAAGTTTCAATCACACTACCTTAACCTTAGCTTTAGCTGTCTTCTGCTTTTTCACTTTATCAATCCCCATTTTCTAGAAGTATGATCTTTATTCAGCAGTTATTTCACTACTACCATTATTTGTAAAATGGACAATGATAATAGTACCTACCTCATAAAAGATAATAGTACTAAACATTTTTTAGTTTAATACTGAGAAGTTCTTAGGTAAACCCTGTAACTGTTCTGTTAGCTGCTATCATTATTACTTACAGTTCAACCAGTCCTACTTCTTTTCTTCCTCCTCTGAAGCTGTCCCTACCATGGCTTATATATAGGAGAGCTTCTGATTTTCTCAAGCCCTTCTCCACAATATCCCATCATCAACAGAAATGGTGAAATCTTAATAGGTATGCAAAATAATTTCGCATACACGAGACTTTAAAAGACGAACAGAATGCATGCAGTAGGTAAAAACAGCAAAGAGAAGTTTCAAGAGGAAAAATAATTGAGGTATCTAACAGGGAAAGAAGACTGAATTAAATCAGTGAACCAAAATAAATATTAATAATTACCATTTATGACAGTGTTTGGCTTTTCCTTTATTTTGTCATCATCAGAATCTAAATCAGTTTCAGACACATGATTGGACAAACATTGAGGCACACCAAGAGGTTCACACTTCAAGTTTCCTGAAATTGGACTCATTTCCATTTTGCGACATCTGCCATCTTCTCTATCTTTTTCTTCAGATTCTGAGTCTTCAGAATCACTTAAGATCTTTGCTTTTTTAAAGAAATTTACATTCTTGCGAAACTTATTGTCTCCTGGTTCAGAGTCTGCTTCCTCTGAGATGCTCTCTGCCTGAAGTTTCTGCCCAGACACCAAAGGGCCAGCAGTTCTGTTATGTCCATCATCTGAATCATGACTTTTAGAATCTTCCTCAGAAGACTCTATTTTAAGAAATTTTGTTTTAGAAGTTGCTGGAGTATGGGACTTAAAACCATTAGTGTGCCAATTTTTCCGGGCTACCCGCAAATCACTTTCTGACTCTGAATCTCCATTTTCAGAGTCATTGACAGTGTTCCAGGCAGCACGAGAACTGGATGCTGGTAATGGCTGATCTTGATCTTTTAGCTCCTCCTCTTCAATTTCTGACTTGAGGCTCTGATCATCATCAGAATTATGTAGTAACTTTTTCCTAGCTACAGCAGAAGCATTGCGATGAGGCAGCTTCCGACCAGAGCACACACTTTCAGAACTAGAATTTTCTTCTACATCACTCATTAGCTTTATCTTATTGGCAGCCACAGCAGCACACCTCCGTAGGACTTTTCGATTACCTCCAGCTCTGGCTTTTAGAATTTCACTGGTCTCTAATGAATTGTTATCAGAATCACTCAAATAAACTCTCTTTCGAGTGGCTTTTCTACCACATCCATTTTCTAAACAAACAGGACCTAGAAATAAAACAATAATAACATTAGAAAGGGTTTTCTTTTTTTTCCTTTTTGTGGTACCAACGATCGAACTCAGGGGCACTCGACCACTGGGCCACGTCCCCAGCCCTTTTTTGTATTTTATTTAGAGACAGGGTCTCACTGAGCTGCTAAGTGCCTTGCCATTGCTGAGGCTGGCTTTGAACTCGCGATCCTCCTGCCTCAGCCTCCCAAAGTGCTGGGATTACAGGCATGCGCCACCGCGCCTGGCTAGAAAGGGTTTTCTTATTTGAATACTTTTAAGTCACTATTATTTCAGTGATTTTCCTTTTTTTTGGTGCCAGGGATTGAACTCAAGGGCACTTGACCACTGGGCCACATCCCCAGCCCTATTTTGTATTTTAATAGAGATAGGGTCTCACTGAGTTGCTAAGTGCCTCGCCATCGCTGAGGCTGGCTTTGAACTCATGATCTCCTGCCTCACCCTTCCATGTGCTGGGATTACAGGCGTGCGCCACAGCATCGGGCTTTTCCTTGTTTTTTAATGCTAAAATTTATTTCATTTCCAAATCCAAAAAAACTCAATGGACATTTCACAGGTAGATGGATTAAATAATCAATAATGCATCCACCGTGCAAATCTGGTAAATCTCTTACCAGATTTTCTTTGAGCAGCTCTATTTCTGGTCACCCTGAGATTGCTGCCTCTGGACAGCCCACCACGCAAGGAGGATTCACGAGCTCTTGAACTCTCTTTGCTTTCCTCTGAACTATTTGAAGCTGAAGAGGATGAAGAGGTAGCTAAGGAATCTTCCATTTCACTTTCTAGGAAAAACAAAGTGTAAATAATTATACATGCACACACACACACATTCTCTTTATATACATATAAGCTAGCCATTATTTCTTAAACTACTAAAAATACTCAATATGTTTTAAGAACTATTTCAAAGAAAAGCTGACAAAATTCTTGATAACAAAACCTTTTCTGAGGGACTGGAGTTGTAGCTCAGTGGTAGAGTGCTTGCACAGCAGGTGAATTGCACTGGCTTTATAAAGGTATTATGTCCATCTACAACTAAAAAAAATTTCTTTAAAGCTTTTCTTTGAAATAGTTCTTAAAATCAGTATCCATATCAAGTCTATGCTTGTATTTCTAAACGATATAACTAATTTTATACTAGATTGAGAAATTTCCTAAGAAAAATTATAAACAAACTTTAATTTAAAAGCCTAATTAGTACTTCATTCTGTAGTACCATTATGAAGAGTTTTTAAAGACACAACCAGTTCATTTCAGAAAGTGTCATCTTTCGCTCTAACAGCCTTGCCTGACAACATGGCTGTACCACATGTGCACTCAGATCCAAAAAGGTGGTTTTTACATGCTTAACACAAGGTAGGGATCAAGATAAAGAAATACTTTAAATAGCATGGGTAGTTTTTGCCACTAGTCTACTTCATTAAGTACATGCACCAGTGTTAGCACAAGATAGAAATTCCTAATTTCCTGTTCCATCTGCCACTCATTTCTTTAATGAAATAAAAATTTCATCAATTAGCAGAAACACATAGATAAAAGACAGTATTTCGGTCCATAATCAACCCAACTCTATTTCAGAGAAGAAAGTGGCTATCAGAAGGATATCAGACACTAAATTGTGAAAATGCTGTTTGCCCACCTCAAATGTTTCTCCTCAACTCCACCAACCACCACCTGCCTCCTATGTCCAGACCCTTGCCCTCTCCAAACTGGTAATCTTCCTGGAACTCCTCACTCACACAGGATCCAATGAAGAAAGGACTGACAGTATCTACAATGTGTGTGCATCCCACCTATTTAATTCTAACTTCTCCTATTTCCCCAAAATGTAGTCTGTGCACATGCAAACTGCCTCCTCTTTTCCCTTAATGCTTTCCTCCTAACTGCTCCCTGATTGAAAAGCATTCCCTTGTTCTCGGTCCCATTCTGTTAACCCAGCACACTCTGACTGGACACTGTATTCTAAATGTATCCCTTAAGATACTGTGTAAATCCAACATGGTATACACTTCAACTTGTTTACCTGACCTCTTCAACCCTGAATATCTCTGCCAAGTTGGTTAATCTGTAGCATTTTACCACAGCTCACTTCCATTTCAAATTTTTATATGTAACTGTATTTTTTAAAAAATATTTGTTTGCTTTAGTTGTACACAATGCCTTTATTTTTACGTGGTGCTGAGGATCGAACCCGGGCTGCGCACGTGCCAGGCAAGTGCTCTACTGCTGAGCCACAACCCCCAGCCCTGTAACTGTATTTTTTCCAATATCATCGATACCACTTAACCATCAATACCATATAATAAAATATTGGATAATATAAGACATACAAAAAGCATTAAATTATAATGGTATCAAAAGTCACCACAATCACCCACTAAAATACTAAAGGATACGAACACCACAGCCTCATTTACACACTGTCCTTTTTCCCCAATTTTTTAACTGGCACACTATAATAATTGTATAATGGTGAGATTTGCTGTACGCTTTCATACATGCACACAATAATATAATTTGGCGGATATACCCCAGTGTTTCCCCTTTCCTTTCCCTCATCTATTGGTCTCCCTTCAATTTTCATGGAATTCTCCCACATAGACCTTTCTTTCCCTTTTCCTCTTTAGTTCCCACATTCAAGAGAAAACATACGACCTTTGACTCAGTTTATCTTTATACAATGCTACTAAAGCACTGGCATCAGTTATACTTACGGCTACCAAATGGCAACGGCATAAAGTTAGAATTTACAAGGTCAGCTTTGCAACTGCATGATCATCAACAATTTTTTTTTTTAATTAAAGATAAAAATATGTCAATTTGGGGGCCAGGTGCAAAGGCACACGCCTTGTAATCCCAGCAGCTTGGGAGGCTGAGGCAGGAGGATCCTGAGTTCAAAGCCAGCGTCAGCAATTTAGTGAGACCCTGTCTGTAAATAAAATATTAAAAGGGGCTGGGGATATGCCTCAATGGTAAAGTCAAATTCTGAACACGAAGAGTGAATATTTAAACCGCAGTATTTAAAATTTGGAGGATTCAAATTTAAATGTTGCTGTATCATTTGCAAAGCACAGTTCTTATCAAACATTCTAACTGTTCCATTTATTACTTCTGTTTCAACTACTCAACTGTTAAGCACCTTCAGTTTCAGGGTCATGCTTTTATTACACTCTCCTCTAAACCTGCAGTAAGTGCCAATGTTACATAGGGCATCCATCAGTTGAACAACATGATGTTCTGCTTCTTACCAGACAGCACAGAATCATTTCTTAGAGGTACAGGTCTACTTCTTCTCATCCTTTCCGATGATCCTGCTGAATCTGAAGAGTCTCCAGAAGTGAGACCTGAAGAGACGCCAGCACTTGCCTTGTGAGCTGCAGAGGAAGCTGCCCTACTTGAGGTAGACTGGGCAGGAGAACCCACCAACGCGGGAAGTGCTTTTGTCTGAGATTTTAACTGCTTCCGCTTGACATTTCTAGTGAAAAGATATAAAGAGAAGAAGTAATATTAATAAATCACAAAGGAAGCTGGTTCAAAAATATCTAGATACAAGTATATCATTTCTTAATCTGAGAATGATTTTATGATCAAAATATTAAAATATTAACTACTAACATCTTATTCTGGCATGGATTATATTAGTATTTCCTTATTCTGACATTTGTATTCAAATGAGTAGCAATGAACAAATGATCCAAGTAACAGTTATATAATGAATACCTTAGGTTCTTTGGATAAAATACTAACACACACCAACATTTATGTAACAACAGGCATTCATTTACTATAAATCCTGTTTTACATTTTTTGGCAGCATTGGGGATTGAACCCAGGGGTCTCCCACTAAGTTACTTCCCTAGCCCTTTTTGATTCTGAAACAGGGTCTTGCTAAATTGAGTTCCTTCTGCCTCTGCCTCCCAAATCTCTGGAATTACAGGGGTGCACCACTACACCTGGCTATAACTATGAAAAAGAGCCTAAAAACAAGACATAACCTTCTCTCTACTCTCTTATTACATGTTCCTAAGGACAGTATAAAAGAAAGAGCAGAAGCTAACAAAATCTGAATAGAGGGAAAAATTTTTTTTAAAAAAGGATCAGACCAAGCTGTGTTTCCAAGACCAGACTGTTTGCAGCCTAAGCACCTGTTCACCATGGTTGCCTCCTGAGCCATGAATCATGGGGAAGAGTGAAGTTTAAGACAAGTTACAAATCTGAGTAATATTCATGTTCAGATAGTCTTATTTTCTTTAAACTGTCTTTTAAGGGAAACTCCAAATAAGCACTTTATTTTTTTAGATGTTGCTAGACCTGCATTTTCTTTATTTATATGCATGCTGAGAATGGAACCTAGTGCCTCACACATGCAAGGCAAGTGCTCTACCACTGAGTCACAAATCCAGCCCTCACAATTCTTTAAAGCACTGTTTTTATAATAAAGACATTATGAACCTATGTTTTGTTTGGTATTGAGGATTGAATACAGGGAAGTTTAACCACTGAGCTGTGCCCCAGCCCTCTTTTATTATTTTTTATTGTGGGACAGGACAATCTTGCTGAGGCCTTACTAAATTACTGAGGCTGGCCTCAAACTTGCAATCCTACTGCCTCAGTCTCCCAACGTCACTAGAATTAAAAGTGCGCAACACCATGCCCTCCCCCCGCACCACCGCCTTTTTTTTTGGGGGGGGGGGCGGTGATGCTGGGGATTGAACCCAGGGCCTTGTGTATGTAAGACAAGCATGCTACCAACTGAGCTATATATCCCCAGCCCCAAACTAAACAAAAAAATCTAAGACAAAGTGGTAACACCTCAAGAGTAGGTTTGCTTTCCCTGTTTGATCTTATGTCCTTCTGAACCGATATCGTTATACCTTTCTTTAGTATAAAGAGATCAGAACAGGCTTTTTCAACGAAAAAATATATTAAAAATATGTACAGTCAAATCCAAACTGAGATTCACTTTATAAATGGATGACTCTTCACAAATACCTATCAAGAAAATAAAAAATGACTGTAAACAATATTCCAGACTAAAATACACCAAACAGATACAGCACCTAAATGTGATGCATGCTCTTGGACTGGACCTGGAGTGGGATGGGAGAGAGGAGTGATTGCCCTAACGACATCACTCAGTCAAATGTAGGAAGATGAAGTATTTGGTTACAACTTGAATGTCATTCTTAGCAAATACTCAGTAAGTACTGACAGGTAAAGAAATATGTTAGAAAGTCTTTTTCAATGATTCAAAAGAAAAAGTACACATACATAATAAAAAAAAATACAGCACTGCACAATGACCAATGACATTCCAGTCAACGATGGGTCACATATACAATGGTGATCCCGTATTACCTAAACGCAGTCACGACCATCTTAGTCTGTGTAAGCACACTGTAAAATGACAAAAATCATCCGATGATGCGTTTCTCAGAATGGATCCTATAGTTAAGCAAAGCACAACTGTATTAAACCAAAAATAAAGCAAATGTGGCATAATGTGAACAACTGGTGAGCCTAAGAATATATAGAACCTCTTTGAATTATTCTTCTTTGAATTATTCTTGCAATTTTTCCGTAATTCTGTAATTATTTAAAAAATGAAAATTTAAAAAAAAAGATGAGTGAAGATTCACATAGTACTCCATATAGACTGTGTGTTATGAATTACAAGTTGCAACAGCTGAACAAGAACTGAGTCATTTACCCAGTTGGGTATGTGTATGTGTCCCAACATGTTCTATGATTTTAAGCATGGAGAGCCAAGGATGTGTCACCAAATCCTCTCATTCAAAAAGCAAAAATAAAATGGCTGAGAGTGGGATATCCAACTTCTGAACAGGAACCTTCACTGGACAGCAAAAAAAGAATGAATTAAAAAATGGGTAATGTGGTGAAAGGCAAGCAGTTTTGTTGCGAAGTGTGCTCAGTGCCACACTGTGGAAAAGGCAAACAAAAGACTGGGCCAAACCTCCATGGACTATTTGGGTGGAAGACTGGTCAGGCTGCTGGATTCTCTTACACAGATGCCAACAAGAACAAAGGCAGCACCTCGGAAGAGGCTACACGGATAGAGTATTTGGAGAATCCCAAAAAGTACACCCCAGGAACAAAAATGATCTTCAAATGGCATCAAGAAAAAGGGAAGAGGATCAAACTTAATAGCTCAAAATAGCTATTAACGAGTAATTGCCACTGCCTTATTTATTACCAAACAAATCTCATGGCTTTTTTATGTGCACCTTTTAATTGATGTGATACATCAGGATTCAGATCATGAATGACAGAATATTTCTGTTGGATAGTCCTGATTTAAGTAAAACTGAGAGGGTTGAATTAATATTTTGATTATAATCAAAGTTCACTAAGTTCTATAAATGTTTTTCCTTTTTAAACTTATGATTAGACTTCATTAGTAATGTTCAATATTTCACAAAATATTGGTGAATGTCATCTCAAAACTGATTTTATATTTATGTTTATATAACATTATATGAATATTTATGGGGGAAATACCTTCACTATCTCAAAACAAAGCAGTGGCGCACGCCCGTAATCCCAGCAGTTGGGAGGCCGAGGCAGGAGGATCATGAGTTCAAAGCCAGCCTCAGCAATGGCAAAGCACTTAGCAACTCTTTAGAGCAATTCAATGAAACCCTGTCTCTAATAAAATACAAAAAAGGACTGTGAATGTAGACCAGTGGTTGAGTGCCCCTGAGTTCAATCCTCGGTACCAAAAAAAAAAAGAATTTTTAACACTTCTCCCGAAAATAAAATTAAATTTTAAAACTGGCTGAACTATCGACCATTTCAGAGCTCTGGAAATTAAAAGAAGGCATAAAACAAAGCACTTGCTCACAAAAACTCCTGAACTTAGGTGACATAGCATGGGGATTTACAGCACCAATTTTGAGCTGTTCCCAGACAAAAAGACAAACACACCCCAATTCTCTGGGGATGATGGCTGTGAGGATCAGTGAGGGAGGCACTGGCCTGGATCTGGCATCTCTACAGAAAAGCTGTACACCTGAAGACACTGACAACACTCAGGACTAAGGACAACACAGCAGAGACAACAGCACTCTGCCTTTAGGCTGTGACACTAGAAGCCACCAAGATTTCAACCAAGTACAAAAGGGAGATCCAAGAACAGCTGCTTCCCTAGCATAAGAGGAGCTGGGTTCCCACTACAAAAAAAGTAAAAATAAAAGGGAAGATCTAGGGAATGAGATGCCAGGGAGTCTTTAAAAAGCTCCCTCACTCCCCAATAATCTGGAAGAATGCACACATATGCAATAAGCCCAGTTTATTTATTCATGTTGGCTGTTCTTGAAATCCTGTCTGGAAAAACAAAAGCAGAAAGTGAAAGCCAAGGCCACCTTGACTGACTTGTGAAGTTTGCCCTATTACTAAGCACATGGACCTCAGAATATATATGGAAAATTTTCTGACCACTAATCCAAGGAAGACAAACTCAAAAAAGAAAAATAAAAATCTTTCAAATGAGGGTGGGAGTTACAGTGGGGACAGCAGGGGCAGGCAGTTCAGTGGCTGTGCCCTATAGGGAGGACAGACTCTATAGGATGAGTCCAGGCAAGTCACTGGACAAAACCACAAAACCATCACCACTATAATCTGTTAGCAACAGTAGAACAGTTTTCCAGAACTATGGTATCACCTCATTTGATATGCCCAGTTTAACAAAAAATTATGAGATATACAAAGAAACAGGAAAGGACAACCCATTCACAAGGGAAACATTCAACAGAAAATAACCCTGAGAGGACCCAGATATCGTTTAGTTTAACAAATACTAACATTTAAATCAATTACTCTAAAAATATCCAAAGGAAATCATGATTACAGAAGAAAATTCTAACAATGATTCAAATACAGAATAAAGAAGAGACAAATATTACAAAAATAGAAATCCTACAGTTAAAAAGTACAATAAATAAATGAAATAAATATTCAGATTTGAGCTAGCAGAAGCAATCAGTGACCTTGAAGACACATAGCTACTGATTATCCAGTCTGAAGAACAGAGAGAAAAAAAAAGAAGAAGAAAAATGAAGAGAGTCTTGGAGATGTACAGGATACCAGCATATGTGTAATGGGACTCCCAAAGAAGCAAAAAGAAACAGAAAGAAAAAAAAAATACTTAAAAGAAATACTGATTAGAAACCGGGCCAGTGGCTCATGCCTGTAATCCCAGCACTTGGGAGGATGAGGCAGGAGGATCGTGAGTTCAAAAGCAGCCTCAGCAATGGGGAGGCACTTAGCAACTCAGTGAGACCCTGTCTCTAATAAAATACAAAAAAAAAAAGGCTGGGAATGTGGCCCAGTGGTTGAGTGCCACTGAATTCAATCCCAAGAAAGAAAAGGAAAGGAAAAGAAAAGATTAAAGGGGAAGGGGGAAAGAAGAAAGAAAGAAGAGAGAGAGAGAGAGAGAGAGAGAAAGAAAAGAAAAGAAAAGATTGATTGATTGATTGATGGAGCCTAGCGTAGTGGCACAAGGCCCATAATCCAAACAACTCAGGAAGCTAATGCAGGAGGATCGCCAAGTTTGAGGACAGCCTGAGCAACTTAGTTAGACCCTATCTCAAAATAAATAAAAGGTCTGGGATGTAGCTCAGTGGTAAAGGACCCCTGAGTTCAATCTCTAGTACCAAAAAGAAATATTGGCTGGAAAATCCCCAAATTAAGTGAAAAACAATATACATCCACAAAGCTGGACAAATTCCAAGTAGAACATAATCAAAGGAATCCAAACCTGTACATATCAAGGTCAGTTTAAAAGATTAGCACAAAGAGATAATACTGACATAATATGTCAAAATGCGTTCTACTATCATTAAATAAATATTAAAGCAAAACAAAACAAAAATCCAGAAAGTGATAAGAAAAACATTTCAATATGTATAGGAAGAGAAAACCTCAGTAAGATTACTAGCTAACTTGTTTTTCAGAAACAACAGAGGCCAGCAGGCAGTGAAATGAAACATTCACCATGCTTACAGTAAAATGTCAAGATTTCTATATGCATCAAACTTTTCTTCAGGAATGAAGGTAAAATTAAGACACTGACAAATATGCAAAGGCTGAGATAATTCAATGCAAGCACACCTACCTTATAAAAAATTTTAAAGTCCTTCAATCTACACTTTCATACATGGGAAGGGTAATGACATGAGTAAATACAAAGGCAATATAAACGATTTTTTTCGTCTTAAAAGAAAACTGGCCGGGCATGGTGGCGCACGCCTGTAATCCCTGCACTTGAGAGGCTGAGGCAGGAGGATCGTGAGTTCAAAGCCAGCCTCAGCAATGGCGAGGCACTTAGCAACTCAGTGAGACCCTGTCTCTAATAAAATACAAAAAAGGGCTGGGGATGTGGCCCAGTGGTCGAGTGCCCCTGAGTTCCATCCCTAGTACCAAAAAAAAAAGGAAAAGAAAAAGAAAACTTCATGAAATATGGCACAAAGATGTGATGTGTAAGCCGGGCGCAGTGGCGCACGCCTGTAATCCCAGCACTTTGGGAGGCTGAGGCAGGAGGATCGCGAGTTCAAAGCCAGCCTCAGCAATGGCGAGGCCCTTAGCAACTCAGGGAGACCCTGTCTCTAATAAAAATACAAAAAAGGGCTGGGGATGTGGCCCAGTGGTTGAGTGCCCGAGTTCAATCCCCGGTACCACAAAAAAAAAAAAAAAAAAAAAAAAAGATGTGATGTGTAGGGGCTGGGGTTGTAGCTCAGTGGTAGAGCACTTGCCTCGCAAGTGTGAGGCACTGGGTTCGATCCTCAGCACCACATAAAAAAATAAGTAAATAAAATATAGATGTGATCTGTATGACCATAATAGCACAAAGGAGGGAGGAGGGATGGGATTCTACTAGAGCAAAGATTCTATACATACTGGGATTAAAAAACAATATTTTTTGAAATAGGATCATTCTGAATTGAGATGTACAGTGTAATCCTCAAATCAATCACAAAGAAAGCCCATCAAGGGTATACTGCATTCAAAAAATGCAGGGAGGGGCTGGGGCTATGGTTCAGCAGTGTCTCGCATCTGTGAGGCCCTGGGGTCGATCCTCAACACCACATAAATAAAATAAAGGAATTATGTCCACCTACAACTAAAAAATAATATTTAAAAAAAATAAGATATTTGTTTAAAAAAAATGAGCCAAGCGTGGTGGCGCACGCCTGTAATCCCAGCACTTGGGAGGCAGGAGGATCACGAGTTCAAAGCCAGACTCAGCAATGTTGCACTTAGCAACTCAGTGAGACCCCTATCTCTAATAAAATACCAAAAAAAAGGGCTGGGGGGGCTGGGGTTGTGGCTCAGCGGTAGAGCGCTTGCCTAGCATGTGCGCGGCCCGGGTTCGAACCTCAGCACCATGTAAAAACGCATTGTGTACAACTAAAAGCAAATAAATAAATTTTTTTTTTTTTTTTTTTTTTAAAGGGGCTGGGGATGTGGACCAGTGGTTGAGTGCCCCTGAGTTCAATCCCCGGTACCAAAAACAAAAAACAAAACAAAAAGTTTAAAAAAAATGAGCCAGGTATGGTGGTGCACGCCTGTAATTCCAGCACTTGGAAGGCTGAGGCAGGAGGATTGCAAGTTCAAAGCCAGCCTCAACAATGGCGAGGCACTTAGCAACTCAATGAGACCTTGTCTCTAATAAAAATACAAAAAAAGGTCTGGGGATGTGGCCCAGTGGTTGAGTTCCCCCGAGTTCTATCCCCAGTACCAAAAAATAAAAATTATAATTAAAAAAATAAAATAAAATGCAGGGAAGCAAACTAAACACTGCACAACTCAATTTTCAACTGCAGCAGCTTAAAGTACCTGAAAATCTGATCTTAATGTAGGCACTATAGTCCACGAACACCAAATATAAAATTACTGACAAATGGAATATACCATTTCATTCCTTTACAATTAATCCTCCCTAATAACTTGGTGCAATATGTCTAATAAACATTTACTCTTATATAATCCAGTGCTCAAAGGCAATAACAGTCATTTTTTATTCCATCTTAAAAAGCCATTTCTATACAAAAGACAACCATACATTAAATAATCTTTGATATTTTTCATTAAATGCTTAAAATTTTACACAATTACACATCAGCGTGACAACTGTATATTCACAGGAATGCTTTCAAGTTATAAAAAATCTGACTAGTCCTTTATAAATATATAGTACTCTAAAAAATTCAAAAAAAATTTTAGCATAGTTAAGTCAAAGAAATATCACAACTCTAAATTAAAAATAAACTACAGCTGGGCATAGCAACACAAGCCTATAATAATAATTTTTTTAAAAAATAATAATTTAAAAATGGGGATGGGTGTGGGGGCGGGGGAGATGGCGGGACACGGGAGTGGGGCCTGGGGATGTGTTCAATCCCTGGTACCAATAAATCATGCATTTTTAAATTAACTGCCTACAAAGCTTGCCATAACTAATTCACCTGATACTCTTGTTAGCTTGAATGACACCATTAGAATTTTGCCTTTGCTTGAACCTCTGGCTTCGTCGAAGTTTTTCACTGAATTTTTGACCAATTTTAAAATCAGAAGAGATTTTCTTCATTTTTTCTTCAAATAAGGCTGACAATCTCAAGGTCATGCTATAAATCTGCAAGGATATGAAAGCAAAACTAGAATTATAAAGTATTTTTTATTTAATTATGATTATAAAAACTATGTGTAATATCACTAATTATTGATAATGGCTTTGTTTCCAACCTGCTATTCCATGACATCCAGAAGAAACAGGAAATATCAAACATATAGTACTCAGATAAGGAGAAAGTTTTTGTTTGCTTTTTAGTTGTAGTTGGACAATACCTTTATTTCATTTATTTATTTATTCATTTTTATGTGGTGCTGAGGATCAACCCAGTGCCCAAGGGAAATGCTCTACCACTGAGCCACACCCCCAGCCTAAAGAAGTTTTAAATCAAGCAACTAACTATAAGCATACACAAGACAAACCTTTAGGGTGTTGGATTTTGGAAATGGTTTCTTAAGATATGAAAGCAAAAGCATTTAGAAAATTTTAAGCCGGGCGCGGTGGCGCACGCCTGTAATCCCAGCACTTTGGGAGGCTGAGTCAGGAGGATCGCGAGTTCAAAGCCAGCCTCAGCAATGGCGAGGCACTTAGCAACTCAGTGAGACCCTGTCTCTAATAAAATACAAAAAAGGGCTGGGGATGTGGCCCAGTGGTTGAGTGCCCGAGTTCAATCCCCGGTACCAAAAAAAAAAAAAAAGAAAAGAAAAGAAAAATTTAAAAAACCTTATACTTCACCAAAATTAAAATTTTTGTGAATCAAAAGACATTATCGGGCTAGGGGTGTGGCTCAGTGGTAGAGTGCTTACCTCGAATGTGTGAGGCACTGGGTTCAATTCTCAGCATCACATATAAATAAATGAATAAAATAAAGGTCCATCAACAACTAAAAAAAAAAATTTTTTTTTTTAAAAAGACAACTTAGTTTGAAGACAACCTACAAAATAGGAGAAAATGTTTGAAAATCATCTCTCATCAAAAGGATGATCCAATTTGAACATGAACAATAAGCACAAGAACAGATGCTAAACACTATTAGCTTACTGACTATACTGTCTCATGGTCTGCGTTAATTTTATGGCTTTTAGGATGATTCTACTTGCCTCCCAGAGCCAGCTAATTATTAGAGATAGCAAATGATCCTTCTCCAAGTTTATTTTTTGATACATAATAGAGGCTTCACACCCCCAACCATCTCCTCACTCAAACTTTCACATAAGAAGTCAATATGAAGGGCTGGGGGTGTAGCTCAGTGGCAGGGCAAGTGCCTAGCATGTGAGAGGCACTGTCTACAATCCTTAGCAGCACATAGAAATAAAGGCATTTTGTCCATCTACAACTACCAAACAAAAAAAAAATTTTTTTTTAAAGACCCATTTCTTAAAGCACCTCAAAGTGTGTTATCAAAGAGAGACAATCTCTAAAGCCCCAAATCCTCCTGAAATGATTACAA
The DNA here is from genome assembly GCA_025594165.1 of Tamias sibiricus. Taxonomy (NCBI): domain Eukaryota; kingdom Metazoa; phylum Chordata; class Mammalia; order Rodentia; family Sciuridae; genus Tamias; species Tamias sibiricus. The sequence continues at coordinate 6,319,939 of CM046668.1, read as the reverse complement.
TAGCCATTCCTAAACTGCTTGATCTGCCCTGCCCTGCTTCCCTAGCAAGGACTCTCCTCTTCGTCCTGAACAGCCCTGATCTTCCCTCCAGGACCTGCATGGTGTGCCACACCTCCTGTTTATAGGATCTGTGAGTGTAAACGTCTTCATGAAAATCATTCTGCATCTTATTCCTCATAAAACAAATCCTGGGTGCAATTTTTAACATAATAAATCATAGAAAAATCAAAGCTACAATCAGATTATACTTCATTACACCTATGAAGATGGCTGTTTAAAATAAAATAAACTCCCTCAATGGCAAGCATTGGTAAGAATTTGGAAAAATTAGAATTCTTGGTGGGAACAGAAAAATGGTGAAGCCATCACAGGAAAGAGTCTAGAGGTTACTGACAGGTCACAGAATCATCCTGTGACATATCAAGGCTACTACATATACACCCAAGTGAACTGAAAGCAGGTACTCAAGAAAGATATTTGCTTTCAAATCCACCACAGCATTATTCAAAGTGGCCAAAAAGGACAAATAGCCCAGCTGCCCATTAACAGATGAAAGAATAAATGTGTTATCCCCATACAATGGAGTTTTATTTGGCCACAAAAGGAATAAAGTTTGAACAAATGCTACAAGTCCTTAAGACATTAAGTGTAACTAGCTGGACAGAAATGGTGCAAGCTATAAGGTTGATATGAACATTCTGACAATGGTATTTCACCACATAATCATCACGGTTTTCATGCCAAATTTTTTCACAAAAAAAGTGGGATACAACCTTTATGTGAACCTTAAAAAAACAGTGCCAATATTACTTAAAAATCATTTATGACTGAATGATTTCTGCTGCAATATTAGACTGCATGGAACACTCGAGAATAGACTTTAATGCAGTGGCTGCAATTCCGTGATGAAATACAGAAGTTAAATTCACAGAAATAAAATGCAGATCAGAAGCCAGGAGCGGTGGCGCATGCCTGTAATCCCAGTACTTGAGAGGCTGAGGCAGGAGGATTACAAGTTCAAAGCCAGCCTCAGCAATGGAGAGGCACTTAGCAACTCAGTGAGACTCTGTCTATAATAAAAAATACAAAAAAGGGCTGGGGATGTGGCCAAGTGGTCGAGTGCCCCTGAGTTCAATCCCCTGTACCTAAATAAATAAATGAATACATACATACATACTGGAGATCAGAGGATATGAAGGGGAGGAAGGGACCGGTGACAGAATTCTACTTGTGGTAATGAACACATTTTTAAAATATTTTGACTGTAATTACTGCCACTGAGCTGTAGACGTTAAAATGGCAAACTATCATAAATATTAAACCTCAATTTTGAAAATCTGGTTAACATACAAAAAAAAAAAAAAAAAAGCCCGAATTATACTGAATTACACACTGTAAAATATACATTTCTTAGCCGGGCGCGGTGTCACACGTCTATAATCCCAACACTTGGGAGGCTGAGGCAGGAGGTTCACAAGTTCAAAGCCATCCTCAGCAATGAAGAGGCACTTAGCAACTCAGTGAGACCCTGTCTCTAATAAAATACAAAAAAGGTCTGGGGATGTGGCCCAGTGGTCGAGTGCCCCTGAGTTCAATCCTCAGTACCAAAAATAAATAAATATATACACACACGCACACACACACACACACACACACACACACACACACATTCTTTAAAAAAGAAAAAGGATGAAATTTATTTTCTCCCTAGAAAGAAAGAGTCCCACACTGTGGGGAAGCAGGGTGGGGCAGTAACAGGAGATTAAATCCAGGGTCACTCAGCCACATCCCCAGCCCTTTTATATTTTAATTAGAGACAGGGTCTCACTGAGTTGCTTAGCACCTCCTTAAGTTGGAGGCTGGCTTTGAACTTGCGATCCTCCTGCTTCAGCCTCCTGAGCTGCTGGGATTACAAGCGTGCACCACCGAATGTTTTCTTTTTATCACTTTTAATGGACAAGCAATGTTTACAAAGACTACAAAATTATTAAAAGTGATAAAACAGACTGTTCTCATTCTACAAATTTATTCACTTTCTATTGGTACCTTCACTCTCACCAATCTTCATTTGTTCAGTAAACTTTAAGAGATTATGAAATATCTTAAAGTTTTGGATTGTGAAAAGCAAAAGAACTGAAGCTTTGTGGGCAGCGGCAGCAGCTCTGCTCTTCACAGTTGTCTTACTTTAATTACTTACTTGTAATATTGTAACCTCTACCAACAAGTGCGAAAACACAGATCATGCATGATTTTTTTTAATAAACCACTTTAAAATTTACCTTTGATCTTTTGTTTGGTGTATATGCTTTGGCATTGCTAAATATCAATCGGATGTCTTTGCAAAATTCCAAAGGGCTGTCATAATTTCCCGCTTCCAGAGTTTCCCTTACTGTTCCAAAATCCATCGGAGTATCTATAATATCTCGGTAATCCTAGGTTTTAAAAATAGTTAGTTCACAGATGCACTTTGTTTTTAAAAATGTAAAAACACATCAGATCTCAGCAATATTCAAAATGATTTGGGGGGGGGTCTTCAGAATTCATGAATGTTTAAAAACACAGATCAAAATATAAATATTTTTTGGTAGTGGGACATGGGAGGGTTTTATTTCCTGCTTTAGACGCCTCTAAATTTCCAACTTTCTATAGTAAATCTGATGTTTTAATCTTTTATTTATTTGTTTGTTTAGGCTATCTTTCCTCTATGTATGGAGTGAAATTTTATCTAAGTTTCCCTTGGGCTTCTTTGACTGTTTAGATAATAGATAACAATGTAGGGATCTCCTGTTACTATATAATACTGATTAACTAAGTCTAAATCTTTATATGAGTAACAAGAGTACCTCTACAGCTAACTTAGTGGTAAGAGAAAATATTAACATGAAGCCTAGACCTCTCACTCTTTAAGGTTTAATTTAAATATACTATCTAAACCTCCTCTTCCCCAAAACAAGAAAAATCCAAACATTTTAAACAACAAAAACTTACTGGATACTCGACCAAATCAACAGGTTGTCTAAATGGTTCAGAATCTTCACACTGAAAAATTAAGTTCACTAGTTCCTTACACTGTTTCTTCCAGTTGCTTTCAACATAACTGGTAGCTGTGTTGCTCCTTACTTTCCAACCGTGAACCTAAAAATACATTTACAATGTTAAAGTTTATTTCAGTCTTAGGAAAATAATCATCATACTATGGCATATTACTGTAATAAAAATCCAACTGCACTGTTTACTATTTTCTGTATTGTATCATAAGAACTGTGGCTGCCTTAAGACAGGTGCAGAAATGTACACCTGTAATCCCAGAGACCTGGGAGTCTCGGGCAAGAAGACCCCAAGTTCAAGGACAGCCTCAGCAATTTAGCAAGACCCTATCTCAAAATTAAAAAAATTAAAAATTAAAAAAAAAAAAAAAAAAAAAAAAAACAGAGCTGGGAATGTACCTCAGTGGCAGAATGCCCCTGGGTTAAACCCTTAGTAATGGAAATCATAAATTTTTCAAAATGAAAAGTAAAAAATAAATACTAGCTACTAAACGTTTCAGAGTCTATTTAGAAATTAAACTATATGAAAATGATACATCAGATGAGACTGACAGGTCTCACTTCTCAAAATTATTTGAAGCAAGCATACTGTAAAACAAAGTAACATTTGACTTTAAGAAGCCTCAATTTAAGGAGCACTTGAAATTTAAAATGATGCGGGTTAAGATGTTTTAATCATTTTTTATATATGACTGTTGCTTTTAATTAACCTGTCACATCAGAATTTAAGGGCTATAATGACATATTATTATACTTGTAATTTCCTAGACTTATTTTCATATATTCTTTTCCATTACCTTTATCTCTCCTTCCCAACAAATTAAGTGTGTGTGTGTGTGTGTGTGTGTGTGTGTGTGTGTGTGTTGTTGTGCTAAGGATTAAACTCAAGAGCCTCACACGTGACTAACCTTAATTCTCTTTTATTTTGAGACTATGTCTTGTTAAGTTGCCCATGCTAGGCTGGAACTCACAACCCTGCTGGCTCAACCTCTCAAGTAGCTGGGATTATAGACAGGTAACACTGCACCTGCCACAAATTCTTATGTTTAAAAAAGATTCAGTTCACCAAATCCTGGCAAATTTTTCCCTTAAAATGTCTCATCATCTGGGCTGGGCTATAGCTCAGTGGCAGAGTGCTTGCCTAGCATGTGTGAGGCACTGGGTTCGATCCTTAGCACCATAAAAAAACTAAACAATTAAAGGCATGCTGTCCATCTACAACTATAAAAATAAAATTTTAAAGGCCTCATCATCATCCTTTCTCCATTCCAAGAACTGTATAGGTTCCCATGCATCATGCTAGATTCTCAAAATGATTTAACTCATCTCCTTTAATACCTATCTTCTTAACCTTCAAATTATACTCATCCATTTTGGCTATGCAAACAATTCCCTGCTTTAAATTTAAATGAAATCCTTGGGTTTCAGTATGGCCCTTATCTGTCCCTAACCTAACAAGCATCCAGTTACCTTACTCATGCCCACATTCTACCTGTATGCCAGGTAAGAAGTGCCCATAAATGTGCACATTTTCCAGTTTCTGTCTTTGTTCTGGTATCCTCCATGTCTCTTGACTGTCCCCATCTCATTCTGAGAACATGGTTCAAATCACAACTCTTATGCTAAACATTTCCTAACTAACCAATATTCAGCGATTTTTCCCATTTCTCAAAAATATTCAAATTCTGCATCAATACAACTTTTCAAAGACAAAACCTAAAATTTGAAGCTAAAGATTTGATTTTAAAGCAAAGAACAAACAAACCACAAAAGTCAATCACACAGAGAAACTTACTCTCCTTTGTCCAGAAGATGTTTTAGGAAGATCACTATCATCCTAGGAACAAAATCAGAGCATCCTAAGTGTTTTGATTCTAATTAAAAGTATACAGTGTTATAAAACTTCACTTTATGCATTTCCTAACCACCAAATGCACAAAGCAGCTTTACCTTTGTGTTTTTATCTCTATCCATAAAACCTAGAAACACATAGCTTCTTATAGTTACTGCATTTGTTTTAAATATTTATTTATTTAGTTGTACACAATGCAATGCATTTATGTTTATGTGGTGCTGAGGATCGAACCTGGGCCACGCACGTCCGAGTCTAGCGCTTTGCCAGTGAGCCACAACCCCAGCCCTAGTTCCTGCATTTTGAGTTTTACAAGTTTTCTTATTCCCTAAATCACTCATTAGTATATCCATTTTTATTCTTATGTTATAGTAAACCATAATAAGAGTTTGAAAGAACATTCCTGCAACTCCATTCCAAAAACTGAAATATGTATGAAGTTAAAGTACACACACTGTTGCTATTTGTTCCGGTAATTACATTTTCCTACCATCCTGAGTAAACAGTATCCAGGCATTCTTGAGCAAACCCACTAATTTTTAATTATGATTAAACCCAATACTCAGATAATGGTCATAAAAAAAAGACCAACAACCAAAAAGACTTCCAAGGCATTTTTTTTTTTTTTTTTTTGGTGGAGCTGGGGATTGGATCCATGACCTTGTACATGGGAGGAAAGAACTCTACCAACTGAGCTATATCCCCAGCCCCCAACATTGCTTTCACTAATTAAAATTTGTAAGGAGAAATATTTTGACTCATTACTAATTAGCTAACAAAATTATATCAACCAATCCTCTAGATAATTTTTTAAAAATTTTAATCAAATGCCCTATTTTCAGTTTATACAGGAAAAATCAATATTAGGTAACCAACATCTTCTACTCCACTCCTTTTTAAATTTTCATTTGAAATTAATATAAACCATTGTAAAATTAAGAAACTTCATACCAAATCCTCAGCATTTTGCTCATCATTTTCAGATGTGTTAGACAGTTCTGAGATGTTTGTACAGTCTTGATTCCTTTAAAAAAAATTTTCACATTAATAGTATGCACATCTAGTTTCACACTACACATTAAAATTTAAAAAAAGGTCTCCAACCTATGTATATTGAATTTCATTTTTTTTAAATATTTATTTATTTATTTACTTTAGTTGTACACAATGCAATGCATTTATGTTTACGTGGTGCTGAGGATCGAACCCGGGCTGCGCACGTGCGAGGCGAGCGCTCTGCCGCTGAGCCACAACTCCAGCCCCTGTATATTGAATTTCAATAAGAATAATATCCGATTTTTTTTTAATTGTAGATGGAGACAACATCTCCATTTATTTATTTTTATGTGGTGCTGAGGATCAAAGCCAGCACCTCACATGTGGGAGGCAGGCACTCCACCACTAAGCCCCAGCCCCAAATACCAGATTTTGACGCAATCTTCTGTGGAAAAAGCTGGTCATCTTAAAATCCTAATTTAGAATTGTTGAACTTACATCTCTTTTTCCATTTAAATGTGTATGTAAAATTAATCTGGTAATCCATTAATAACGTATGCATGGCCTCACTTGGCTGAATGCATCCATGAGTTTTTTTTTTGTTTGTTTGTTTGTTTTTAATATTTATTTATTCATAGCCGGGGCGCGGTGGTACAAGCCTGTAATCCCAGCACTTGGGAGGCTGAGGCAGGAGGATCGTAAGTTCAAAGCCAGCCTCAGTAATGGCAAGGCAGTTAGCAACTCAGTGAGACTCTGTCTCTAATAAAATACAAAAAAGGGCTGGGGATGTGGCCCAGTGGTTGAGTGCCCCTGAGTTCAATCCCTGGTACCACCAAAAAAATAAATAAATAAAAAATTTTTTGTTTTTTAGTTGTACACAATGCCTTTATTTTTAAGTGGTGCTGAGGATCTAACCAACCGCACATACGCTAGGCGAACGCTCTACCGCTGAGCCACAACCCCAGCCCCCAAGTCTTTTTTGTTTTGTTTTTAAGTATCAGCACTAGAGATATTCATACAATAAAATACAGGAATAAATATAGGTGATTTGAGATCAAAGCTAAGAACAAAGGAAGTAGAAAATAAAACAATATCAGCCTGGGGCGAGGAGGGGGACAGACACAAAAGAACAGAAGTATGATAAGGCCTAGGTATAAAGATGATAAATATGGGCATGTGATTTTCCTTAAGCAGTAAAGGTGATCCTGAGAACAGTTAACTTGAATCTGGGTCCCCAAGACTCAGGACATAATTAAGCCAGGTAAACTGAAAGCAGTCCCTTATCCTCTAGCTTTTAGCTAGATGTTGAAAATGATGACACTGTCTATATTTTCTCCACTATCTTGATTCTTCCAAGTATTTTCATAGCTACATGAAGAAGATTAAGATCATAAGAACAAATAAAGCTCACTTCTCTGTCCAGTGTATGAAAGAATGCACAGGAAAACATTAAAACCTGAGTCTCAATTTCTATTTCACTTTTCATTTTCTCATTCCAAACTGATTTCCAAATGGAATAAAATGTATGGAGTATTCACAAATGTACAAATACTTTCACAGAACATAATCCAACCTAATCATTAAAAAAAAGAAACCCAAATTCAGTATGCTCTATTAATAAAGTAATTAATGAACATTCATAAAAATGATGAGGTCATGAGAGAAAAGGGAAGACTAAGGAACAGGCAAAAGAAAACACAAAATGTTATGGGGAGTCAAAGTTGGATCGTCAAATACTAACAAGGACATTGGTGCAAAAATGAATAAAGTCCAAATAAACTCTACATTTTATCATTACTACTGTACCAAGGTTAACTTTTTTAACATTTTATAAGTATATCATAATTAAGAAAATGTTAACAAAGGGGTAATAGATGAAGAGTATATGGCATCTCTGTGGTATAAAATTATCTCAAAAATTTTTAAAAGGTAGAAAAAAACATTGTTCCATTTCTCATTCCTGTACTGAAATTATAATGAATATATAAAGAAATGTCATTGGGGGGGGGGGGAGGAGAGGGAAAGGGGCAAGGGTTTAGAAACAATGGCAGAAGGAGTTGGACATCAATATACTAAGTGCATGTATAAAAACTCAAATGGGGGGCTGGGGTTGTGGCTCAGTGGTAGAGCGCTCGCCTAGCACGTGCGCGGCCCAGGTTTGATCATCAGCACCACGTAAACATAAATGTATTGCATTGTGTACAACTGAAGCAAATAAATAAATGTTAAAAAAAAAAAAAAAACTCAAATGGTATGAAAATACTTTGTATAAAACCAATGACTTGGAAAACTCTGTTCTTTATATGTAATATGAAAGGAACTGTACTCTAAAAGCATGTATAACAAATTAAATTAAAAAAAAAATTTTTAAAGTCATCTAAAACAAAACACTAGAGAAGAAAAATTCAGAGTGTTAAAAACTAAAAGCTAGATGGTTACAAGATCACCACCTGCAGTTACTTTTACACAATATACGAGATCACTTACTTAATAAATTTTAAGAGTTGGTCAGTTATCTTCTTAGCTGATCTTGCAATCACACTTTCAGGTTCATTAAATGTTCTGGCATTATGTTCTATATATCGGACTTCCCAAATTAATGCAGATAGCCTCCTTCAAAATAAAGTAGTCATTTTAGGACTTAGAAAATGAATACAGAAATCCAGTTTTTAAAAAAATTAGTATGTTAAATTAGCATAGCATATTAATGAAATCATTAAGTGAAAATTTATAATGAATAACCTTCTAACACTACCAATTCGATTACAGTCATAAGGAATTATATTGAACAATGAATTGAAAGTAATTTAAGGACCAAAATCCTAACAGAAAACCAACACAGCAACCTCTTTTCACAATGCCTAGATATCTTTTGAAGCTGTTAAAAGTCAATGCAGAAAATGTGATGAGAAAACTGATAGCCTTGGTTTCACTGTAAACTAGCAAAGTGGTTTCTGATTCATCTAAAACCACATTCTAGTATATGACTACAGAAATAGATCAAACCAATAGTGGACTCAAGATGCCTTTTGTGTAATGGTAATCTTTCAAAAAAAAAAAAAAAAAGTTTTTTGGAATCAGAAAAAATAAAATACCATCAATTGCTATAAAAATCATTTTATAAAGAGAAAATCTTACAATAATCATGTTCTACATGTCAAAGAGAAAAAGTTAATGCTTCTGTGGAATAACCTTTCATCACAGATCAAATTCTAATGAAAATATTTTCAAAGGAAGCAGTTAAGTAGGAATTTAAATATACAATATCTAGCTATTTAACTGTTTCTAATAAAAACACAACTAACAATTGAAGGAAACATGGTGTTTCATCTTGTGCCTGGCTCTATCCACAGCTGTCCAAAGGCAACCTCTTGGTCAAAGAGGAGAATGAAACAAAATCATGTTAATCAGCTCCCAAAACTAACCAAAACCATCATCAACTACCAACTGTAACCATCAACTACCCACTGTCTTTTTCCTAAACACAGTAAGACCTTTAAAGTAGTTTTCAACTAACCTGTAAAATCGATTAACAAGTCTCATCCGGATGGTGTAAAGATCAGTTGGATAAGCTATTACAGTGCAGTACTTCGGATATGTACACAGATCAACCGGGCCTGCAAAAGCTGCTGCTATATCTGTTAGGGAAGAAAGAGGAGTTTTATCATTAAGTCCATTACCTCTAATTTTTTTTTTTTTTCAAACAAACCAACAAGTTTAAGAACAACAGAAACTAGTTTAAGAACACAACCTTGATTAGGCTACTATTTTGAAATGCAATTATTGACAACTTGAAAATGAGACTTTCACCCTACAAAAAACTTACCAAGATTCAAAAGTTGATCTATACCACTAATAATCCGGTCACATTCTTCATCTCTCGATTTCTGACCCCATTCTCCATCTTGTGGTTTATACAGCAATTTCTCTAGCTCATCTGCTGTGACTGAAATACTTGCTCCTAATTCTTCAGGTGGATCAACTATTAAACCCATTCAAGAGAGAAAAGGGGGGAGGGTTGAAAATCATCCCAAAAAAAATGAATGCATGCCATATTGAATTCAATTTTCAAAATTCATAAATTAGATTACTTCCATAGTCAAAAACAGAGTGCAAAGGGTAAGCACTGGGAGTATAACTGGAACAAATTATACTCATTCATTTATAATTATGTCAAATTATTTATAGGTATTATGAACCAATAATTTTTTTTTTTTTTTTTTTTTTTTTTTGGTGGTACTGGGGATTGAACTCAGGGGCACTCGACCACTGGGTCACATCCCCAGTCCTTTTTTGTATTTTTATTTAGAGACAGGGTCTCACTGAGTTGCTAAGTGCCTCGCCATTGCTGAGGCTGGCTTTGAACTCGCGATCCTCCTGCCTCAGCCTCCCAAAGTGCTGGGATTACAGGCGTGCGCCACCGCGCCCGGCCCAATAAAAATTTTTTAACAGTTCAAATTTACAACATTTTAAAATTTATTGAGACTAGAAAGCTGCTTGAATTCAGGTATAAGTATAACCTAACCACCCTAGTAAAATTTAAAACAGTGCCATCATCACAGTCTCAAATCTTTCTCAAAGAGAAACTGACCTAGTGACCACTGAAAACAAAAAAAAAATGAATCTGACAACATTTAAGTTTTAAAACTTAGTCAAAATTTGATTTTTAAAAACAAAGACAAAAACAGGTAAAACAAACATCCCTCTAATTCATCTTAAATGTTAGACAAAAAAGTTCAGTGTGAATTTTTAAAAAGGCAAAAGGTGTAAAACAATTTCAACATGACAAATGGCTAATTTCCTTAATTTAAAGGAGTACAAATGAAGCAGAAAGGGTTTTTCTTAAACTCCTAGTTAGCTTACTACTGGGTGCATCCACTAGGCTTAACTCAGAGCACTGTTCCACGGCCCACCAAGACTCTGGAAAAACAGTGGCTTTCAAACTACACAGTGGGTAGAATGTTATAGGATGTCTTCTAGAAACGCAGCAGTTAAAATCCCTGAAAACATGTTTTGTACAGCACCAGTGGCTTCATTTTTTGTTAATACTGTTCACTTCAAAGTTTTGATCTATAAGAACTTTTATATTTTCTTACTAGTAACTATGGGAAAGAAAATTTTAAGTGAATAAATGGTAAAAGACTCCTATTACAAAGAAAAATTATTTAATGTTCTGCAGGACCAAGAAAGAGGACAGAAAGGATTCTAGTGCTCTAGGACAAAATTTTTGTATTTTACAATCTATTCCAGAATAATCCTTCAATATTTTATCTATTCAAAAGGAAAGCTAAAGAGGCTTTATGAGCAAGGAACATAAGTGCTTTAAAAACACTGATTTACCAGCCGGGCACGGTGGTGCACGCCAGTAATACCAGCACTTGGGAGGCCGAGGCAGGAGATCAAGAGTTCAAAGCCAGCCTCAGCAATGGCGAGGCACTTAGCAACTCAGTGAGACCCTGTCTCTAATAAAATACAAAAAAGGGCTGGGGATGTGGCCCAGTGGTCCAGTGCCCCTGAGTTCAATCCCCGGTTCCAAAAAAAAGAAACAAAATAAACAGTAAAAAGACAACACAGCAGGAAAAGAAAAGAAATCCCATAGACACAAACACTATATAAAAGAAACAGAAGAAATCACGACATGAAAAAAGTAACAGATAATCCAATTAAAGTACAAACAATGGATAACAGAAATGACCAACAAGCAAATTAAAGAGATAGCAGTATCTTTAGACATCAAGAAATGCAAGTTAAGACTGTAGTAACACCTCATACTCCTCAGGAAGGTATAAATTTAAGGAGAGGAAAAAAGAAAAGGGCCATCCAGGAGTAGAGAAATTGGAACCAACATACACTGTGGTTTGGGAATATAAAATGGAACAGCTGCTTTGATAAACATTTTGGTAGTTCAACAAAAGATTAAATGCAGTTTATACAGAGTTGCTACATGACTCGGTAGTTCCATTCCCAGGAGTCATAAGTACTTGTACATGATATTTACAGTAGCATTATTTATAACCCGAAGCAGAAACCCAGATGTTCTTCAGCTCAAAAGTGGATAAATAAAATTGTGTTATGTCCATACAATGGAATGTTATTCATCAATAAAAAGTAGTATCTTTGCCGGGCGCAGTGGCGCACGCCTGTAATCCCAGTACTTGGGAGGCTGAGGCAGGAGGATCGCGAGTTCAAAGCCAGCCTCAGCCATGGCGAGTCACTTAGCAACTCAGTGAGACCCTGTCTCTAATAAAATACAAAAATGGGCTGGGGATGTGGCCCAGTGGTCAAGTGCCCGAGTTCAATCCCCCGTACCAAAAAAAAAAAAAAAAAAGTAGTATCTTGGCTTCTAAATACCATTCTCCAATAAAATGAAGCACAGCTTCATGGAATAAATACGCAGCTGGAACAAGAAAGTACATCTTGAGTCTTAAACTCCTCACTGTGTCAGAAAGTAAAGAAATGCTCAAAAAATGATGAAACAAAGGTCAAAAGACATAGGACCCAACTTGAAGGGGCACCCAATGATCAAAACTTTTACAGTGTAGCAACAAATTAAGTAAGGACAGCAACTGAATATAAACTTACTTAAAAAAAAAAAAACCAAATACTAGTATAAATAAATAGGGAAGGAGAAGATGTATCTTAGAATTTCAACTACTATTATGTAAAAGAAACAATGAAAACAAAACACTGCTTGCCAAACACCATCATGATTATTTCAGGCAAGAATCAATAATGGATGCTAAAATTAGCAAGTGGATGTAGGAGGAGAATAGCATGTTTACAGCACATAAATATATCCCCAGGAGACATTAATTACAAACCTGACACACATAACCTAAATAAATTGTTGAAGATAGCTCACCCAGTCATAAAACAGATAAAATGTGCCTCCTAAAATAATGCACTAAAAAGGACACTATCACTTGTCTGAAACTCTTGCTAAAATAATGTAAAACCTGGATTTCATTAAACAGAATCAGACAAACCTGAACTAAAGGATATTTTAAAAAAATTACTCAGTACTCTTCAAAGACATCAAGGTTATGTAAATTGTAGAATAAGGGATCCCAGATAAAAGGGGACTGACATGACAATTAAATTCAACATGTAAAAAGACAGTGAAACAAGAAATATAATTTAAACAAAGTGTCTAGATCAGATGGTAGCACCAAGTAAATAATTTACTGGTTTTTATTAAAATCTTCTATTTATTGGGCTGGGTTTGTAGCTCAGTGGTAGAGCACTTGCCTAGCCTTGGTGAGGCACTGGGTTCGATTCTCAGCACCGAGTGTAAATAAATAAATAAAATAAAGGTCCACCAACAACTAAAAAAAAAAAAAAATCTTTTAAACAATCTTCTATTTATTTATACTAGAATGTCTCCAATTTTCATAAAGTAACGTTAAGTTAATATTCAGCAGCTACATTTTTTATATGCTATAATATTTGACCATTTGGAGCCTCTTCAAGTTGGCTCCTATTTTCTGACCTTTGTTTCATTGTTTTTTTTTTTTTTTTTTTTTTTTTTTTAGCATTTCTTTACTTTCTGACACAAGGAGGTATTTTTAGTCTCACCTCCTATTTTCCTTGTTCCAGCTGTGGAGTCAACCATTATACCATGCAGGTGAATGGTATTTAAAAACCAAGATATTTGTTTTTATTGATGAACAATAATTCACTGTACATGCTGACTATGTAAGAAGGGAAATCCAAGTATTCAGAAATTTTTTTTGCCAAACTTTTGTAATATTTTATAAGTATGAAAATCTTTTTAAATGAACAGACTTTTAAATTCTAAAGTGCAACAAAGTAAAAAGCTGGTTGGGGGGAGTGAATAGGGTGCTTGGAGATTGAAAGCAGGGGTGCTTTACTACTGAATTACATAGCCAGCCCTTTTTATTTTGACACAGGGTCTAAGATAGCCTCCAACTTGCAACCTTCCTGTCTCAGCCTCCCAACTAAGAGGCTAAGTGAGCACTATACCACTGAGCAACAACCCCAGCACATAAGCACCATTTTTAAATTACCAAGCTCAAAAGAAAACCTAACAGTCACTGGTATCTACAACAGTGTAGTTATCAGAAAAAAATATTTTAAAAACTCCATACTTCCAAAATAAAGTAGACAAAGGTTGGTGGAGATATGGTAGAAAAAAATGCAAAAAATGAAAAGGGTTGTCCCCCTGGGGCAGAAACAGCACAATCTCATGGAGGAAAGAGTTCATGTATCTCCAAACAACGTTCTGCAGAAAGACAAGAGTGTTGGTTTTTTGTGGTTGTTAAACCAACAATCTCTTGCCTCAGCCCCCACCCATCCCCACCCAACTTGTGAACATTATGTAAGTACTTTAATTATAAGGTAAAATGTGCAGTTAAGATCTACAAATGGAGCCGGGCATGGTGGCGCACGCCTGTAATCCCAGCACTTGGGAGGCTGAGGCAGGAGGATCACGAGTTCAAAGCCAGCCTCGGCAATGGCGAGGCACTTAGCAACTCAGTGAGACCCTGTCTCTAATAAAATACAAAAAAAAAAAAAAAAAAGCTGGGGATGTGGCCCAGTGGTCGAGTGCCCCCAAGTTCAATACCCAGCACCAAAAAAAAAGATCTACAAATGGAGATTAGTTTGGAACCAATTAATGGAAGAAGACAAAACTTGTTCTCAAAGACATGACATTAGGGCCAGGTGTGGTGGCGCACACCTGTAATCCCAGCACTTGGGAGGCTGAGGCAGTAGGTTCACAAGTTCAAAGCCAGCCTCAGCCATGGCGAGGCACTTAGCAACTCAGTGAGACCCTGTCTCTAATAAAACACAAAAAAGGGCTGGGGATGTGGCCCAGTGGTCGAGTGCCCCTGAGTTCAATCCCCGGTACCAAAAAAAAAACAAAAACAAACAAACAAAAAGACATGACAATACATTTCGTTGAAACAAATGAGAATTTTCTTTCTGTACATGGGAGTAAGTAAAACCTTTATTAGATACGATTTTCCAGACCTGCTGGGATTATAGGTGTACACCACCACTCCCAGGCTGGAAAGACAAGCCTTTTTCTTCCCCCACAAGTTTATTAAGTACTCATGATAAAAGAAAGCTTGGTAGCAAACATTAGGTAAGGGAAATACTTTCAAAAGATCAAGCAAGGGGCTGGGGTTGTGGTTCAGCAGTAGAGCGCTCGCCTAGCACGTGCGTGCCTGGGTTCAATCCTCAGCACCACGTAAAAATAAGGGGATTGTGTACAACTAAAACAAATAAATAAATATTAAAAAAAAAAAAGATTAAGCAAAAGAAAAAAATTCACTAGCTTAAATGTTCAATAAAGCCAAAGGAAAAGTACAAGAGACATATTCAAACCTGACCAGTGAAATGAAGGAGGAAATGAAAATTACTGAAGGAAATGAGCTAAGAATAAATACCAGGTCCTTCAGAAGGTGACAGCTGTGGAACAGCACACTCTGGAGGAAGGGCTAGCTTTCACAAAGGAACACACAATCCATAGGAAGGTTGAGGGAAAGCAGAAGGCAGAGGGAAATCAAGTTTTATCTTTCACTTGACAGAATAAGGATGAGAAAAAGGAAGTAGAGGCTACATGAAAGAAGTTCACTAAGAGCTTAAAGTAGGATGGCATACGCAGTGATAGCAGGCTACTAAGACACAGTTAAGCCAGAATCCAAGATCAAGAATGAATGAGAGGGCTGGGTATGTGGCCTGGCGGTACAGTTCTTGCCTAGCACGCGGGAGGCACACTGGGTTCGATCCTCAGCACCACATAAAAATAAATAAACAAAATAAAGGTATTGCGTCCAACTACAATGAAAAAAGATGAATGAGAGATGTTAATTCTATTGTCTTAGTAAAGTATTGAGTAATAATTTGAATATACTTACAAAAAAATATAGACATGCTCTATCTAGTATGTGTAACAGCAACATAAATTGCAAACAAGATAAAAATGTTTTCATTGCTTAATATACATATATATATATGTATGTATATACCATTATCAGGGATTGGTTCCATGTCCCAAGGACTAAGTTTTTCAATTTCAGTATTGTCCCACCTGTTTAAAAAACAAAAATCTGGTTAGCCTTCATGAAAACAAACAATTACCATAGTAAAAAACTGTTAAGAAGTAACCAAAAAATACAAAATATGAAAATTAACCACTAACATTAATTTTTTTAAAAGGAAATATTATGAATAGAGTAAAAAAGCATGTCAGGTTTAAGAAAACCAGAAATCCTTTGTGGCCCATACCCAGAATTAAGTAAAGGATGGACTTGGTACCACAACCCAACAGTCTTCATGCCACAGCCAATGGAAAGACAAAGATGTTTTTAAGAAGATAACTGTATGTGTTCCTGAACATATTTAACTGACAATATTAGGTAAAAAGAAAATATTAGGAGGCTATAGAAACCGTTTCAGGAAAATGAGCAGAACCTAAACCAAAAGGAATATTATTGGCAACAAACCGGTACAATTTATTGGAAACAAACAGGTGCAGGAGAGACATTTTGGAGGTCACATTTGATGAAGACTTAAGGGCTGGGTTTGTAGCTCAGCGGTACGATACTTGCCTAACATGTATGAGGCC
The DNA here is from genome assembly GCA_025594165.1 of Tamias sibiricus. Lineage (NCBI taxonomy): Eukaryota > Metazoa > Chordata > Mammalia > Rodentia > Sciuridae > Tamias > Tamias sibiricus. The sequence goes on along the minus strand of CM046668.1, from coordinate 6,303,453 downwards.
TTGGGTTTGATTTTCAGCACTGCATATAAATAAATAAAATACAAGTCCACTGACAATTAAAAAAAAAAATTAAAAGGAAACAAAAAAAAGACTTAAGGACAAAGTTATATTTAACCAGAAATGTGTTCATCACACTAAATATTTAGATGATTAGTTTTCATCAATATACAAACCTAACAATGTAACACTGGAAATGACTATCAGGATACTGTGGTTGATATGGCTCTTGACTTAACACTGTTCCAAACCACCAAGCATCATCAATTATAGATCGGAACCTGTCACCTGTAAGAGAAGAGATCTAGTCTGAGACATTTATTAACATTTATTTTTTCTCTATAAAATACTATATTTAGGGTTGGGTTTGTGACTCAGTGGTAGAGCGCTTGCCTTGCACTGGGTTCAATCCTCAGCACCACATAAAAATAAAATAAAGGTATTGTGTCCACTTACAACTAAAAACTATATAATTAGGGGTTGGGATTGTGGCTCGGTGGTAGAGCGCTGGCCTAGCACATGCGCATCCAGGGTTTGATCCTCAGCACCACATAAAAATAAATGCACTGTGTACAACTAAAGCAAATAAATATTTTTTAAACTATATAATTTTTAAAATACTATATTTAGAGATAAAACAGAAATCAAAGTATATTTTCATTCTGAAATTAGCCCGCCGCCCACTCCTCAGCAATCTTCAATAAGACAGATGTTTAAAAAAAAAAAAAAAAAAAAAGATATATTACTTTCATCAGAAAAGACAAATAGTGGGCTGGGTTGTGGCTCAGCAGTAGAGCACTTGCCTAGCATGTGCAAAGCCCTGAGTTCGATCCTCAGCACCACACAAAAATAAATAAATAAAATAAAGGTATTGTGTCCAACTAAAAAAAAAAAGACAAATAGCCATACAACATAATAAAATAGAACAAAATGGATTAAGACTAGGATTCATTAGCTTAAGGTTTTCAGAAATCTACTCCAAAATAAGTTATTGTGTGTTTTACAACAAGAAGCGAAGGACAAAGTTTAACAAAATCCAAAAATCTTGGCCCAGCACAGTGGCACATGGCTGTAATCCCAGCACTTGGGAGGCTGAGGCAGAAGGATTGTGAATTCAAAGCCAGCCTCAGCAATGGCGAGGCACTTAGCAACTCAGTGAGACCCTGTCTCTAATAAAATACAAAAAAAAAAGGGGGGGGGGGGCTAGGGATGTGGCCCAGCGATCGAGTGTCCCTGAGTTCAATCCCCCGTAGGAAAAAAAAAAAATCAAAAATCTCTTACCATAATTATGTTACCAGTATATACTACTTGCTTAGTTAGTGCACTAAATACACATAATTATGGAATACATAAATTTTCCTGAAGAGTAAAACAATATTTTAATAGTAACCATGGTTAAACTTTACAATTATTATTTTTTTAATTTTTAGTTGTAGATAAATAAAATAAAGGTATTGTGTCTATTTATTTTTATGTGGTGCTGAGGATCGAACCCAATGCCTCATGCATGCGAGGCAAGCATTCTGCCACTGAGCCACAATCCCAGTCCCAAACTTTACAATTATTTTGAAAGACGGTACTATGTAAACCATCATCACCTAAAACAGTGTTCTAATTCTTACAACAATGGGATAAAAATCAGGCTAAGCTACTTATGAGGCTGAGGCAGGAAGATCACAGGTTCAAGGCCAGCCTGAGTAACTCAGCAAGACTCTTTCTCTAAATTAAATTTTAAAAAGGCTATAGAGTTCAGCGGTAGAGCACTTGCCTAGCATGTACAAAAACTTGTGTTTGAAACCCAAGTACAGGGGGAAATAATGGGGTCTAGGGACTCTTAAAAAAAAAAAAAAAAAAAACTTAAATATTTATTATTACAATTAAATATCCACTTATACTACTGTCTTGGCATAATACAAAAGCAGATCTTAGGAAGGTTCCTGGACAAACCACACACACACCAAAAACAAAACCATAACAGACTTCAGGGGTTTTAGGCTATATGAGTTTCTAAATGTATTTTCCAACTGTATTTAAACTTGAACTTTTATTAGTAAAAATAAACTATTTTCATCTGTGCTTTACATGTATTATAAAAGAGGGCTGGGGTTGTGGCTCAGTGGCAGGTCGCTCGCCTGCGACCTGGGTTCGATCCTCAGCACCACGTAAACATAAATGCACTGCATTGTGTACAACTAAAGTAAATAAAAGTAAATAAATAAATATTAAAAAAAAAAAGAAACACAAGCTGCTATAATAACTATATTTCTTCTTTCCCATCCATCTCACCATTTTCAAAAACAACAAGGAAAGTCACTTGTCACATAGATGACCACCCGGGTAATCCACTAAGATTTTTCAAATAAACCAACCGGGTAATCCACTAAGATTTTTCAAATAAACCAATTTAAGCTTTTCAAAATCAGGACAAAAACACATCATAAATGGGGGGAAGGGGGGCAAATCTCTCTAGCCATACTGCTCAAATTACAGGCAAAAATGTTAAGATTATGTGATAATAGAAATGAATCGACGTTTAGTATAAAAATTATATAATCGGGCTGGGATTGTGGCTCAGTGGTAGAGTGCTCGCCTAGCACGAGGGCGACCTGGGTTCGATCCTCAGCACCACGTGTACCACTAAAAGCAAATAAATAAAAATATTTTTTAAAAAATAATTTTAAAAAAATTATATAGCCGGGCGCGGTGGCACACGCCTGTAATCCCAGCACTTTGGGAGGCTGAGGCAGGAGGATCGCGAGTTCAAAGCCAGCCTCAGCAATGGCGAGGCCCTTAGTAACTCAGTGAGACCCTGTCTCTAAATAAAATACAAAAAAGGGCTGGGGATGTGACCCAGTGGTCGAGTGCCCCTGAGTTCAATCCCCAGTACCAAAAAAAAAAAAAAAAAAAAAAAAAAAAAAAAAAAAAAAAAAAAAATATATATATATATATATATATATATATATATATATATATATAATCACTTCCTAAACCCCAAAACAAAACAAAAGCCACTTAACTACAAAGGACAATTGGGAATCCATTTCTAGAGCCTAGTAGTAAAGATTAAAGGCTTAAGGCAGGTATGGGGCCCCACACCTACAGTCCCAGAGAGTCAGGAGTCTGAGGCAGATTTGTAAATTCAAAGCCAGCCTCAACAACTTTAGCAAGGCCCTAAGCAACTCAGCAAGACACTGTCTCAAACGATTAAAATTAAAAAAAAAAAAAAAAAAAAAAAAAAAGTCTGGGAATGTGGCTCATTGTTACTCACCTCTGGGTTCAATTCCTGATACCAAAATTTTAAAAAAGAATAAAGGTTTAAAAGATTTTAAAATGGGCATGTTGGTAAAAACTAGAGCCTTGGGCTGGGGTTGTGGCTCAGTGGTGGAGCGCTCGCCTAGCACGTGCGCGGCCCGGGTTCGACCCTCAGCACCACGTACAAATAAACGCATTGTGTACAACTAAAGCAAATAAATAACTATTTTTTTAAAAAAATGAGAACCTCTAAAACCTTATTTGGAAAAAAAAATCACAGTGGTTGGGAGGCTTTGAAATTATTTGGGACTTGACTATATGACTTGGTAATTCTCACATTTTACAGTTGAGTGGTAAGTCTGTTCTGCTTTTTTCTTTCCCTTTCTTTTTGGTGACTAAATATTTTTCTTAAACAAAAATTTCTTCAACTTCTAACCCCAAAATAATCCTGATTACTTGGGTAGGCATTACCACTAAGAACAGTATATAGATTGGATATGGCATAGCATGCCTTAATCTCAGCAATTCAGGCAGCTGAGGTAGGAGGACTCAAGTTTGAGACCAAATTTGAAACTTTGCAAGACCCTGTCTCAAAATTTAAAAAATAAAAAGGGCTTGGGATGTGACTCAGTGGTAAAGCACCCCTGTGATAAATCCCCCCACTACCAAAACAAAACTAAAAAACCACAATCAATTAAACTGGGCACAGGAGAACATGCCTATAACCCCAGAAACTCAGGAAGTTGAGGCAAGGGGATACCAAGTTCAAGCTTCAGCAACACAGTAAAAACTAGACACAAAATCAAAAAGTAAAAATAGGACTGCAGATATAGCTCAATGTTAAAACACACGTCTACTACCAGCCTTATGGAATTTATCCATAATTTATCTACTTACAGTAGCTACAGAAAAAGGAAACCTAAACTACATTAATGAGGTCTTAACTTCTTTTATGAATGTGTACACGAGATAGCAAAACCTGGTTGTAAAACTTGGAATTTCTAATAAGAGACCAAGAACAAATATATGCAGAACAAGCTGTTCCTCCAGATGATTAAAAGTAAAACTCTATCCATGAGTTCCCAAACAGGACCCCACATTGAATAGTAATGTAAGTATACCTGTATAACAGGTACCACAGTTGCTAGAGTACCATCTGGCTAAATATTATTCAACAACTATACCCTGAGATATTGACTATATCAGTCTAAAGAAGTGGGCTGGGCGCTCCTCAAATGAGCATCACAAGTCCCATTCAAGTAACTCAGTGCCCACTGTAATGGTCTTAATTTTTCTGTCCACTGACATATCACACTTTTTTTGGGGGGGGGGGGCGGGTGTGCTGTGGATTGAACCCAGGGCCTTGTGCATGCAAGACAAACAGCACTGGACCAACTGAGCTATATCCTCAGCCCTATATCACATGGTTTTAAAGCATAAAAGTAAATCAATGTTACTTAAAGGTTAGGTTTCCTAGGGCTGGGGTTGTGGCTCAGTGGTACAGCACTTGCCTAGCACAAGTGAGGCAGTGGGTTCAATCCCCGACACAATAAAAAATAAAAACAAATAAAATAAAATAAAGCTACTGTGTCCATCTACAACTAAAAAAATTTTTAATAAGTAAATTTTTAAAAAGGTCTGGTTTACTCAAGTCACTGCATTTAAAACTAGGTTGTTATATCAAAAGCAAAATATTTTTTCATAGAACATTTTCAGCTTAAAATGTGTAATTATTTTTCACTCTCTGGGTCATTTGAGATCCTAGGACAATAATGTAAATTATATCAGTGTCCCATTAAAGATAATAACATGTAATATATTATGGAGAAGTCTGAGTGGAAATAATAAGTCTAATCTACTGTCAAAGGGTAAAAATAATCTTTTCCCAACAACACTAACCTTAAAAATAGGAGAAAAACTGCTTGGCTTTAAAAAGTCTACACAGGATCCGTACCAATTAGTACTAAGCCCTCAGCAACATATATTTAAAGGTCATTTAGGTTTCTATCGAGAGCTTATGTGTTTATATATACCATAATTAAGAGGGCTACAACTAAAAAGGTAAAGCAATGAAATAAGAAAGTAATTTTTGAGACTATACAGAATTGAGTAGGATAGACTTACAGGACTGCCAATTTCTCTGTCTTGCTTCATCATAAAATTGACGCAATACAAGAAAATCAATAACATCTGGCATATCATGATATCTAAACAGAAATATAAATTATTACATTGTCTACATAGTAGATTATAGTTGAAAGCAACTGTGTGCACAAGAAATATAACAGAAGCTATATATGTAATTCAAACTTTTTCACTAGCCATAAAAGTAAAAACAGCCGGGCGCAGTGGCGCACACCTGTAATCCCAGCACTTTGGGAGGCTGAAGCAGGAGGATCGCAAGTTCAAAGCCAGCCTCAGCAATGGCAAGGCACTTAGCAACTCAGTGAGACCCTGTCTCTAATAAAATACAAAAATGGGCTGGGGACTTGGCCCAGTGGTCAAGTGCCTCTGAGTTCAATCCCCAGTACCACAAAAAAAAGTAAAAACAAAAAGCAATGAGTTTTAACAGTGTATTATATTTCACCCAACATAAATAAAATACTATTATAATATGTAAAGAGACATTTTACATTCTTTTTCTTCACTCCAAGTCGCCAATCAAACTGCAGTGTAAACATTTAAAACAATTCAAATCAGCCACATTTCAAGGATTCAAAAGCTAAATGATTAGTGTCTATCATAACGAACAACACAGGTATAGCAGAGGGTTTATCCTAAGATTCTCTCAAAGAATAAAGGCAATTTCTGGACAGATCCGAATTCTCCACACAAGCAAGTGACATGAAAACATGTTTAAAAAAAAAAAAAAAAAAGGCTGCTGCTGGCCAGCTGCAGAAAGACCCACATGACTGACAGTGGGTTCCACCATCAAGAGCTCACTCCCACCCCCATCTGGGCTATCCATGAAATCTACGAGGGATGGTGAAATAAGGGGAAAGGATATGTTCATTAGCAAGATAGAGAAACCTAAATTCAAATAATCCCATTAAAAATAGTGCATACCTTATAGAGAAGGATTTATCCATAAGTCTTCCAGTTGCTGGATCTATAAACGCTAGTTTGAGGCAACAGAGTGTAGGAGGCCCAACCTCATATCGTATTCCAACTATTTTAACCAATTCTTGATCCTATAACAGACAAAAAAAAAAAAAAAAAAAAATGGTTAAAATAAAGCAGCTCTTTCTTCCTCTGGAAATGGCCCACATTCTCTCTTGAAATGTGCCTCTGTTTCCTAAATAAATTGGTCTCTGCCTCTGGAGAAGATAAATTAATGAATTACAATCATTTTTTCTAGTATTCACAATGAAAGAGATTCTATACGTTTCAAATATAAGAACTTTTTTCTAAAATATTTTTTAGTTGTCAATGGACCTTTATTATGTCTATTTATGTATATGCGGTGCTGAGAATCGAACCCAGTGCCTCACACATGCTAGGCAAGTGCTCTACCACTGAGCCACAACCCCAGCCCTCAAATATAAGAACTTTAGAAAGTCAGTATAGCCACTCTTGAAAATATAACATGAAAGTACAAGAATAAAAGCACAAATTATCAATCAGTTTAGCATTTAAAGACAATCACTGATGACAATCTGACTCATTTCCTACTGGCTTTCTTCTCCTTGTACACAGATTTTCTAATATAATTTTGTATTAGGCATTTTTCACCAAACTAGGAGAAAAATACTAAAATGCATATATAATCACAAAAATTAAAAAAAAAATTTTTTTTAAACCACCTCTGGGTGTGTGGTGCACACCTCTAATCCCAATGGCTCAGGATTGTGAGTTCAAAGCCAGCTTCAGCAACTTATCTAGACCCTAAGCAACTCAGTGAAATCCTGTCTCAAAATACACGATGATCAGGGGATGTAGCTCAGTGGTTCAGTGGTCCAGGGTTCAATCCTCAGGAGGAATTAAAAAAACCTCTGAATAACAAAAGCATTCTTGAGCAAAAAGAACAGAAAAGAACAATTCATTACTTGAGGTCAAAACTATCATAAGCAAAGCAGCTTGGTATTAGTATAAAAACAGACACACAGACAGATGGAATAGAGAACCTAGAAGTAAAAACATACCTGCAGCCAACTGATCTTCAAGAAATGTGCTAAGAACATATATTGGAGGGGCTGGGGTTGTGGCTCAGTGGTAGAGCACTTGCCTAGCATGTGTGAGGCACTGGGTTCGATTCTCAGCACCACATATACATAAATAAAATAAAGAGAACTAAAATAAAATAATTGAGAACTAAAAAATATTTTTTTAAAAAACTGGCTTTGGGCCAGGTGCAATGGTGCACACCTATAATCCCAGTGGCTTGGGAGGCTGAGGCAGGAGGAAAGTGACAAGCCAGCCTCAGCAATTTAGTGAGGTACTAAGCAACTCAATGAGACGCTGTCTCTAATAAAATACAAAATAGGGCTAGGGGTGTGGTTCAGTGGTCAAGTGCTCTTGAGTTCAATCCCCGATACCAAAAAAATAAGAGAGAGAAAAAGATAACATATACTGGAGAAAAGACAGTATAGTAGATAAATGTTGCTGGGAAAACTGGTTATTCACTACAGAAGAATGAAAATAGTCCATCTCTCACAATTTAAAAAAATTGAACTCAAAATGGATTAAAGACTTAAATATAAGGCATGAAACTACTAGGAAAAAACATAGGGGTTAACACTTCAGGAGAGTGCAATGGGAAAGATACCTAGGAGATGACCCCAAAAGCACAAGAAACAGAGGTACAAATAGACAAATAGGATTAGAAACAATAAAGCTTCTTCACAGCAAAGAAAACAAATCAACAGAGCGATGAGAACCTGCAGAGTAGATCAAAAAATTTGCCAACTGTCCATCTGTCAATAAGTTAATAATCAAAATACATAAGGAACTCAACGGCAATAAGATAGGCAATAAACCTAAGCAGACATTTGTCAAAAGATGACAAACAAATGGTCAATATGTATACAAAAAAAAAAATGTTCAGTATCACTAAGAATCAGTGAATCAAAGCTGTAATGAGATTTCGTCTCATTCCAATAAAAGCAGCTATTATGAAAAACAAAAGATGGGCTGGGGTTGTGGCCTAGTTAGTGGTAGAGCACTTGCCTAGCATGTGTGAGGCACTGGGTTCCATTCTCAGCACCACATATGAATAAATAAAATAAAGGTTCATCAACAATTCAAAAAATATTTTAAAAAAATAAAATAATGAGTACTTGTTAACATGGAGAAAAGGAAATTCTTATACATCGTTGGTGGAAATGTACAAGAGCAATATTATGAAAAATATTATAGACATTCCTCCCCAAAATCAAAACTTGAGCTACAATATGATCCCACAATTCTACTGGATACAAATCTCAAACAAGCAGAATCAGGTGAAGAGAGACCTACATGCCCATGTTTATCACAGCACTGTTTATTCACAGTAGCCAAGAAACAGAAACAACCTATGTTCATCAATGCTGGATGGATTTTTGAAAAAGTAGTACAGATAGGCAATGGAATACTATTCAGCCATTAAAATGGATGAAATCCTGTCATTTGCAACAGGTATATATAGAAATGGAGGGCATTACGTTAAGTGAAATAAAGCAGGCACAATAAGGCATACCACATGATAAAATTCTTCTGTGGAATCTAAAAAGCTTATCTCATAGAAGTTCAGAGTACAACAGTGGTTACCAGAAGAAGAGGACGATAGGAGGTAGGAAAGGAAGGGAAAAGGTTTACAAGTAGATACTAACTTACAGATAGAAAGGAGAAACAAGTTCTGTCGTCATTTACACAGTAGCTAGAAAGCTAGAAGAAAGCATTTTGAATGTTCACACCAGAAAGAAATAATAAATGTTTGAGAAGACAGATACCTTTACCCTGATTTCAATGTTATCCACTATATGTACATATTGAAACACCACATGGCACCCCATAAATGTAATTTTATGCATCAGTTTTTTAAATGGGGAGAAATGAAACACTAGATGTGATTGTTATAACATACCAAACAAAGTAACTAAGTACAGTGAACTCTCTTTTGCAGTAGTTACACTCCATGAAGCACCTGACACCAGAATGGAAGGAACACTGGATCAGAATTCCAAAGGCAAACCCAGAGTTAGACTCCCAGGAAACTCTGGTCACGGTGCTGTAGTGAGCTGAACACACCACCACTTTTTTATGTGTTTGTATTTAAAGGCAGATCTTTAACACACACGTGGTTGATTCCTCAACAGTGAACTTACATTGTACAACACTAAATAAAACTCACATCACATCATCAAAATGATGCCTGGATAATACGTATGTTTGCCCTAAGTTACACCAGTCTTCCTGCACTAGGAACACTTGCCATCATATAAATACTATGCTCAGGGGACCTTATAAATAGCAAAATCATTGCCCCTCCCCTGGAAAAAATTACAAAACACAGGAAACAGGTGGCAGTCAACACACCATGGCATGGATCGGTGCCTGCAGCACAAGAGCTGAAACAAGAAGGCACAGGACTGACGGCCTCGTTCAGCCTCATCCAGGAATGTCATGGTCATCAGGCAATTCAGATTTTTTGCTACTCTGAACACATCCAGGAATGACCAAAAAGTTCCATGAATATTGATTTCAGAGTTCCAAATAATATAGTTAGTATATTAATTGCAAATACCAAATCCATGAATAATAAGGACTAACTATAATCGGGTACACAGTGAAACAGACATAAGACTCCAAATGCATTTAAAAGCCAAATGTGTAAGAATAGAGCTGCTAAGATGAGTACAACTGTGAAGAATAGCCATCTTCATAAAATAGTTTTGTACATATCAAAATACATAAATATATTTTTAAAAAGAGTTTCTTTTTTAGTTGTAAATGGACAAAATAGCTTGTATTTTGTTTATTAATTTTTTATGTGGTGCTGAGCATCGAACCCAATGCCTCACACATGCCAAGCAAGCGCTCTACCACTGAGCCCAAAATATGTAAATATATTTTTAAATGCCCATAATGCTACACTCCACAGATAATCATCACTGACATTCTGATGTTTATTCTTTTGGTTACAAACTAGTAAATCTTGCTCAAATTACCACAAAACAGCACTTAACATTGATTCTCTTCATCAATACCTTGTGAAAATTAAAATATCTTACAAGCCTTGACAGCAAGCAGGTGATGTGCAAACACAGCACAACTTGCTTCGCTCACCACATTAGTGTATTTAGATTTTCTCACCAATGTTTTGTTTTTATAAACAATGAAACGAAACATCCTTCTTCATAAATTTTCAAGTATTTCTGCTTGTTTTCTAAATTACCAGAAGAAAAATCACTAATGTTAAAGGTTTTAGAATTTTTCAGCTTCAATTTCTACTGCCAAAATACTCTCTAGAAGGCCCAGGTCATTCCACACACCCTATCAGCAATATCAAGTCAAAATCTTTACTACTTGCTAAAATGTAGCATTTTGTTTATTTAACATAAGAAAAAATTACATAACTACTTAAGTATTGAAAAGGTACAAGGTATTTCCTTATTTATGCATGAAGTTAAAATTTCCAATTTTTATTTCTTCTGTTGAAACTCACATTACTTCTTTCTAAATCTGTGAAGTACTATTAAAAAACAATAACAAAAAAAAATTACTATTAATACTAATAATGCCACAGACTGCCTTTCTGAGAGACTCTACATTATTGTATTTAACACACTATTTGTACACTGCAAGTTTAAAAAAACTTTTTTTTTTTGGTACCAGGGATTGAACTCAGGGGCACTCGACCACTGGGCCACATCCCCAGCCCTTTTTTGTATTTTATTAGAGACAGGGTCTCACTGAGTTGCTAAGTGCCTCGCCAATGCTGAGGCTGGCTTTGAACTTGAGATCCGCCTGCCTCAGCCTCCCAAGTGCTGGGATTACAGGCGTGCGCCACCGCGCCCAGCTAAAAAAATGTTTTTAAGTGGGGGGAAGGGAGACCACTAAGCTACAACCCCAGCCCTTTTTATTTTGAAAGACAGTCTAAGTTACCATGGCTGGCTGATTTGAATGTGAATCTTCCTGCCTCAACCTCCCTGGTAGCTGAGATTATGGGTGTGCACCACAGCCCAGTTCAATGGGTCTTAAGACTTGGTAGGCAAGAGCAGAACAGCAGAAAAGTTTTAAAGTAGGAGAGAGAAATATGCTTCCAATAGGTTTTTAAAGTGGATTTACAAATAATTTTACTGTGTGTTAATTTAACAATTTTGGGGGGGAGGAGGGGGGTGGTACCGGGATTGAACTCAAGGACACTTGACCACTGGGCCACATCCCCAGCCCTTTTTTGTATTTTTATTAGAGACAGGGTCTCACTGAGTTGCTAAGTGCCTCACCATTGCTGAGGCTGGCTTTGAACTCGCGATCCTCCTGCCTTAGCCTCCCAAAGTGCTGGGATTACAGGCGTGTGCCACTGCGCCTGGCTAATTTAACAATTTAATAATACAATCAACTTACCCTAAGATCCATTTTTCTCCATGGCTCTTTATTAGGGTTCAGTTCATAAATGTTATTTCTTCTGACAGCTTCAATATAAGCTTCATGACCCTGTCGAAAATAGATTACCTACAAAAAGATAAGTATACATTTAAGAATGAGCAGAGAGATAAAGAGCAATTTTGTTTCATGTTCTGTATTCACATTTTTTTAATTTTATTCTGCTCACCTCATCACCCATCTGAGGAACGAAGGGAGACTTTCGAAGTGTGGTGTCAGTTATCCAAACTGGAGGATGAAATTCATATAAATGTTCCATGCTTGTCAGCTCTGCTGGAGTCATCCTCCGCAAATTCTACCAAGGGGAAAGAGAATGAACCATGGTGAAAAAGAAGCGGGCAACACGCACTGAGAAACCAAAGAAGCTTCACCATTCAGAATTACTGCTTGGCTTCACCATCTAATGATTACTTTTGGAGGGCGGGAGGGGTGCTGGGGATCAAATCCAGGGGCACTAAACCAATGAGCCACATCACATCCTAGCCTTTTCACTTTTTATTTTGAAACAGAGACTCACTAAGTTGCTTAGGGCCTCACTAACTTGCTGAGGCTGGCTTTGAACTTGCAATCCTCCTGACTCAAATATCCGAACTCCTGAGCTGCTGGGATTACAAGCATGCACCACAGTGCCTGGCCTGATTTACAGCACTTACTTCATCAACATACGCACAAGAATGTATCACTTCTAAAAGCATTATAGACCTACCTAGTTTTTTCCTAAAATCACCTCCTGAATTTCTTTCAGTTTTAGAAAGGTATAAAAATCAAGTCTACTTCTCAGAACTGTAGAGATGGAAAAGTTATTAATAACTAAAGTAGCTCTTCCCAAAATAAGTTTACTTTTTACATTTCACTCCTCCTGGCCTAACACTCTTACTAAAAAAGGGCTAGTAAGTAGCTAAATTGTAGAGTGCTTGCCTCACATCCACAAGCCTCTAGATTCCATGCCCAGCACTGCAAAAAACATGAACAAAAGAAAAGTTCCAGCCGAGCGCGGTGGCGCACGCCTGTCATCCCAGCACTTTGGGAGGCTGAGGCAGGAGGATCGTGAATTCAAAGCCAGTCTCAGCAATGGTGAGGCACTTAGCAATTCAGTGAGACCCTGTCTCTAAATAAAATACAAAAAAGGGCTGGGGATGTGACCCAGTGGTAGAGTGCCCCTGAGTTCAATCCCCAGTACCACAAAAAAAAAAAGAAAGAAAGAAAGAAAAAGAAAAGTTCCAATTTCTCAATAGATTTTTGATTACTGGGTAAGGACAAAACCACCTGTATAAAAATGCAGAGGAACTGGGGTTGTGGCTCAGTGGTAGAACACTTGTCTAGCATGTGTGAGGCACAGAGTTCGATTCTCAGCACCACATATAAATAAATGAATAAAATAAAGGCCCATCAACAACTACAGACATCACACATGCGAGGCAAGTGCTCTATCACTAAACCATAACCCCAGGCCCCTTCTTACCTCTTTTTTAGGTTTACTTTCCTTCTTTCTCTTCCGTCTTCTTTTTGGAGGAGATAAATTCTCAGTAGATATTTCATCCTCTGAACTACTACAAAATCGGGTAATTCGTCGACGGCATGATGTTCGCAACGGAGGTTGCAAATTGATTCCTGCATCAGCTGTCCAATCAGAGTATCTAGATGAAGAGTCACTGGCAGAAGAGAATGTTTTAAGTTACACAGACCAGAATCTAAGAACTAACAGCAAGGTATCACTGAAGGGAAGAAAGGAAGACCTCAGTAAGATTTAACTGAACATCCTGCCCAAACTACAAACAAAGACTGAAATGGACAAAAGTCAAGACAAAGACAAATAAATGTTCACTGACACTGGAAATTAGGAAAGAATGTAAGCCTGAGGATTTGTTTGTTTTTTAAAGTATATTATAGATGAGAGCTATTGAAAAATGACTTCTATTGCCAACTTTCTATTCCAGGAAAAAGAAGGAAAGACAAATGTAAAATGGGAAGAGTAGGGATCGTACAAAAACCTAAGAGTTGGGTGCGGTAATACACATCTGTAATTTCACTGACTCAAGAGGCTGAAGCAGTAGAAACACAAGTTTGAGGTCACCCTTGGAAACTTAGCAAGGCCTTAAGCAACTTAGCAAGACCCTGTCTTGAAATGAAAAATAAAAAGGGCTGGGGAAGTGGGCTCAGGGTTTAATCACTAGTCCAACCCCTCGTACAAAAACAAACAAACAAACAAAGCACTAAGAGAAGCCCCAGCCCAACGCTGGAGGAGGCGGAGGCATGAGGTACAGGCTAGTAATTTTAACTGGCATCACAAGCTATTAAAGGATATACTGAGAAATCCAAGGGATTCATAGGCTTATCAGACAAAAAGCTTTCAGTGGTTAGTTTCTTGCCAAGTGGACAACTCTCACTGACATAATAAAAACCCAAGAAAGGAGTTAATAATCTTAGCCACACCCTGGAAGGCAAACCAAATCAAAGAGAAAACTAGGAGAAAAAAAAAAAAAAAAAAAAAAAGAAAAAAAAAATAGCCCTTGACCCACAATCAGCTTCACCAAATACAGAAAATAACAATATCTCAGGCTGAGACTGTAGCTCAGTGGCAAAGGGCTTGCTTAGCATGCATGAGGCACTGGGTTCAATCCTTACCACCACATAAAAATAAACAAATAAAAGCTGGGTGCAGTGGTGCACACCTGTAATCCCAGCACTTGGGAGGCTGAGGCAGGAGGATCAAGAGTTCAAAGCCAGGGCTGGGATTGTGGCTCAGGGTAGAACGCTCACCTAGCACGTGGGCAACCCAGATTCGATCCTTAGCACCACGTACAAATAAAGGCATTGTGTACAACTAAAGCAAATAAATAAAATATTAAAAAAAAAAAAAAAAAAAAAGAGTCCAAAGCCAGCCTCAGCAATGGGTAGGCACTTAGCAAACTCAGTGAGACCCTGTCTCTAAATAAAACACAAAAAAGGGCTGGGGATGTGGCCCAGTGGTCGAGTGACCCTAAGTTCAATCCCCAGTACAAAAATAAATAAATAAATAAAATAGACATTCTGTCCATCTACAACTACCAAAAAAAAAAAAAAAAAAGAATAACATCTCCTCTGAGCCATCCTTGGCCCTACTTCAACCACGCATCCCTCAATCTCTATAAACACTCAAAAGCACGTTTCTCCAAGGTATACCGTATAAAATTGTTTATAAAAATTTGAAAAGCATCTGCTTTATATAACAAATCAAGTAAAGCTGGAATAAAAGAATGAATAAAAAACAGTGGTTGGCAGGGTGGGGGGTGTTTAAAGTGAAGTACTGCAGTTCACAAGTAGATTACAGGGTTCTGGAGATCAGTTGCACAACAGAGTGAAAGTTAACACTACTGAACTGCATATTACATATGGTTGAATTTTCCTTGTTTTACGTGGAGATTGATCTCGGGGCCCCACATATACCACTTGAGCCCCAGCCCAACCCAATCTCCTCATATTCTGTACATTTCATCATCTTAGATAATTTTATTTTGTTGGTACAAAGGATTGAACCCAGGGACACTCTAACACTAAGCTACATCTCCAGCTTTTTTTTTTCCCCAAATTTATTTTTTATTCTAAGTTATTAGAAATGACAGCAGAATGTATTACATTTCATATTATACTTATAGAGCACATTTTCACATATCTCTGGTTGTATACAAAGTATATTCATACCATTCATGACTTCATACTTGCACTTAGGGTAATGATATCCATCTCATTCTACCATCTTTTTTTCCTATGTTGTTCTACAATATTTCCTCTCAGTTATAATTCTCAAACTTCTTAAAGGCTAATGCTATCATAGATCTGTTGATATAAACTATTAATATCATAAAGATAACTTATAGAAAAATATTGAACTCATGTAGTCAGAATATGTAATTAAAAATGAACAGAATGTATTTCAAGAGATGCACCACCTTAAAAATGGCGGGGGGGGGCGCACGGGAAAAATGGAGGACCTTTGAGCAAAGGGGAGGGAGGGGTGTGGTGAGGACACGGAGGCAAGAAAGATGGTAGAATAAGATGGTACAAGACTGCACATATTGTGCAACACTGCATTGTGTACAACCAGAGAAAAGAAAAGTTGTGTTGCAATTGTGTACAATGAATCAAAATGCATTCTGCTGTCATATTTATGTTCTAAAACACTGCTCCACTGGCTGGGGATATAGCTCAGTTGGTAGAGTGCTTGCCTTGCATGCACAAGGCCCTGAATTCGATTCCCAGCACCACAAATAAATAAATAAATAAATAAACACTCTTCCAGCTCCTAACCACAATGAAGTAAGGTAAGACAAGAGGGACAGAGTATAAGAACATTTGGAACAAGAAAATATCAATGAAAAGAGATAACAAAAGTATTAAGATCCAAGTCATATTCTGGTGGGAGAATTTTCTAGACATGATCATAGATAGATTGTATAGAGAGAAGAGAGGAGAATAATGTCCAGGATTCTGCCTTGATCAGCTAACAAGATGAAAGTGACATTTACCAAGATGAAAAATCTGGTCCTAGAAAATGTGGGTGCCCAATAAAATATAACACATGCAGCAATAATAAAAAACGAATGGTTTTACCACACATAAACTGTGTCAAATACTACAGTCAGCTAAACATGCTCAGAATATTTCTACAGGAACAACTGTTAATCCAGTATTCTTCAAAGCCTATTAAAAGCTAAATGTTACATTGTTCCACAGTTGTAAACTGTTGCTCCTTGAATGTCTTCAAATTACCTTACTTCCAAGGCTATGACTAAAATGCTTCAAAGATCAAAATAATTAAGAACAATACCTTGAACTTTCAGTATAGCTTTCACTTTTTCTATCACTCTTCCATTCATCTTCTTCTGAAGAATAAGAACCTTCACTTTGGTCACAGGAAGTCTCCTAATTTGAGAGGGAAAAGGTCTTAATCGCTTTAAGTTAAGCTAAAGACACATTTAAAAAACTAAATAGTCATCAAAAAGATTAAATCCTGCCGGGCGCGGTGGCGCACGCCTGTAATCCCAGCACTTTGGGAGGCTGAGGCAGGAGGATCACGAGTTCAAAGCCAGCCTCAGCAATGGCAAGGCACTTAGCAACTCAGTGAGACCCTGTCTCTAAATAAAATACAAAAAAGGTCTGGGGATGTGGCCCAGTGGTCGAGTGCCCCTGAGTTCAATCCCCAGTACCAAAAAAAAAAAAAAAAAAAAAAAAGATTAAATCCTGATTCTTATGGGGCATACACAAAAAGAATGTTTAGAAGATTGAACACTGCCACCATCAGGAAAGGTGGTGGTGCAGCAGGCCAGCCTGGGGACGTGGGCCATCCCCGCGCATCTCAGGGGTCTGAATTCAGATGTGCTCACAGGTGAGCAGTGCCATCTGAGTGCTGTGCTCTTTCGATCCCCTGAGATGTGTGACAGCATCATTTCATATAGTTATTCGCCACCATGGCAACATGCATTAGATCTTTTACCCATTTTGAAACTGGGTTGTTTCCTTACTGCTAAGATTTTAAGAGTACGTTGTATATTTTCAATATAAGTCTTTTATAAGATTTGAGTTTCTCTCAATTTGTGGTTTATCTTTTCATTCTCTAGCTGTATTTTTCCCAGAGCAGTTTTTAATTTAAATGTAATCCAAATTATCAATTTTGGTGTTGTATTTAAGAAGTCATTACCAAGCTGGGCGCGGTGGCACATGCCTGTAATCCCAGCACTTGGGAGGTTGACGCAGGAGGATCACGAGTTCAAAGCCAGCCTCAGCAATGGTGAGGCACTTGGCAACTCAGTGAGACCCTGTCTCTAATAAAATACAAAAAAGGGCTGGGGATGTGGCTCAGTGGTCGAGTGCCCCTGAATTCAATACCTGGTGGGGAAAAAAAAAGAAGTCATTGTTTATTCCTAGTTATCTTCTAGAAGCCTTATAGCCTTGCATTTTACATTTCCATTAAATTCATGATGCATCCTGAGTTAATTTCTGTGAAAAGTCAGCGCGCACACTCACTTTTCAGTTATTCCAACACCACTCACTGAAGAGTATGCTTTGTCCACTGAGTTGTCTCTGCTCCTTTGCCAGAGAGCAGCTGACAGTATTTGTGCTGACTTGTTTCTGGACTCTCTACATTGTTTCAATTATGTATTTGTCTAGTCTTCCACCAATACCATCATCTTGAAAACTGTAGTTTTTAGTTTTACAGTAACTCTTAATGGCAGACAGTGCCAGTCCTTTAATTTGTTCTTTATTGAGTGTTAGCTATCCTGGGTCTTTCCATGGCTCCACATAAACTTGAAAATTTAGACAGTCTGGCACACTGCAGAGGTTTTGCCTATCTCCAGCAACCAGCAGCGAGGCCTCCTCAAGCTGCACTGGCATCCAGGGTGATTGAAAAGTGCTAATCAGTTGCCTCTGAATATAATTCAAACAGAAACATGAAGATGACAGCAGGATAAGCATCGCACTGACCAGACCTGCTCTTTTTTTTTTTTTTTTTTTTTTTTTTGTGGTACTGGGGATTGAACTCAGGGGCACTCGACCACTGGGTCACATCCCCAGACCTTTTTTGTATTTTATTAGAGACAGGGTCTCACTGAGTTGCTAAGTGCCTTGCCATTGCTGATGGCTGGCTTTGAACTCGCGATCCTCCTGCCTCAGCCTCCCAAAGTGCTGGGATTACAGACGTGCACCACCGCGCCCGGCTTAGACCTGCTCTTAATAAGGACTTCTGGTACCATGCAGAACAGAAACATATTATATCCAGCAGAAGGCAGCTTTGCAACATGCTCATGAACACTTCATCTGGATACTTCATAACTCAAGACTCCGCATTTGGGAATCTGATTCTTCCTATTTTATCTCGCCTTGACCCAGAATCAAGAAAATATCTGTGATGAAAATAACTTTATAATATCAAACGCAAACGCGAAAGCTACGCTTAATTCAATGTTGTGCACACTGTGACATTCAGAATTTTGGTGAACATTTTTTGTTTGTTTCTTGAAAAGAAAGGGATATGTAAGTGAAAGCAAAAGGAAGGGGGAAACTAGGATAATGAGAGATTCAGAAGCTGCATTGTCTGAAAATTTAATTATGCTGCCTGTGACTTTATCTTTTTTGTAATGCCATTTGATTTTTAGCTCTAAATTGGACTCTGAATTAGATAGTCATGTAATATCAGCCCCTAATCACTTAGTATGCTATGTCCATAATAGCCTTGCAAGAACCATTTATAGTATTTAACTTTAAAGAAATGGAATTTTACTCAGCAATAAGAGAATAAAATAATGGCATTTGCAGATAAATGGATGAAGTTGGAGAATATAATGCTAAGTGAAATAAGTCAATCTCAAAAATCCAAATACCGAATGTTTTCTCTGATATAAGGAGGCTAGTTCACAGTGTTGTTCGAAGGGGGTACATAGGATCAGAGGAACACTAGAATGGTCAACGGAAAGGGAGGGGAAGAGAGGGAATAAGTGGGGGGAGGAAAAAATTTGGTGGTTGAATGAGATGGATATCATTATCCTAAATGCATGATTGAAGATCTGAATGGTACTTATATACTTTGTATACAAGCAGTTGTATGTAAAAAGATACTATACTTGTGCACGATGAATAAGTAAATAAATAATTAAAAAAAAAACTTTAAAAAAAATGAGGGTGCTACTGAAAAACGTGAACACATAGGATTTAATAAGTTAGGTTTATATTTGTAGTCCACAGGATTCATGTAGTATATAGCTTTCAAGTTTACAGTCAACATTTCATCCATAAATACTCCTTGTAAATGCATAAAAGAAAATCCAAAATAAAACTAATTTACCAACCAGTCTTAAACATCTTTTATAAATATATGCCATTATAAATGATGTGACAATGCTACTCAAAACAATTATAAAGAAAGTAGTGGCTTAAACATTTATTTATACATGCTCTTATCTGGTGTTACTACATAAATGGTATGTCAGGGTGGTTTCATTGTTCATTTTTTTTTTTTTTTTTTTGGTACCAGGGATTGAACTCAGGGGCGCTCGACCACTGGGCCACATCCCCAGCCCTTTTTTTGTATTTTATTAAGAGACAGGGTCTCACTGAGTTGCTAAGTGCCTCGCCATTGCTGAGGCTGGCTTTGAACTCGCGATCCTCCTGCCTCAGCCTCCCAAAGTGCTGGGATTACAAGCGTGCGCCACCGCGCCCGGCCATTGTTCATTTTTTATCTAATTAAAAAATAAGAAGCCGGGCGCAGTGGCGCACGCCTGTAATCCCAGCACTTGGGAGGCTGAGGCAGGAGGATCGTGAGTTCAAAGCCAGCCTCAGCAATGGCGAGGCACTTAGCAACTCAGTGAGACCCTGTCTCTAATAAAAAATACAAAAACGGTCTGGGGATGTGGCCCAATGGTCGAGTGCCCCTGAGTTCAATCCCCGGTACCACAAAAAAAAAAAAAAAAAAAAAAAAAAAAAAAAAAAAATAAGAAAAGTGGGGCTGGGGTTGTGTTTCAGCGGTAGAGTGTTCGCCTAGCACGTGCGCGGCCCGGGTTCTATCCTCAGCACCACGTACAAATAAACGCTGTATACAACTAAAACAAATAAATAAATATTTTTTTAAAAAAATAAGAAAAGAAAACTCAAGTTTGTCATTATTCACAAAAATAACTTGTTGATGGGCTGGGGTTGTGGCTCAGCGGCAGAGCGCTCGCCTCGCACGTGTGCGGCCCGGGTTCGATCCTCAGCACCACATAAACATAAGTGCATTGCTTTGTGTACAACTAAAGTAAATAAATAAATATTTTAAAAAATAATAAAATAAAAAAAATAACTTGTTGGGATTTTGACTGGAATTCTACTGAATCTATTACATGATGCTGGCGAAAACTAACATCTTCACAAGAATGTGAGTCAACAAGAACTCACAAGCAATAGAAATGATGGCAATGTAAACCAGTACGGCTACTTCAGAAAACAAATTGGCAATTTCTTACAAAACTAAACAGAGCCTTATCACATGATCCAGCAATCACACTCCTTGGTATACCCAAATGAGCTGACAGATTATGTCCACATAAAAACCTGTACATGGGGGCTGGGGTTGTGGCTCAGTGGTAGAGCGCTCGCCTAGCATGTGTGCGGCCAGAGTTCGATCCTCAGCACCACGTAAAAATAAAACATATTGTGTATAACTAAAAGGAAATAAATTAAAAAAAAAAAAAATGCTGTACATGGGCCAGGCAAAACGTGGTTCACATCTGTAATCCCAGAGGCTTAGGAGGCTGAGGCAGAAGGAACTAAAGTTCAAAGCCAGCCTCAGCAACTTAGAAGAGCCCTAAGCAACTCAGTCAGACCCTGTCTCTAAATAAAATATTTTATAAAAAATGGCTGGGGATGTGGCTCAGTGGTTAAGCGCCCCTGGGTTCAACCCCCAACACCCCCCTCCAAAAAAAAAAACCTGCACATAGATTTTTACCAACTTTATTCATAACTGACAAAACCTGGAAGCAACCAAGGTATACCTCAGGAGGTGAAAAAAAAGCTATTACATCCAGGCAATGGCATATTAATTATATTTTGCTAAAAAAGTAAACAGCTATGAAGCCATGAAAAGACATACAGGACATTTAAGTGCATATTAATAAATGAAAGAAGTTAATCTTGGCAAAGGCTACATGCATTATGACTCCAATCACATGATATTCTGAAAAAAAAAGCAACTCTATAGAGCCTAAAAAAATCTTCTGAAAGAGTAACTGCTCAAAAAATGATGGGAGAAATGGATTAAAAAAAAAAAAAAAAAACTTAATGAGAGGGGAGGGGAGAGCACATGGGAGTGAGAAAGCTGGTGAAGATGGTGGAATGAGATAGACATTATTATGCTACATAATGAAGGGTATGAACCTGCATTGTGTACAACCAGAGAAATTAAAAGTTGTGCTACATTTGTGTACAATGAGTTGACGTGCATTAAGTTGTCATTTATAACAAATAAAAAAAACGGTTAGGGGGAAGTTCATTTAAACACAAGAATGACAACTTTCAGGGTGAAGAAATAGAGAAATTGATCATTCTTAGAACTTTCCTTACATCTGAAATTTTGTAACAATGAAAAGATTAGTTCCCCAAAATCCTCAAATAAACTGATGCTACAGGAAGGCAGAGGCCATGTTCTGTGGTCATGGTGCCTTTGCATGTTTGTTTCGTACTGGGGATTGAGCCCAGGCATGTTCTGGCACTACGCTGCATCCTCAGTCCTTTCTAATTTCTCGAGAGAGGATCACTGGGGTGGCAGGTATGGCACCACTACCCCCTTCTCACAATGCTCTTTTATACCAGTGTGAGAGAGTTATAAAAATCTCATACCTATATGTGTTTCCTCATTTGTAAAAAAAAAAAAAAAAAAAAAGCTGTTGGAACACGTTAATTTGTACTTGTTGGAAGGATGAAATCATATATTATTTATGATATTTAAAACAGTGTGACTAGCATAATAAAATGCATTAATGTTTGTTCGTTTTTTGTAGCCATTGTCATCTTATGTTTATACCCCTGAGAATAATAGCAATTCTTGCACTTCCATGCCAATCCTGATAATCATACTGTACCACACAAGCCTCTCTAGAGACTTATATATAAGCTTCTATGTATGAGTCCCATGCTTCCCAAAGGTACCCTCCCGCAACACCCACCATGTCAAAAAAACTCTAGAAACCTGAATGGAAGGCGCTGGAACACAGCTGCACAGTAAAACAGCGGTTTCCAATAAATGTGCTTACTCACTAAGGTACCACCTCCTATCAAACCTAAAATCCAAAACTCTTCATTTGAAACAATGTGAGTAACCTGGTGGTTCAATTCCATATCTCATATCTTACACTTCATAAAAGTTTTAGAACTAGTGTATGAAAAGACAAAAAAATGAAAAAGCAACCCACAGAATGGGAGAAAATATTTGTAAGTCATATGTCTGCTAAAACACTTATGTCTAGCATATATATACACAACTCCTACAGCAATAAAGAAACACAAATCCAAACTGAAAAATAGGTTACCAATTTAAATAGAAATTTCTTCAAATAAGCACATGAAAACATGTTCAATATTCTTGTCATTGAGGAAATGCAAATTGAAACCAGAATATGCCGCTTAACTAGGCAGCTTAAATGAAAAAGAGAATTAAACAAGTGTGAGGACACAGAGAACTGGAACTCTCATACATTACTGATGGAAATATACAATAGTACAGCCGGGGCTAGGATGTGGCTCAGTGGTAGGGCGCTCACCTAGCATGTGCGCAACCCGGGTTCGAGTCTCAGCACCACGTAAAAACACATGCATTGTGTACAACTAAAAGCAAATAAATAAATAATTAAAAAAAAATATATATATATATATGTATATATATAAAAAATAGTACAGCCGCTTTGGCAAACAGTCTGACAAGCCTCAAAAAAATAAACAGAGGGGCTGGGGTTGTGGCTCAGCGGTAGAGCGCTCGCCTCACACGAGCGCGGCCCGGGATTGATCCTCAGCACCACATAAACGTGGAAGCAATGTGTACAAACAAATAAATAAACATTTTTTAAAAAATAAAATAAAATAAACAGATTTCCCAAACAACCCAGCAAATCAACTCTTAGGTATACACCCAAAAGCTGAAGACATATGTGAAAACAGAAACCCACAAACTAATGTTGGCAGGCAGCACTGTTCAAAAAGCCAAGAAGCGGGCTGGGATTATGGCTCAGTGGTAGAGCGCTTGCTTAGCGTGTGCGTGGCCCAGGTTAGATCCTCAGCACCACATAAAAATAAACGCATTGTGTACAACTAAAGCAAACAAATAAATATTTAAAAAAAAAAAAAAAAAAAAAAAAGCCAAGAAGCATGAACCCAAATGTCCACAAGTTAGTGAATGAATTAAAAGAACTGTGGCATATATGCATACAACTGAATATTATTGGGTAATAAAGAATAAAATTGGGCTGGGTTGTGGCTCAGCGGTAGAACATTCGCCTAGCACGTGCACGGCCGGGGTTCGAGTCTCAGCACCACATAAACATAAATGCTATTGCATTGTGTATAACTAAAGCAAATAAATAAATATTTTTAAAAAATAATAAAATTGATACATGCTACACATGGCATAGCCTTAAAAACTTTACGCTATGTGAAAGATGCCAGTCACACACTATATGACGCAAAATCGAACTGCACAATTCCACTTATATGAAATGTCCAAAATAGGCAAATCTACAGATAAGAATTATAGCAGTTGCCAAAAATTTGGGAGCAAGACAGGAAATAACTATAAATGGGCATATGGTTTCATTAGAAGTGATGAAAATGTTTAGAAATTAAATAATGATGATAACACTATCAAATACTAAAACTATTGGATCATACACATATTTGGTGTTTTTGGAAACTTTTTAGAAACTTTCAATTAAAATTCAAGCCAGAGCCAGGCGCGGTGGCGCACGCCTGTAATCCCAGCACTTTGGGAGGCTGAGACAGGAGGATCGCGAGTTCAAAGCCAGCCTCAGCAATGGCAAGGCACTTAGCAACTCAGTGAGACCCTGTCTCTAAATAAAATACAAAAAAGGGCTGGTGATGTGGCCCAGTGGTCAAGTGCCCCTGAGTTCAATCCCTGGTACCACAAAAAAAAAAAAAAAAAAAAAAAAAAAAAAAAAAATTCAAGCCAGGTGTGTGGCATAAGCCCAAAAGTACTTGGGAGAGATAGTCAAGGAGAATAAAGAAAACAATCATTGGAGACCAGAAGCTCAAGGCCAGCCTGGGCAGTATAGCAAGACCCCACTGCCTCCTCCCCAACTATCAAACCATGAAATTTCATATTAATTCCTGAAGGATATTGAATTTTCACATAAATCTGGCATAGATTCAAAGAACTGAGGCAAATTCATTTAGGATTATTTTTATGTATTTTAAAGTTACTCCACTCACCTGTCTTCCAGAACCTGAAGACTCATTTCCAGAGGATAACTCACACCGGCCAACATTTCTTCTACCATAATTTGGATATTTACGCCTGCACGTCCTCTGTCTAGACTGTGACACCAAAACCATGGAATCCAACTGAAACAAAGAAACATACAGATGAAAATGAACACCTAAATAAAGAAAGTGTCAGCAAAATGTCATCCTAGCAAGTTCCCAAAATTACTTAAAGCAAAAATAAAAGTTTAAAAAAGTAAACAGTCTTGAATAATAGATTTCCTACATACCATTAACATAAGCTTGGCATTTTTTACTTTCAAGGGCCTTAGAAGTCATGAGGAAGCACATCTTATATCAGCATTTTTCAAACTACATTGTAAATTCAGATTTATAATGGGTTAAAGTAACAACTCAAAAAGGATGCCACTTACATGTACCTCATAACTTATGAAAATGTTTATATGAGTCCTGTATACTTAAAATGGAACCATCATTTGACCCAGCTATCCCACTCCTTGGTCTATACTCAGAGGACTTAAAAACAACATACTATAGTGACGCATAAACATACTACAGTGACGCAATGATGTCCTATAAACATCAATCTTTATAGGAGCACAATTCATAATAGCAAAATTATGGAACCAACCTAGATGCCCTTCAATATGAAGGGATAAAGAAACTGTGGAATAATGGAATATTACTCATCATTGAAAGAGAATAAAATCATGGCATTTGCAGGTAAATGGATAGAGTTGGAGAATATCATGCCAAGTGAAGTAAGTCAATCCCACAAAAGCAAAAGCCAAATGTATTCTCAGATTTGTGGGTGCTGATCCATAATGGGGGAAGAGGGGCATGGAGAAACTTTGGATAGGGCAAAAAGGAGGGAGGGGAAGGGAGGGTGCGTGGGAATAGGAAAGATGGTGGAATGAGATGGTCTTTATTACCCTAAGTACATGTATGAAGACACGAATGGTGTGACTCTACTTGTGTATAACCTGAGAAATGAAAAATTGTGCTCTATATGTGTACTACGAATTGAAATGCATTCTCCTGTCATGTATAACAAATTAGAATAAAGAATTTTTTTAAAAAAGATAGAAAAGAAAAAAAATGCTTCAGCTGGGAAAAGTGGCGCACACCCGTAATCTCAGGAAGACTAAGGCAGGAGGATCCCAAGTTCAAGAACAACCTCAGCAAATGAGCAAGGCCCTAATGACTTAGCGAGACCCTGTCTCAAAATTAAACATAGAAAAAAAGGACTAGGGGACTGGGATTGTGGCTCAGCGGTGTAGAGCGCTCGCCTAGCATGCGGCACGGCACAAGTTCAATCCTCAGCACCACGTGCAAATAAACACAATCGCATCGTGTCCAACTAAAGCAAATAAATAAATATTTTTAAAAAAAGAAGAAAGAAAAGAAAAAAAGGACTGGGACTGTGGTTCACTAGTTATGCGACCCTGGGTTCAATCCCAGGTACCAAAAAAAAAAAAAAAAAGTTTGATGTACAAAAATATCCTTAACTATAGCCACTACATATTCATTCATACAGCAAAAATTTTTCTCTTTTCAGCATTTCACATAATGAGCTCAACTGCTTTAAAATTAAAGTATATGTGTGTATATATGTACACATATATACACATACATCAACACACAGATAGATATATACATATCCACACACATGCGTGCTTTTTTGCGTATATGCAGTGGCTTGTGCATGCTAGGGGTATGTGCCACCACAGAGCTACATCCACCCCTATTTTTATTTAATTCTCAAAGCTCAATTTACAGTTGGGTGTGGTGGCACACGCCTGTAATCCCAGTACTTGGGAGGCTGAGGCAGGAGGATCGAGAGTTCAAAGCCAGCCTTAGCAATGACGAGGCATTTAGCAACTCAGTGAGACCCTGTCTCTAAATAAAATATAAAAAAGGGCTGGGGATGTGGCCCAGTGGTTGAGAGTCCCAGAGTCCAATCCCTGGTACCAAATAAAAAAGAAAAAACACAAGAAAAATGCAGACCACTTTTTTTGTGGGGCTGGGGTTGTGGCTCAGCAGTAGAGTGCTCGCCTATCACTTGTGCAGCCCAGGTTCGATCCTCAGCACCATGGAAAAATAAAGGCATTTTGTACGACTAAAAAACAAACAAACAAATAAATAAATATTTAGACAAAAGAAACAAAAATAAGTGCAGACCATCATGCTCCAACAGGACTCTCAACGGAAATGTATACATAAGCTGCTTCTCACAATGTGACTTTAAGACAGACCAATCAAAACTCCTCAAATCACAACCGCCTTTCACTACAGTTTTTTCACAGTGCTCGTGAATGTATTCCTTTCCTCCTCCCCTAGTACTAGGTACTGAACTGAGGGGCACTTCACCACTGAGCCACAACTCCAGTCCTTTCTATTTGATTTTGAGACAGGGTCTCACTAAATTGCTGAGGCTGGCCTCAAAGATCAAAGCTAACTGACAGTCTTAGAAGTAAACATAGTTGGGCTGCCTCTCACATGTAAAGCACTGGGTTCAATCCTCAGCACCACATAAAAATAAATAAAAAACAAAGATATTGTGGCCATCCGTAACTTAAAAATATTTTTTAAAAAGTAGTAGTAGTAGTAAACATAATTGGTGACCCAAGGAAGAAAGGACACAGTAGTTGACTGAGAATTGATTTTAAAAAAAAAAAATTTTTTTAAATTCGTATTACTGTTTGGATCTGAACGTCTCCCGAAGACTCACATATTGGTTGAAGTCTTGGATCCCAGGTGGGGGTGCTACTGGGAAGGGGTAGAATCTTTTGGAGTTGGGGCCTAGCTAGAAGAGGTGGGTCACTGGACTACTGTCTTTGAAGGGCATATTTTGTCCCTGGCCCCTTCCACTGGGAAATGGCTGCTCTGAGGTGAGCAATTTTGCTCTGCTAAGCCATGATGGAGTCTCTCACCATGGGTCCAGAGACAATGGAGCCAAGTGACTGTGAACGGAAACCTCTGAAACCATGAGCCAAAAGTAAATTCTATGGTGCAGGTACTCTGTCACAGCAACAGAGAGCTGACTCACAAAATGCTCTTTGATGTGCTGATGTTGTCATTCTTAACCACAGTGGTCATTAGACAATACTTTTCGATAATATTTTAACCCTCTCAGGCACTAGGCAACATTCTTCAAAATTTCAAACCATTGCTTCCCATAGTTGTACAATCTGAGTCCCACCATTTTAATCTAAAACAGAAGGCCATAAGCAAAAAACAAAGTAGTACTTCAACAGAAAGTTACTAATATTTTTAAATCAAAGAGAAAAATCTAAATTTCAATTTAATTTCTAATGAGCTTACTCCTAAGAACAATGTGTTACCTTTTGTGAGAGCTGAAGAGACTTCCTTTTTCTTCCTATTATATAAAGATTTCTTTCCTCCTCACCTTTCTCTATTCGAAAGTCTTCCAATTTCCTACAAAATTAAAATACCCAGTTATACTAATTATTGAATTGATATAAAGACCATTTGATTCTAAGAATCATAATTTTATGTAATCTTTAAGTTTATACACAAAATTCAAATTTAAAAACATGTTAAAAATTTAAGCCGGGCGCAGTGGCACACGCCTGTAATCCCAGCACTTTGGGAGGCTGAGGCAGGAGGATCGCGAGTTCAAAGCCAGCCTCAGCAGTGGCGAGGCACTTAGTAACTCAGTGAGACCCTGTCTCTAATAAAAATACAAAAAAGGGCTGGGGATGTGGCCCAGTGGTCGAGTGCCCCTGAGTTCAATCCCCGGTACAAAAAAAAAAAAAAAAAAAAAAAAAAAAAAATTTAATATGAATATAAATAAAATGTCAGAAGCAGCTAAGAGATTCTATTTTTCATATTTAACACAAAAATATCTGTTTTCTGGGCCTGGGTTGTGGCTCAGTGATGGAACATTTGCCTAGCATGTGTGAGGCACTAGGTTCAATCCTCAGTACCACATAAAAATGGATAAATAAAATGGGGATACTGTGTCCGTCTATCTATCTATAAATTTTTTTAAACTATCATTAAAAAAATATATAAGGGCTAGGGTTGTGCCTCAGCAGTAGAGCACTTGCCTAGCTCATGCCAGGCCCTGGGTTAGACCCTCAGCACCACAAAAACATAAATAAATAAAATAAAGGTATTCTGTTCAACTACAACTAAAAAACAAATATTTAAAATATATACATTTACACATGTTTTCCAATGGGCCCTATTGGGACCTCTCAATTATAATCTCCCATATAAACTACAAGCGTCCCCATGATTTTCCAAGATTGCAGTTCCTTTCTCTAAAGAAAAGAATGAATCCTCCTCCAAACTTACTCAAACTATTTATTTTGTAATTTATGGAAGACAAGATAGTAGTTTTGCTCATTTTTCTGTTTCACTCACACGATACATCAGAGATGTATGACCAATTTCAAAGTGAGGACCTACCACCATGATGAAGATGCAAAATATGTTTTTTCTTCTCTGTGAAAAGACTGAAAGTCCCTTTCCTGCTGTTTGCACATTACTCAAAATACATTGACTGGGCTGGGGTTGTGGCTTAGCAGTAGAGCGCTCACCTAGCATGTGTGTGGGCCGGGTTTGATCCTCAGCACTACATAAAAATAAATGCATTGTGTACAACTAAAGCAAATAAATAATTTTTTTAAAAATACATTGACTTTATATTTCTGTTTAATATTCCAATAGGGAAGTTTCCAGACTGACTCTGGCCATGCTCTCTATATAACAAAGTGCAAGGACAAACACTTATCTCAAAGGAAACTTTTTTTCCAAGGCACATATATGGCCCACACTCAGATTTCAATGCAACATTCATATAATCACAAGGGATTTCTGAATCAGACTCAACCCTTCACAACAAGTTTTCAATCTGACCACTTTTATATGTTTAAGGAACATACAATGAGGCCTTCCCCTCCCAGCCAAATGACACTGCTACTAATATCTGTATGCTTCCCTTTGTTTTGACAAGGAATATATATACATATTTTGTTCCTGTATATAATTCATTCTCAATGAAGCAAAAGAACCCTGGAGACCCTTCTGAGGATCCTGCATCGTGCAAAATTCTACTTTTAATGATGAGGTCAGCTAAGAAAGTAGTGTTACAAAAGATCACCACATATGCAATCTGTCCATTAGAATTCATTTAGAATCCATAGTTCATTTAATATGAATAAAATTTCTATTATTGTGAGGTCAAGCAAACCAAACGCCTGAACCATGAGCCCCAAATAGAATTACCTACTAGAAGCTACATTATTTGCTCATGGCTCTGCAAAATATCTATTCCCTGTATTCCCCACAATGCACATAATACTTTTATAGTCACAAACCAATTTTAATATTTTTAATTTTTTTTTAGTTGTAGGTGGACACTATTTTTACTTTTATTTTTATTTATGTGGTGCTGAGAATCGAGCCCAGGGCCTCACACATGTGAGACAAGCACTTTACCATTAAGCCATAGCCCCAGACCCCCAATTTTAATTCTCTTAATCCTTCTCAAATGAAACCCTAATAAAAAGTTATGCAAAATTACTAAATCCATAGTACCCACAGATTACACTATAGGGACTGATGCCAACAACACTGATCACTACTAACTCATTTAGTATTTCCTTTATAAAATCCCATGGGTTTTTAATATTTTTTTTAAATTGTCAATGGACCTTTATTTATTAATTTATTTATATGTAGTGCTGAGAATCAAACCCAGTGGCACACATGCTAGGCAAGCGCTCTGTTACTGAGCCACACCCCCAGCTCCCCATGTGCTTTTTAGAATACAATGCTAAAAAGAGAAAAGCTCTACTTTGTAAAAGTTTTATTGTGGCAGAAGCTAACTCACAAAATCCACTCTCCTTTTCTTCCTTAGAAAAAAGAATCCCAATTTTTACCGTGGTTCTTTGCATTGTGACTATTTAAATAAGTTCTCAACTAAAAATGTCCTTTCAGCTTTCTGCTTCCCTTCCTTCTTCTGTCCTAAATCTCAGACTACATCATAAATAGTGATATATGATGGCTATAGCTTCAGCAGTTACCTGAGACTGGAGGTGAACTTAAAAATTGGAGCCGGGCGCGGTGGTGCATGCCTGTAATCCCAGCACTTGGGAGGCTGAGGCAGGAGGATCGCAAGTTCAAAGCCAGCCTCAGCAATGGCAAGACACTTGGCAATGCAGTGAGACCCTGTCTCTAATAAAATACAAAAAAGGGCTGGGGATGTGGCCCAGGGTCGAGTGTCCCTGAGTTCAATCCCCGGTACCAAAAAAAAAAAATTGGAACCAATGTCCCATAAAGGAGATCAGAAACAAGTGCCAAGTCCCTGACTAACTGGGGAATCCCACTTAATGACCTTAAACTATTTCTGGTCTTCCTTTAAGGAAAACAGTAAGTGCTTATGTGTTTAAAGAACTAGTCCTTCAGGTCTTTCACTCCCAATTCATGTTTGTTTCCAAGGAAAATTATCCCAAAATGACATTTTTGGTTCTGATGACCATGAAACTCAGACACAAATTTAAAACTTATGGCATGTGTCTAAATAGCAGTAATTTTCAGTATTTCCCACTACAGTTAGAGATCTTTCATTTCACTATTGTGTACTTATAAAACCTTCTTGTATTCACTGCACGATAAGTAGTATTACATGTACTCTAACATTATCTTTCATCACTGAAACTCTTCTTCCTACACACATGAAGAAAACACTTTTACAAAACTATGCAAGATATTAAGTTATCATGACACACAAATATGACAGAATATGTAAATGAAGAAGAACCAACCATCTATCCTGCCTTTTATATATATTAAATTTTAATACTGGATAATCAAGTAACCTTGGGCAAACTTCCTTATAGAAGTATCCAAAGCAGCCAGGTATGGTGATACACACCTCTAATCCCAGCACCTCAGGAGGCTGAGGCAGGAGGATCCCAAGCTCAAGGATGGGCTGGGCCGTTTAGTGAGATCCTGTCCCAAAATATTAAAAAGGGATAGGAGTATTGCTCAATGATAGAGCACCCATGGGTTCAATTCCCAGTACGGCAAAAAAAGAAGTATCTGAGATAATAAATGAACACCTGATTAATAAGAACTGAAATATCAAGCTAGGGCTATAGCTCAGTGGCAGAGTGCTTGCCTAGCACATGTGAGGCACTGGGTTTGATTCTTAGCACCACATAAAAATAAACAAACAAAGGCATTCTATCCATCTATAACTACAAAAATTTTTTTAAAAAAATAATTGATATGTTACCTTATGAATTAATAAATCTAGGCATTAAGCATCAATGGGTGGGCTGGGGTTGTGTCTCAGCGGTAGAGTGCTCGCCTAGCAGGTACACAACCCTGGGTTCGATGCCCAGCACCACATAAAAATAAATAAATAAAATAAAGGTATTGTGTCCAACTACATCTAAAAAAAAAATAAATATTTTAAGAAAAAAAGCATCAATGGGTGCTAACATCACCCCACACACACACAAAACTTAGATATTACCTGTGCATTATGATAGAATGACATACCATTTATGAAATACTTGCAAAAAACAAAACATAATTTATGACATTTGAGATGATTGAAAACCTAAACACTGCTTGGGTAGCTGGTTACAATGAAAAACTGTCTTTTTTTTTTTTTTTTTTTTTAATTTAAGTTATGGTACTAGCATTTTGTTGAGAGCGGCAAAGGAGTTGCAGGGTTGTTTACCCTTCTCAAGGCAGAGGCAATCCCCTTCTGAGAACTCTCAGTGTATCTCCCCAGTTAGAGACTGCTGGGGGCTGGTGATTCACTGCTCAGAGCTTTGTCTCACAGAATTTATCTGTTCAAATAGCCTTAGGTTCAAATGCCAGCTGCCAGAAAGAGGAAGAAACAAGGTGACAAGTCCCAAATGGACTATTTTCCTCACAACCTCACTTTTGCTTATCTTGAAAAAGCTCTGTCACAATAAATTCTTTGGATGTTTAACTCTACATGATAAGGGTGCAGAGGATCCTCATGGTCAGCCAGCATTCTCCCACCAGGAGCTCTGGTGACCCACAAGTCCAGCTTTTCCATATTTGCATTTGTCTGTATTGCCAATCCTCTCACCTCCCTTAGTTCGGGAAACTGAGGAAATGTTGCACGTGTCACGACAGGCTTGTGGTTCATCTTTCAGAAATGCATACTGAAATACTTACAGAGAAAACAATGTCTGGAGTTTTTTTTTTTTTTTTTTTTTTTTTTTTTTTGTGGTACCGGGGATTGAACTCAGGGGCACTTGACCACTGGGTCACATCCCCAGACCTTTTTTTGTATTTTATTTAGATGCTAAGTGCCTCACCATTGCTGAGGCTGGCTTTGAACTCGCGATCCTCCTGCCTCAGCCTCCCAAAGTGCTGGGATTACAGGCGTGCGCCACCACGCCCGGCATGGAGTTTTTTGTTTGCTTTTTTTTAAATGATATTGACAGAATAAAAATGGGTGTTCATATAGATGAAACAAAAGAGGCTATGAAAAAATTTACAATAAAAAAATAATTTTGACATTTTTCTTCCCCAACTAAAACAGATTTTTCACCCATTACTAAAATATATTTATGTGATTATTTAAACTAATGGAATTAAGGATGTGTAAATACCGATGTGAATATATTTTCACAGAGAGAAACAATATAAATATATATCCTAAAACAAACCTAAATATGCCTAGTGGTACCTCTGGTACAACCACTCTTCGTTTCCAAGCCTGCAGGTCACGCTCTGTGGCAATCTGACTCCGTGGAGCATTTTGATGCATCTGACGAACACCTTCAACTTGTCCACTACGACGCAGACCAATATTTGGAGGTGACTGTATATCCAAACTTAATCTTCTAAAACCTAGTGGAAATTATTAAAAAATGATTCCAAATAATTTCAAATTAAATTGCATTTGACATGTAACAAGCATACATTTCCCCTAAGAGATATACCAAACACAAAGAGATCAAAGTACCTACTGAAAAAAACTGTGTGACTAAGATCAAAAAGCAGAATGCTGAGCAAATATTAACTGCTACACCTCAATTTAAAATTTTATCAGACTGGCCTGGGGTTGTGGCTCAGTGATAGAGCACTTGCGTAGCATGTGTGTGAGGCACTGGGTTCGATGCTCAGCACCACCAAAAATAAATAAAGGTCCAACAACAACTAATGAAATATTCTTTAAAACTTTTATTAGACTGAAATTCTAAAATATGCAAATATTTTCCATGCTTGCCTCCCTAAAAATTCTGCTTTCTACAAATCTGCACAATAAAATAAATCTACTGAAACCAGCCTCAGCCAGGCGCGGTGGCACATGCCTGTAATCCCACTTTACCACTTGGGAGGCTGAGGCAGGAGGATCGCAAGTTCAAAGCCAGCCTCAGCAATGATGAGGTACTTAGCAATTCAGTGAGATCCTGTCTCTAATAAAAAAAAAAAATACAAAAAAGGGCTGGGGATGTAGCCCAGGGGTCGAGTGCCCCAGAGTTTAATCCCTGGTACAAAAAAAAAAAAAAAATATATAATATATATATATATATATATATATATATATATATATATATAAAACCAGCCTCATCAAGGTGGCTTTATAACAAGCCCAGTCACCCCATCAATCAAGACCCTCAGGAGACAATGGAAACCACCAGGCAGGCAGCCACCACAGCAAATATCAGCATGTTTAGGAAATGCTGGTAGCACTAGGAGTGGAGAGTATTAATGCCACAACACAGATGACAGTGCAGTCTGAGTCCTCGGGCTGCAGTTAAGCCAAACCAGGGGGACAGGACAACATCCCAGGAGCCAGAACTCACAGAGGCTGGCCTTGAGGAGGAAGTTCCAGGCATTTTGACTGAGGGAGAGGGTGCTGAGGATTGAATCCAGGGGTGCTTCATCACTGAGCCACATCCCCAGTCCTTTTTATTTTGAGGGGTTTCACTAAGTTGCTGAGGTTGGCCTCCAGCTTGGGATTCTTCTGCCTCCACACCCAGCTAAGTGATCATTTTCGTAAAACAAGGGTGAGAGGGTTCCTGATACTAAGGCAGCAGAGAAACTGCAGGCCATTTCCTTTTCCTTCAAAGACTACAATATCCTTCTCGAGCTGTGCCTGCACTCTCTGCCTTGGCAAAACCAGGAGTGAACACCACCTCTGCATTCTTTTATGTACCACATTCCAGTTACCAATCATGTGAACAGTCTGCGCTACAGAACACACAAACTTCACCTACCAATAAAACATTTATATAAAATATATTGGGGGAAAAAAAGGTGCAGAATAATGCCTATGTATCTGTGTCTCTTCCTATCCTGCACTGAGGAACAATGTTTAACCAGAACACAATTACCAGGATACAAGCAGACAATCCAAACTGCAAGAAACCCTGCAACAGGACTGAACCCTTCCAGAGTACCATGCTAACATGAATCTTTTCTATATTAAAAAAAAAAAAAAAAAAGACATAATAGGCTAGAAGTATAGTTCAGTGGTAGTGCTGGTCTAGCATGTGTGAGGCCCTGGGCTAGATCCTCAGCACTTACACATACACACACAGAAGAAGAGATAATAATTAAATGCAACAAGCCAGGCTGAACTAATCCTGAATTTAAAAAAAGAAGAAAAAAAGAGAGCAGGTAGAAGATAGCAATATTGTAAAAACAGAGTCTGTACAGTGTAATCATTACATTATGTTTATGTAAAAGGATGTTCCAGGTTCTTTGAAGATAACAGGATAAAGCAACATGGTCTGAAGAGTCACAAGTCTTCAACTCACTCACAAATGCTTATTCAGTAAGAAAAATTAGTCTCTACCCAATTTGGTTTTTCATAAATTACAAATGTTAAAGCAAGACAAAGCTAAAACCATAGTTTTCCTTCAAAAATTCACTTTATTATTAGATGCCATTTAATACAATTTGCAAATACTATTTTTAAACAAAAACTTCATTAACCATTTAATATACTTGAAAATCAAATGCCCATTTGTTACTACATCAAATTAAAAAAAAAAAAACTACCTTCAGAATACTACTTAAGTTGCTAAAACATACTGCTTATTCCAAGTTTTACCCTTTAATTTCAATACTGCCATATTTAGGTACAACACTTCCCATATATTTGTTACCTCTCCGAGGTGTTTCTTCCACATTTGGAAATCCACTTGGAACAATATCTTGATCTGCTCCCATTCTCTGATCTTGCTGCTGCTGCAACTGCCTTATCATTCCATCGAGGATGCTGGACTCTGGGCTTCGTTCACCATTATCATTGGTTTGTAGGCTTATAATTTGTTCAATTACCTCTCCATCACCTACAAATTCAATTATGAATCATAACATATATAAGTAGAAAACAGTGCTTCAGTAGCCTACAATTAGAACTACATTAACAGGGTGGGGATATGGGTCAGTGGTCGAGTGCTTGCCTAGTGTCCCTTAGGCATTGGATCCAATCCCCACCACTACAAAAGAAAAAATAAGACCAGAATCACTGTTTCTAAAAATAAAAATAAAAAAATAACCAATTAGAAAAGATACCCTACACATAGACACAACTAATTAATTCAGAGAAAATGCTCAAAACAAACCCCCTCTTTAGAGTACTAAGTACTACAAAAAAACTCAAGACAGCCTCTGGGACCCTAGTAGGACAGATGTTGGAGAAGCCTGGAAACCAACTTCTGTACAACACTAAGATGCTGCTCAGACTGATGCCTTCCAGCCTCAGGCTCCCACTTGGCTGGGACCACACGTACTCTCCTACTACACGAGGCTTACTAATACCTTCCTGACCACAGCAGGCATGCATGATATTCTTTTTTTTTTTTTTTTAAATATTTATTTATTTACATTAGTTGTACACAATGAAATGCATTTATGTTTACGTGGCGCTGAGGATCGAACCCGGGCCGCGCACGTGAAAGGTGAGTGCTCTGCCGCTGAGCCACAACCCCAGCCCGCATGATATTCTATTGCAGATGAAAGCAGTGACTCCAATTTCGTCTGTACTGTCTTATTGAAAACGGCAGTGAAGTTAAGACTTTCTAGGTCTGCAACAGAAGACAACTGTAGCTCTCTGAGCACACTCAGGAATCCTCAGAGAACAGGTACAGTTGATGGAGGTAGTTACACGTGCCTGTCCCACTCAACATAAACAACTATGCCCTTAGTATGTTTTTAGCAGAACCAGTACCCATCATTCTTCAAACATGGAATCAGATTTCTTTTAGTGCCTTTGCAGAGATATTTAATCAGTTCATGATTAGAATTAATGGAAATGATTATTAGATGGCTGTGGGTTTACAAAATAGTTTAGAAATATGCCTAGATATTAATATTTTCAAGAAAAAATCCCTTATACATTTTCCTATCACAGATCCATCTTTTTCTGAAACATGAATTCAATATATACAAAACCTCTCCCCTTCAGCACCCATCTAAATATAATATTAAAAGGAATGAAACAAGCTGGGCGCGGTGGCGCACGCCTGTAATCCCAGCACTTTGGGAGGCTGAGTCAGGAGAATCGCGAGTTCAAAGCCAGCCTCAGCAATGGCGAGGCACTTAGCAACTCAGTGAGACCCTGTCTCTAATAAAATACAAAAAAGGGCTGGGGATGTGGCCCAGTGCTCTAGTGCCGCTGAGTTCAATCCCCATTACCAAAAAAAAAAAAAAAAAAAAGGAATGAAACAGATCCTGAAATTGAAAATCTCATGTAGCATTAAAGGGGGAAAATACACACTACTCCCCAAGGACTTATTTATATATTTTTATTTACACATATGCAAATATATACATGCATGCACATACATATACTCATATCTCACACATCTTTTACTGTAGAAACCCATGAAGAACTTACAGGAGCTAAATGTCAGCTCAGATTGACTTTGTCTTAAAAAAAAAAAAAAAAAAAAAAAATCAGTAAATATTTTGATCACTCTCAAAACAAAATTATAGTTCAAACAATTAAAACATGGGATCAGTGCTGGGGTTGGAGATCAGCCGTAGAGCTGCTCGCCTAGCACATGCTCAGCCTTGGGTTTGATCCTCAGCACCACGTAAATAAATAAAATAAAAAGGTATTGTGTCCAACTACAACTAAAAAATAAATATTAAAAAAAAGGGATCAAAGGGAAAATAATAACAAGAAGAGTTTTAATCCTTCCCCCACCCACCAAAAGAAACCTAGGTCTATGAAACTTTTCTTCGATAGTACAGATCACTTTAATATTGACTTTCTCAAGTATCAGAATAACTTTCTACTTGATATCGTACAATTAGTACTGATGTATCAAGGGAGGGTTCCAAGCATAAAGGATCAAGTGCTTCAGGAACTGACCCTCCACCATAAACAATGGTAACATTATGAAAAAATATTTATAAAACATGGGCTTTCAGATCCTGGACAATAGGCAGCTAGGGAGCAGGGTGTGAATGCACACACATACAATCCCAGTGACTCGGGATGCTGACATAGAAAAGTCACAAGTTCAAGGCCAGCTTGGGCAATTTAGTAAGATCCTGTTTCAAAATAAAAAATAAAAAGGAGCCGGGCGCAGTGGCGCACGCCTGTAACCCCAGCACTTTGGGAGGCTGAGGCAGGAGGATTGTGAGTTCAAAGCCAACCTCAGCAATGGCGAGGCACTTAGCAACTCAGTGAGAGACCTTGTCTCTAATAAAATACAAAAAAGGGCTAGGGATGTGACCCAGTGGTCAAGTGCCCCTGAGTTCAATCCCCAGTACCACAAAAAAATAAAATAAAATAAAAAGGACTGGGCATGTAGTTCAGTGGTAGAGCACCCCTAGGTATTCAATTCCCAATACCAAAAAAATAAAACAAGAATGGCTGGGAGCCGGGCGCAGTGGTGCACGCCTGTAATCCCAGCACTTTGGGAGGCTGAGGCAGGAGGATCGTGAGTTCAAAGCCAGCCTCAGCAATGGCGAGGCACTTAGCAACTCAGTGAGACCCTGTCTCTAATAAAATACAAGAAAAAGGGCTGGGGATGTGGCCCAGTGGTCAAGTGCCCCTGAGTTCAATCCCCGGTACCACAAAAAAAAAAAAAAAAAAAAAAAAAAAAAAGAATGGCTGGGGATGTAGCTCAGTGGTAGAGCTCTCTTATGTTCAATCCTGAGTACCACAAATTTTTTTTTTTTTTTTTTTTTTTTTTTTTTTTTTTTTTTGGTATCGGGGATTGAACTCAGGAGCACTCAACCACTGGGCCACATCCCCAGCCATTTTTTTCTTTTGTGTTTTATTAGAGACAGGGTCTCACTGAGTTGCTAAGTGCCTCGCCATTGCTGAGCCTGGCTTTGAACTTGTGATCCTCCTGCCTCAGCCTCCCAAGTGCTGGGATTACAGGCGTACACCACTGCACCCGGCTTAATAATAAAAAATTTTTAAAAGAGGACAAACAATCCAAAGTGTGTCTGTGCCTCATAAACAAACTCTGAAACGTAGAAATGTCAAAACTAACAGAAGCAGTTATTTCTTTAGTTAAAACTAACTGATGTCATACAATTAGTACTGAAGTATCAAGGGACGGTTCCAAGCATGAAGGATCAAGTTAAAACTAACTGAAGAAATAAGGAAAATCCACATTATGGTTAGCTACTTCAATCCTCATTAATAGCCCCAAATTATAATCAAACTAAATGTCCCTGACTACCAGTGAATGAATAAACAAATGACGGTAAGTGCATACTTGCCTGAAGTACTATCTGTCAATAAACAGGAATTACAGATACATGCAATATAGCATAAATGAATTGGCACCATGCCAAATGAAAGAAGCCAGGCACAAAATTCTACATATTGTATAATTCCTTTTATGATATTCCCCCTATAATATTACAACAGACCCCACACACACCTAACAGGAGATACACTCCAAGACCCCCACAGTGGATGTCTGCAAGCATGGACTGTACTGAACTCCACATAAACTATGGGTATTTCCTACCGTACATACACAAGGTTAATCCTTTCCACCTTAACCTAAATCGTTATCGCACATTGTGGTTATTAACATGCAGTTTGGTATGCCAACCTAGCACAGATTCATTTTCCCTTCAAAACAAATTGTATAGATAGAATGTCTATTAACCATAGATCTTAGCACTTCGACATTCAGGTTTTTTTCCTTATTATGTTCAGAATTTTCTCCTTTTCACTCTAAGAAAGCACATAATAGCTTCTTTTTGGAATACCTAAACTGCCAGCATAACACTCTGCACTTTGGTCCCATTTTAAGTAAAGCAGGGTTTAACTAAATACAATCACTATAATATTGGGACAGCTAGTCTGACAATCAGAAGGGCTACTAAGTAACGAATAGGTGGGCAGTTTATACAACACAGATAAACCACTCAAGGAATAATTTATCTCCTGGGGAAGACAGCAAAAGATTCATCACACTACTCAAAATTGCATGCAATTTAAAATTTGTATCTCATTTTATCTCTGCAATTTGCATTAAATATTTCTGAATTGCAGGTATGGCACATAATTGAAACCATGGAATGTGAAATCACAGATATGATTACTATGTAAAAAATTCCCTTAAAAAACAAAGTTAAAAGTTAAGCCAGGTGCAGAGGCGCATGTCTGAAATCCCAGCAACTCAGGAGGCTGAGACAAGGGGATTGCAAGTTCAAAGCCAGCCTCAACAACTTGGCAACTCAGCAAGACCCTGTGTCTAAATAAAGTATTTTAAAAGGGCTGGGGATGTGACCCCCTGGGTTCAATCCCAGGTACCAAAAAAAAAAAAAAAAAAAAAAAAAAGGTAAGACAAAGAGGTTACAAGGGACTAGAGAAAGGGGGAAAAACTCTCCCTACATGGGCCCAAGAAACTTAGGGTGACAGTGAAAATCTTACATAATTAACAGCTGTCAATTTAAATCATATACTTAGATAAGGTTGTTGTATATAATGCATACTTCAGTAAAACTAATAAAAAATAAACACTATTTTTTAAAGAGTAAACAGTGATGTACATCAAGCTTGAACCTTAAATATAGCTAGGAATTTAGTTTCAATAAATCAATCTTCATCCAACCAACACAGAAGCACTTTTTTACCTCACATCTGC
This sequence comes from Tamias sibiricus, assembly GCA_025594165.1. Classification (NCBI taxonomy): domain Eukaryota; kingdom Metazoa; phylum Chordata; class Mammalia; order Rodentia; family Sciuridae; genus Tamias; species Tamias sibiricus. Next base: position 6,262,558 of record CM046668.1, on the reverse strand, counting down.
AAAGAGAAACACTACACTATAAATACACAAAGAACTTTGCACTAGGCTAAGAGAGGGTAAGTATAAATGAGCCTGGAACACCTTGTGCCAGGAAAGTAAAGAACTGCTTTAAAAATGAATGGGGACTTGGGCTGGGGTTGTAGCTCAGTGGTAGAGCACTTGCCTGTCACGCGTGAGGTCCTAGGTTCAATCCTCAGCACCACATAAAAATAAATAAAAATAAAATATTTGAGAGCCAGGCTCGGTGGCGCACGCCTACTGTAATCCCAGCACTTGGGAGACTGAGGCAGGAGGATCACGAGTTCAAAGCCAGCCTCAGCAATGGCGAGGCTCTTAGTGAGACCCTGTCTCTAAATAGAATCCCCCAAAAAAGGGCTGAGGATGTGGCTCAGTGGTCGAGTGCCCCAGAGTTCAATCTCTGGTACCAAATAAATAAATAAAATATTTTTTTTAAATGATGGGGACTTGGTAAAGAACAATGTGAACGTTGGTGGGACTGCAAAATGGTGCAGCCAAAATGGAAAGCAGTATGGAGATACCTTGGAAAACTTGGAATGGAACCACCTTATGACCCAGCTATCCCTCTCCTTGGTCTTTACCCAAAAGACCTGAAAACAGGGACACAGCCACATCAATGTTTATAGCAGCACAATTCACAATAGCTAAACTGTGGAACCAACCTAGATGCCCTTCAGTAGACGAATGGATAAAGAAAATGTGGTAGGGCTGGGGTTGTGGCTCAGCGGCAGAGCGCTCGCCTCGCACGAACGTGGCCCGGGTTCAATCCTCAGCACCACGTAAACATAAATGCATTGCATTGTGTACAACTAAAGTAAATAAAATATTTAAAAAAGAAAGAAAAGAAAATGTGGTATATACACACAATGGAGTATTACTCAGCAATACGAGAGAATAAAATCATGGCATTTGCAGGTAAATGGATGGAGTTAGAGAATATAATGCTAAGTGAAGTTAGCCAATCCCAAAAAGCCAAATGCCAAATGTTTTCTCTGATATAAGGAGGCCAATTCACAGTCGGGTTGGGATGGGGAGCATAGGAGGATTAGAGGAACACTAGAATGGCTAATGGGGAGGGAGGGGAAAGGAGGAGGCAAAAGGGCGAAGGAAAAAAAAAAAAAAAAAGATGGTAAAATGAGATGAATATCATTTCCCTAAGTGTATGTATGAAGTCACGAATGGTGTGAAAATACTTTGCATACAACCAGAGATTTGTAAAAAAAGTGCTCTATAAGTGTAATATGTAATGTAATGCATTCTGCTATCATTTATAACATCTTAAAATAAAAAATAAATGAAAAAAAAAAATTAAAAAAAAAATCAATGATCCTCGAATAAATCTTGAGCAATGTTCTGAAAAAAAAAAAAGAACAATGTGAAAAGGTTTCTCAGAGTCAAACCTAAGGATAATGAGTGACGAAATAATGACAGTAATGGATTGTAACTAAAACATAATAACCCATACAACCATACCAAAACTTAGTGCACTGGTCATAATAAAATGTAATACAGTGGAAGTGAAGGTAGAAAATAACCATTCTGCAACCTTCATAAGGACAACTGGTAACAGGCAAAATCATCAATGGATCCTAAAACCTGGATGAACTGTGGCAAAGAACAGGGAATTTGTATATCATCTCCCTATTAACTACAAAGAGAAAAAAAAATGCTAACTTTAGAGAAACTTAGCAAGCAACACCATCACAAGGTGTTAAAGGCAACATTACCAATCACTGGACAAACCACAAACATAAGCATCCTGACACATGATGCTCCAGGAAGAGACCATCTGTGTTGTATTCTGTAAAAAGTGTATAACCTCCCCCCAAACAGGCAAGCCCAAACTAAGGCATTCAACAAAATTCCTGGCCTACACACTTCAAATATATCAGTTATCATCAAAGTCAAAAGCTAGGGTTGTAGCTGAGTGGTAGAGCACTTGCCTAGTACATGCGAGGCACTAAGTTTAATCCTAAGCACCATAAATAAATAAATATGTTGTGTCTATCAAAAAAAAAAAAAAGAGAGAGAGCTAAGACCCCACTCCAGATTGATTGATAAATAATAAGTAAGTAATTAAGTAAAGGTGTTTTGTCTATCAAAAAAAAAAAAAAAAAAGCTAAGACCCCACTCCAGATTAAAGGAAATTTATAAAATGACATTTTTATGTACAGTCCCAAATTGAAACCAGGGAAAAACAAAAACAGTTCCAACAGGCACTATTAGAGTCACTGGCAAAATTTAATTACACACTATCAATTTGATAATAACATTATTTAAGGGTTAAATGTCCTAAGATACAAGTGGTTCAAAGTAATATATATAAGAGAAAATACACTAAACTTTACAAAATGTATTAATGACTACTGAACTTAAAAGTATGGGAGTTCATTGTTCTTAAATTTTTTTCAAATACTAACTTTTCTAAAGCAAGGAAAAAGACTTTTCTACTTACTTGTGGCCACATAGCCTAGTTGTGGAACCAAATGTTCATCTGCAGAATTTTCTCTACCTGGTACTAATCTCTGATACTTAGTTGGATGAGGATTTCCATCTACATCTACCAAGAACGGTGGAGGCATAAGATGAGGAGCCTGCTGAGTTTGCTCATCTAAGACATAATTATTAGAATCTCTAATCAGTGGTCGGTAGTCAGTGTGGAAGAACATCTGATCAGGAATCTAGAAAAGAGAAGTTCACAGAATGACATTTTGAAGTGCATGTATGCTAAAGAAAACAAATATTCAACAGTTAATTAAAAGCACAAGGATCAAACAAGTACAGCTACACCATTTTTAATCTTTTATGACTTTCTATATGCCACCAAGAAAGCATTAAAAATGACCTTTTCATATGGTTTGCTGCATCCAAAACCAAATATCAGTAGGTGCCCATGAGAATCTGTACAGGCAAAATGCTGTCCATCCTGTGAAAACTTACAGTCAAACACAGCTCCATGTCCTTGTCCTTCAATCTAGAAAACCCAGAGGGGGAAAAAGTTAAGACCAATCCTATACCAGTACTTTTGTTATATAAATTTAATGTGAATCACCTGCTACAATACATCCCTTCTGGAATTCCACCCCAACCCACAAAGCCCAAGAGCTGGGACTGAGCTCAGGCCTTGAACATGCTGGACAAGCACCCTACCACTGAGTTATAATCCCTAGCATCCTCAAAAATAAAATTTATACAATTTTGCATTAAACACATACATCAATTAATATATTATCAGATTCATTTTATAATTTTTTAAAATATTTAGTTGTTGATAGTTTTTTTTTTTTTTTTTTAATTTATATGTGGTGCTGAGAATTGAACCCAGTTCCTCACACATGCCAGGCACCCCTGAGACACGGCCCCAGCCCCCAGATTCATTTTAGATAACACTAACCTAGGAAAAAATATCCACAGATTTTCTAAGGATTAGTTCTCCAAATGATGAAATGAGCACTTATAAACTAATCCAAACTTGTACCAGTGAATGGCAATTTAAATAAACTTTTTATTAAAATATACAATAAAAGCAAATAACCTGCTAGGAAAATTATTAAAGATTAACAAAGCCGGGCGCGGTGGCGCACGCCTGTAATCCCAGCACTTTGGGAGGCTGAGGCAGGAGGATCGTGAGTTCAAAGCCAGCCTCAGCAATGGCGAGGCACTTAGCAACTCAGTGAGACCCTGTCTCTGATAAAAACACAAAAAAGGGCTGGGGATGTGGCCCAGTGGTGAAGTGCCCCTGAGTTCAATCCCCGGTACCAAAAAAAAAAAAAAGATTAACAAAGTTTCATGTGTTATGAACTAAAATCAACACTTTTCTGGAATTTAAGAAAGAGTTTACCTCAACTCACTACTAAAATGACTGAAAGTCTCAAGAACACATGTTAAAATGCCTGTAACTCCTTACTTTAAACCATAGAATTCAGGAAGGATGCTTGAAGTGTACCATGAACATTCACAAATAGTTTACTTTCTTTTTTTTTTTTTTTTTTTTTTAAATATTTATTTATTTGCTTTAGTTGTACACAATGTGTTTATTTGTATGTGGTGCTGAGGATCGAACCCGGGCCGCGCACGTGCTAGGTGAGCGCTTTACCGCTGAGCCACAACCCCAGCCCGAGTTTACTTTCTTTTTAAAAAAAAAAAAAAAACAAAAACAGGACTGGGGATTGAGGACAGGGTGCTTTACCACCAAGCCACATCCCCAGTTCTCTTATTTTTGGACAGGGTATCTCATTAAATTGCAGAGGCTGGCCTTGAATTTGTGATCCTCCTGCCACAGCCTCTATAGAGTTGCTAGGATTACAGGCATTCCCCAGCATGCCCAGCTAAATACATTACTTTTAAACTGTCTTTAATTCTTACATTCCAGCTGTAAATTATGTTACTTTAACATCAATTAAGACATTTTTACACAGTAAGTCACTCAGAATTCATCCTAATAGTCATGTTGCAAAGATATTCAAAGTGTTTTTGACACACATATTTTAGAACCACTTAATTCCCCAACAAAAGAAAAATAACTGTTGGGCTGGGATTGTGGCTCAGCGGTAGAGCGCTTGCCTCGCACGTGCGCGGCCTGGGTTCGATCCTCAGCACCACGTACAACTAAACACATTGTGTACAACTAAACCAAATAAACAAATATTTTTTAAAAAAAAAAGAAAAATAACTGTGTAAGCTACTTTCTTCTGAGACAAACTAAATTTATACTCAAAAATACTTAAGGCTTTCAAATAAGAATAAAATGAATTTTAAAAGTTCTTTCAAGTTTAAGAACTATGTGCAAGGATGCCAACTAATATAGAAGAAATGATGCCATTTGAAAATATTCAATGAATGTGAATATTTGTATATGAAATCTGATGATAAACAGGCATTTAAAGTCTTAAAATAGCTCCATGAAGTTGAGTACAGTGATGCACACCTATAAACCCAGCTAATTTGGAGGCTGAGGCAGGAAGATCACAAGTTCAAGGCCAGCCTGGGCAACTTATCAAGACCCTGAATCAAAGTGAAAAATTGAAAGAGCTGGAAATAAAGCTTGAAATGTTAGAGCACATGCCTAGCCTATGTGAGCACCTGGGTTCAATCTGCAGTACTACAAGGAAGAAAGCAGGAGGTGGGGATGGAGGCAGGGGGGACCCTACATTAGTTTTATAGTTACAAAAGAAAAAGTTATTTTATAGTGGAAAAACCTGACAGAAGCCACTTTAACTTCATATTTAAAATTGTCACCACCAATACTGGGACAAATAAATACCACATGACTCTAAGAGATGCATGGAGGTAATTCCATCAAAAAAAATGCGTAACATGAAGACTTTATTAGATAAAACTGAAAGATGATCTATAAAATGACTGTGTATACTCCTCAAACACTTAAGGGCAAGGAGGAAAAAATAAAAACACCAGAAGGCTATTAATGATTAGATAAAACCACTTAATGAAATATATGATCTTGAGTTGGATCCTAGTCTAATAAACAAAATATAGCTTGTTTAATGACATTACTGGACCAACTGACAAAACTATGGATCTGGATTAAGTAATGCTATTTTATCAATGTTTAATTGACTAATAACTGTAGTACGGGTATATATGAGAAATTTTAAGAGCAAACTAAAGAATTCTCATTTGGTTCTAGGATATAACATATGCAAACAGAAAAAAGGTGAGAAAATCTAATGATGTTTGAACAATTAAAATGTCTAGAGAAGTATTTTCAATATTACTGTTACTCAGGATTATTTTATTGGCAGTTATTTATAATTTTATATATAATTTTATTATCAAATATTTCAATGAATTTAACTACTGAAAAAGTTGTATAACGACCAATAACTTGCCAGTTTAAACATACTGACACACATCATAGACAAAAAGCTAAACAGATTAACTTTTGAAAAATTTTCCCTTGGGCTGGGGTTGTGGCTCAGCGGTAGAGGGCTCGCCTAACATATGAACGGCCCGCGTTCGATTCTCAGCACCGCATAAGAATAAAGGCAGGGGCTGGGATTGTGGCTCAGCGGTAGAGCGCTCACCTAGCACGTGGGCAACCTGGGTTCGATCCTCAGCACCACATACAAATAAAGTGCATTGAATAAAATGATTGTGTACAACTAAAGCAAATAAATTAAAAAAAAAAAAAAAAAAAAAGAATAAAGGCATTGTGTACAACTGAAACAAATAAATATATATATTAAAAAAAAAAAAGAAAAATTTTCCCTTGTACAAATCGTTGTACAGAGAATCTCGTGTGTATGTTCATATACAGCCTGTAAGATTTTTGCAGGCTTTACATACCCAGATTTCTAGAAAAATAAATCACTAATACACTAAAATCTATTTCTGCTTAACTCTCATAATCTAAATATTCTAAACAAATGCAAAAATGCATAAAGGTATACCTCACTTCACTTACCATATTAAAATAATGCTTCATCTTGGTGCCTTTTGTAATATCCCATATAAATATGCTTCCATCATGTCCTGCAGATAACATAATTCTGGAATCAAAGGGGTGTGTCTCCAAGACAAATACTTCATCAGCATGTCCCTTTATTCAACAAAATCATAACATTAATGACAGTTTACAAGTTATAACTTGCAAATTTAAAAAAAAATACATCCTGTCATATAAGGGATTTTAAAATTGTACTAAGGTCAATAATTTATATATTGTTATGCATGAAAAATTCCCAACCACTTGACAAATAGAACTTATTCAGCATAATACTTATAGTTTCAAACATAAGACTTCAATAAATTTATAAAAACACTACCTACCAATAAATTATGAAGCAGCTGTCCGGTATACGAATTCCAGACTTTGAGGACATGATCGTTCACAGCTGTAACAACAATGCTATCATTTTGATTCCAAGCTATCATTGTTACCTTGGGTTTCATAAACCTTTCTTCTTCTGAAGATAAGTCTCTAAAAAATACATACATGTATACACAACATATAAGCTTATTTGGGTGGCAGATTATACAATTTATACAATCCTTCATCAATACAATAACTAAACCAATGCACTGGTACAAGACTAAAATTCCAGCTACTGAAGAGGCTGGGACAGGCCAAGGCAGAAAGATCCTAAATTCAAGGGCAGCATTGGCAAAATTAGCAAAACTGTCCCTCAAAAAGTAAAAAGGGCTGGGGGGGTGTAGATGTGATAAAACACCCTTGGGTTCAATCCCCCACAATGCATTAAAAAAAAAAAAAAAAAAAAGGCAGTAACTAAATGTGCCTTATTTTATCAGTCCTATAGAAGGTTCATCATATCTAAGTACAATCATTGTCTAGAAACAGATTAGGTAAAAATAGGGCAAAACCCAAGGGATAAGGAGTAACTTTGAAGCCGTTCAGAATGAAAAAAAAGGCAGACAGACTCCACTGATGTGTCTGGAGCAAAGTCCCTTTTCCCTGCCTTTTTCAATTATTTCCTTCTCTTAATATCCAAGCCTATTTATTGTTCATTCTTGTTTTCAACTTCTTCTCCAGAGAAACAGGTTTAGGAATAAGAAAATTTACCTTCACATCCCTAATTTCTAGCAAACTAGCAGAGGCAGAGACACTTACTACAAACTGACGACACTCTTCCCTTTACATTTCCCTGTTTTTATGCGCCCCTTGGTAAAAATGGTCTTGAATACACATCTCCATGTTTTGCAGCCTTTACTGAAGAGGTATAACAAAGTTTCTCTGTAAACTATATTTGGAAACCGTGCGAAGGAGGGAAAAGGCCTAAAAGGTTCTGAAATCATTAACATTCTAAAAATTATAAGCATCTAACATTTCAATTAAGAGAGCACCTAGGGGCTGGGATTGTGGCTCAACAGTAGAGCACTCGCCTGGCATGTGCGCGGCCCAGGTTCGATCCTCAGCACCACATAAAAGTAGAGGCATTGTGTACAACTAAAATAAATAAATATTTTTTTAAAAAAAAGAGAGCGCCTATAAGAGCAATGAGTAAGTGCTACATAACAGCTACCTATGTAAGCATGATGGCACATAGAAAAGAGCAAGTCTAACCAGATTGGACAGGGGAAAGAATAACATTGAAGGTAAAACAAAATAGAGGCTAAGACTCTTTAAACTAAAAGATTTCCCAATTAACTAACATGAATTTACTAACAAGTTCCATTTCACCAGGTTTATTGTTCTGATAAAGATCAGAACACTAAAGTAATTAACCAATTGATTATTACAGAAGATTCTACTTTTCGAGATTTGAAAGCAGTAGAACTTTATATATTACCATCATGAAGGGACTTAACAAGAAAAGTTACTCCATAAATGGAGTTTGACAGCAAGGAAACTAAGCAGATCTCATTCTCACTAAAATAAAATGTTTTATTGAATTTTTAACATTTATGCTCTTATTCTGCCTAAAAAATAACTGTTCAGGGGTGACTATGATTTCAAATAATCTTCACTCCCATTCTCCTTCATTATTTATATTAACCAAGGACTGACAAGTATTTATTTTCACACTATTTGCAAATGGATGAGACGTTTTAACGTGAAAGTAAAACTTTTTAAATTTATGAGCAAAAGTTATCTAGTTCCACTACGTACTCTTTCCACACTCCACCACAGGTAATTCCACAATATTAAGATCAAATTTATTTTGAACATACAACACAAATCTTTGGACTACAGAAGATACTGTATGTCAATTTTTATTATTGAAAATAAAGCAAGACATGATGCCTCCCCACCACCCCCTAGTACTGGAGACTGTATTCAGGGGCATTCTACCACTAAGCTACACCCCCCAGGACTTTTTACTTTTTATTCTGACACAGGGTCTCACTAAGTTACCAAGGTTGCCTCAAAGTAGTGATCTTTATGCTTTAGTCTCCTGAGTCTTTGAGATTACTGTGATGCACCATGGCCCCTGGCTAAACGTGATGATTTTCTAAAAGACAAAATGTAGGACATTTCCCAGAGAGTATAAAAAAGTGTAAAGATAAAACCTTAGAAACAACTTGAAAATAATATTTATGACTAGTCTTCTATTACTTAGTGTACCTACAATAACCCTACAATAACAAAGCTATTTACAATAGACAAAAGAACATCCAAATGTACATAGCAGACCAGGCAATATAATACAAACTTTTGGGGTAGCACTTCAATTTCCCAATAATGCTTCAAAAAATGAGGCTTCCTTTCCCAGATACTGAAAGGGGTTTCAAAAAAAAACAGTTATAAGTAGTATCTGAGCCAAGGTCTGAGTGTAAAATGTGTGTTACTTCCACCATCCATACTGCCTCCTCCAAATATATACATACCAATAAAGCTTTCAGATATGCAATATTCACCTCAAAAAGTGCTATTTATCTCAAAGATGTTCAAACCATGTCTGAAACTTTGGTGGGGGCAAGGACTAATAAACATGCCTTCAAAACCACTTTATCAGCCAACATTTTAGCATGCCATATTGGAACTCAGTTTCTGTGTGTGTGTGTGTGTGTGTGTGTGTGTGTGTTGTTGGGGACTGAACCCAGGGCCCTTGTGCATGCAAGGAAAGCACTCTACCAACTGAGTTATATCCCCAATCCTTCTTTTTTTTTTTTTTTTTTTTTTTTTTTTTTTTTTGTGGTACCGGGGATTGAACTCAGGGGCACTCGACCACTGGGCCACATCCCCAGCCCTTTTTTGTATTTTATTAGAGACAGGGTCTCACTGAGTTGCTAAGTGCCTCGCCATTGCTGAGGCTGGCTTTGAACTCGCGATCCTCCTGCCTCAGCCTCCCAAAGTGCTGGGATTACAGGCGTGCGCCACCGCGCCCGGCTTCATTTTTATTTTAACAATAAAACATATATGGTTTTGGTAGTCTAAGCACAGCTCCTAGTTTCTTAAAATTTCTAGAGAAAAGTAAATTTTCCACACTTGACATACTGAGTTAATTTTGGGTGTTTTTTTTTTTTTTGGTTATGCTGGGGATTGAACCCAGGGCCTTGTACATGTGAAGGAAGCACTCTACCAACTGAGCTATATGCCCAGCCACCAATTTTGTGATTTTTTGTTGTTGTTGTTGTTGTTTGTTAAATAGGAGATTTTTGTAGAGAATCAGAAGAATGACAACAAGATTTCTTGCAAACGAGGCTTTGTTGCCCTTGGTGGGCGTGTCTGCAAAGGGAACGTTCTACCAAGAAGTATAGAGTAGATAGTAAAGAAACATTGCTTGCAAACGAGGGTGTTTCTTTCTTGTTTCTTCTATATTGAAAAGAAGAGAAGCTCAAAGTGTTCTAGCCCTAACTAATTTAAGATATCTTTTTTTTTTTTTTTTTTTTTGGTACTGGGGATTGAACTCAGGGGCACTCGACCACTGGATCACATTCCCAGCCCTTTTTTTGTACTTTATTAGAGACAGGGTCTCACTGAGTTACTAAGTGCCTCGCCATTGCTGAGGCTGGCTTTGAACTCGCGATCCTCCTGCCTCAGCCTCCCAAAGTGCTGGGATTACAGGCGTGCGCCACCACGCCCGGCTTAATTTAAGATATCTTTAGGGAAAGTTTATCTGGCTGATTGCTGATTCGCAAATTTGCGTTCATCATTGCTACTGGCTATTTGCCTTCATTATATGTAAATGTTTGCTGATGGCTAATTGCCTTCTTTGTCTGGAAATGTATAAAAAGGCTGAGAGAAATATAATAAAAAAACACTGCATGCTGATCCTGTATGGAGTCTGACCTACAACAGATTTTAATCTAAATGTAAAACCTATGGAGGTCAATGCAATAAATAAAGTCATACTATACTTTCCTACATTAATCTAGATATATGGAATTTAAGTGTTTATCAGATAGGCTATTGACTTAGACTAGAGCGCTTAATTTTTTTGAAGTTGTAGATAGACACAATATCTTTTTTTTTTTTTTTTTTTTTGGTACTGGGGATTGAACTCAGGGGCACTCAACCACTGGGCCACATCCCCAGCCCTTTTTTGTATTTTATTACAGACAGGGTCTCACTGAGTTACTAAGTGCCTCACCATTGCTGAGGCTGGCTTTGAACTCACAATCCTCCTGCCTCAGCCTCCCAAGTGCTGGGATTACAAGCGTGCGCCAACACCTGGCTTGCTTTCTTTCTTTCTTTCTTTCTTTATTTTTGTGTGTGTGGTGCTGGGAATTGAACCCACAGCCTTGCACATATGAGGCAAGCACTTTACCAATTGAGCTATATCCCCAGCCCTATTTGCACAGTGCCTCACACTTGTTACACAAGTGCTCTACCACTGACCGCAACCCCAACCCCTACACTATAGCTCTTTATAGGTGGTTAAAAATCTCAACAAAATAACCAATATGGTGGGGGGTGGCACCGCCCCCCCACCCCACCAAGGAAGATGGAAGAAGAAGGGGAGGGGGGCACCTATGACACACCTTATGACAATCTCCACTTACCCATCTCCACTTACCCTGAGATTCTGGTAGCCATATCCAATAAAATACTTCTCCATTCTAACTGCTCAAATCTCCAAATTCGTGCTGTTCCATCTCTGCTACCACTTAGGAACCTTAAAAATATTTAGAAAAAGATCACACATACTTGCTCCTATTAAATCACCAAGCAAAGAAAACTGTAATGTAGCTGCCCTGACAAACATAAAGGGAAAAATATGCCCTGACAAATGGTCAATCAAGTGTTGATTCAAAAAACAGGTTATTTAGGGCATATATGGGTGAGAAAACAAATCAGATTTGCTATGAATTGCTGGGCCTGATAAAACAAAACATTATAAATTCAACCAACAGAGCAAACAGATTGAGTTTGGATAATGTAAAAATACTATCTAGATAGAGGGGAAAATTAAAAGCATGGGAAAAATTTAATAAGAGCAAAAACTCCAGCTTAAGCATCATAATACTAAGCTCTAAATAATTCATGCTGAACACTGTAAAAAAAATAATATATTAACAAATGAAGGTGCAAAGACTGCAATTTATGAAAGGCACCTGGCCCATACCAGATGACAGTAAGGATATAATTTAGGTAATAATTTCAATGCAAAAAATAAAAAATAATTTAAATACAGTTGCAGTGACTAATGAGAAAAAAACTTTATACTACTCAAACAAGGAATTTCATCATCACTGAATGTCTTTTTTCATCCCAGCATATCAGACATCTAGCCAAAGAACCATTCTTGGTCACAGAAGGCAATGAACACTACAATTCTAAAATCTTAATGTCGTATGTTTTCTCCAATCAAGAACACTTTTAACTCAGTTAATATATTTGCTATATTGACAAGAATAGATTTTAAATCTAACCACCAGGAAAAAGAATAAGCATATGGGGATGGGGTTGTGGCTCAGCGGTAGAGCACTCGCCTAGCACATGTGCGGCCTGGGTTCGATCCTCAGCACCACATAAAAACAAAGGCATTGTGTACAACTAAAACAAATAAATATTTTAAAAAAAGAATAAGGATATGATGTGGTGGATGTTTATTAGCTTGAGTTAATCACTCAATGATGCAAACATCAAAACATCATATTGTACCCCATAAATATGTAATTGTTATAACATTTATTATGTCAGTTAAAAATAAATTTTAAATTATAAAGGGAAAAATATGAATTTATTTATCTCTATACAATTATGTAACACACTGTATTTGTCTAAAACACACATGAACATAAACACTTACCGATCACCATTGTTACAAAATTGAATACTATCTACTTTATCCTAAAGGGGGAGAAAACAAACACCCAAATTATAATCCACATAGTTTGCTAATTAAAAAGTTTCAATGCCAGAAGCACATTTGGTTTAATGAGCAAGACATCTGCACTTATGTCCAGTCATTCAAAATTATTGCATTTCTACATGAAAAGACTAAAGAGGAACCTAACAAGAGTACTAAGACACGGTTCTCATCACCAAGACAGGCACATCCAGCAGAAAAACAGCCCTGCGTATAAAATTAGTGCTGTCCTTACATCTGTATAAAATGACTTATGTGGGCAGGCATGGTGGTGCATGTCTGCAACTCAGTAACTCAGAAGGCTGAGGCAAGAGGATTAAAAGTTCAAAGCCAGCCTCAGAAAGCAAAGCCCTAAGCAATTTAGTAAGACCGTGTCTCGAAAAAGTTTTTAAAAGGGCTGGAGATGTAGCTCAGTGGTTAAGCAACCCCGGGTTCAAAAATAAAACGTAGCCGTGATGCATACCTGTAATCCGAGCACTTGGGAGGCTAAGGCAAAAGGATCACGAGTTCAAAGCCAGCCTCAGCAATGGCAAGGCACGTAGCAACTCATTGAGACCCTGTCTCTAATAAAATACAAAAAAGGACTGGGGATGTAGCCCAGTGGGCTAGTGCCCCTGAGTTCAATCCCCGGTACCATAAAAAAATAAAAGTGGAGGAGCTCGGAATGTAGCTCAGTAATAGAGTGCTTGCCCAGCATGCAAGGGGCCCTGGGTTCAATGCCCAGCACCCCAAAAAGAAAAAGGAAAAAAAAAAAAAAAAAAAAAAGACATATAAATGAAAAGGCATGTGTGGAAAATAATCAAAATAAAAGACCTTGAGGGCTGGGGTTGTGGCTCAGCGGCAGAGCGCTCGCCTCACACGTGCGCAGCCCGGGTTCGATCCTCAGCACCATGTAAACATAAATGCATTGCATTGTGTACAACTAAAGTAAATAAATAAATATTTAAAAAAAAAAAAGACCTTGAAACAGGCATTTTCAACTTATGTACAGAAAAATGATTTTTCTATTGAAGGAATAAAAATCTATATCAAATAACATCTGGATGTGAATTGCCCTACCTAAAACTTCCAAAGATGACCTTACCCCAGCCCAGAAAACTGAGTTACCCTACTACATATTCATAACTTCATGAGCTTGTCAGGACAAGTGAGCCCCTCTGAAACTAGCCCATCCAGACATAACTGTGATAATCAAGATTTTCACCTAAAAGCCAAAATAACCACCGTAAAATATCACCCCTCTCAAGGAGCTAAAGTGAGTTGGCAGTGAGATCTCTTCTGTTTAAATGCAATCCCTATGTGTAAGATTAGTATAGAATTCATAAAAACCATCTTATACCTGAACATTTTTCATTATTATAAAGATGAAACCCTAGGGGATATAGTTCAGTAAAAGAGCAATTGCCTTGCATGCATGAGGTGCTAGGTTTGATCCCAGTGCTACATTCATAAATTAAACAAAAATCTCATTGCTTCTGCCTGTAATGCCAGCACTTGGGAGGCTGAGGCAGGAGGATCACAAGTTCAAAGCCACCCTCAGCAATTGGGAGGCACTTAGCAACTCAGTGAGACCCTGTCTCTAATAAAATACACAATAAAGGGCTGTGGATGTGGCCCAGTAGTTGAGCGCCCCTGCTTTCAATCCCCCGGTCCCCCCCCCAAAAAAAAAATCTCTAAATTTTAATATTTTCACAGTTCAATAGAATTCAGCAAAAACTTTCTAAGGCCAGGCACAGTGGTGCACTCCTATAATCCCAGTGGCTCAGGAGGCTAAGGCAGGAGGATTGTGAGTTCAAAGCCAGCCTCAACAAAAGCAAGGCACTAAGCAACTCAGTGAGACCCTGTTTCAAAACAGAATATAAAATAGGGCTAGGGATGTGGCTCAGTGGTCGAATTCAATCCCTGGTACCCAAAAAAAAACTTTCTAAGAATATTACATCCATCATCTCAAATGCAACTATGATTTCATATTTTAAAATCTTATAATAAATTAAAGATAAATATTAATCAAAGTCATAATACACCATTCTAGTACTGCGGAGGATTTTGAATCATCTCATGCTATTCCAAAACACCATTAGGATCTTATGGTTACCTTTAATTTAGAAGTAGCTGAATTCAGAATTAATTTGCTGTCCCAGGGCCCAAGAAAATTTTTAGCAAACCACATGTTTAGCAAAAGTTTAATGATTGTCCATGTCCATTATCTGACAATATAATTTATTTGCTATAATATGCTAAACTTCACAGGATAATCATAAAACATTTTTAACAAGTGAAACAGTAATTGCAGCTTGGGTTGCTGAAATGATTCATTTACAACCGTGAACTGTCTCATGGGTAGAGTTTACTTTTCATTTTCAGTATTCCCAGCTACACAGGAAACTGAGGTATGAGCCTCAAGGACAAACTGAACACCTTACTGAAACCATGTCTCAGATTTAAAAAACAGGGCTGAAAGTGAGCTGAGAGGCAGAGCACATGCACAAGTCCCATGGTTCAATCAGAGTTTCCAAACAAGAAAATATTAGAGCAGTAACAATTCCCCCTTATCAATAATAGGAATACTATTAACAATTATCATACACAATTTTAAAACACGAATGCTTACAGTGTGGCTTTCAAGTTCTGCGATTTTTTCAGGTGCTTCAAAACCCAAAAAGTACATTCTGATTACATGATCAGTACTACCTGTAGCTAAAAACATGCCACCTGAAATAAAAACATAAAGATTTAAACATCCAGTTTATAAAAAATATTTGAACAAATCTAATTTCTACATTAAAAAGCAAGATCTTTTATTACAAAACTAAATTTATCTCACTACATTTTTTTGCTAACTCACTGTACAAATAGCTTATAAAACTTTATGCAACTTTAACATACAAAGTAAACCCAGTTTGGAAATGTCCAGTGTCCCTCTGTACTGGGTGTTGGAGGTGAGGCCAGGGCCACATCAGTGCCATGCTCTATGCTATGGGACAGGAAGATCTGCTTTCCAAACCACCACACACCTCAACCCAGCTCTGAAATATAAGTTTCCTTCTTGACGTTTTTGAAATTTTCATACTTTGGGGGGAGTCTTTGACTTATTCTTAAAAAGGGGGGGGGCTGGGGTTGTGGCTCAGCGACACATGCGCGGCCCGGGTTCGATACTCAGTACCACGTAAACATAAATTCATTGCATTAGCCGGGCGCGGTGGCGCACGCCTGTAATCCCAGCACTTTGGGAGGCTGACGCAGGAGGATCGCGAGTTCAAAGCCAGCCTCAGCAATGGTGAGGCACTTAGCAACTCAGTGAGACCCTGTCTCTAAATAAAATACAAAAAAAGGGCTGGGGATGTGACCCAGTGGTCGAGTGCCCCTGAGTTCAATCCCCAGTACCACAAAAATAAATAAATAAATAAATTCATTGCATTGTGTACAACTAAAGTAAATGAATTAATATTTAAAAAAAAAAAAAAAAAAAAAGACCTACAACAAGAGTTCATGGTACAAGAAAAAGGGGAATAATTTCACCAAGATAAATGTGTGGGAACCAAATTGTAACTAACAAAAATATACAGTAAAACCATTAAGAGAAAATCACAAATCTAGGCGTATCACACATAGAGCACACAACACAGGACCAGATCACAATGAACACCTCCGCCCTCCTCAGTTATCGCTCACTGTCACTGACTCTCATTACTATTAGCAATCAGAACTGCTGAATCAAACAGTTGAACACACAAAAAGGTTGATTAAATGAACATCACAAAATTAAACCTAATGAAAGGCCATCAGATGTCATTTATCACCTATCTGAATAAAGATTCTTGGCACTAATGCAGAGATTTAATAAATGCTAAAGTAAAACTAAGAAAAAGATTACCAAACAAGTTATCTTACCAACACTAAAAGAAGAACAAAGCATTTGAACACCTGGCCGAGGCTTTTCAGTGAACTTCAGGGGGCGAGGACTTAAAAAGAATAAGATGTTACTTTAAAATACATTAGTTGAACACATTAACACATCTGAAATATTAGCGTCAATCTGGCATATCTAAATATCATAATATCTATAGTACCTTCTGATAGGCCAAACATTAGTACTACCTGTAGCTAAAAACCTACCACCTGAAATAAAAACATAAAGGTTTAAACATTAAGTGAGGGCTGGGATTGTGGCTCAGCGGTAGAGCGCTCGCCTAGCACGTGCGCAGCCCGGGTTCAATCCTCAGCACCATGTAAAAATAAAGGCACTGTATACAACTAAAACAAATAAATAAATATTTTTTAAAAAATTAAGTGAGGTGACTAGAACTCAGAGTGTAAGTGAACCTATTATCAAGGCTGCAAGGATAAATATAGTTCCACCATATTATATCACTGGACAACAGAAATGGAATGCAATCCTCTAAGTATCCATACTTTTGGAAAATAAAAAGCTAGCCACAGTGGCACAGTTTGTAGTCCCAGCTACTCTTAAGGCTCAGGCAGGATTATCAATTGAACCTCGAAGGCAGGAGTATCCAGTGAACCCAGGAGTGCAAAGCCAGCCTGGGCACCATAGCGAGACTTCATCCCCAAGAAAACAGTATAAGAGAGAAAATTCTATAAATTGCATTTAACCCAATACATACAAAATATGTCAACATATTATCACTATCAACATAATTTTAAAGAGATACTTTATATACTAGCCACATTTGAAGTGTTCAAGTCAGTATGGAGCTAGGTGCTACCATACTGGACAGCACTGATCTATAACCTAGTTCTTACAATCCTCAAATGTTCCCGCCTGAATTTCTGAGTATATACATAATTGTATGTTTCTGCCATTTATCAAAAATGTTTCACAAGCATATTACTTCACTTCAATTACACAAAAGTGTATTCATGAAGACAAAAGCTATGGTTCTTTAACCATATCCAACTTAAAAAAAAAAAATCAATAGTACACAATAAGCCGGGCGGGGTGGCGCACGCCTGTAATCCCAGCACTTTGGGAGGCTAAGGCAGGAGGATCGCGAGTTCAAAGCCAGCCTCAGCAATGGCGAGGCACTTAACAACTCAGTGAGACCCTGTCTCTAAATAAAATACAAAAAAGGGCTGGGGATGTGGCCCAGTGGTCGAGTGCCCCTGAGTTCAATCTCCGGTACCACAAAAAAAAAAAAAAAAAAAATAGTACACAATAGGGAATGACACATTTGCTACATGTAACAAAAATAATGTTCAAAAGTAAAAAGGCAACCATAAAACGTAATTTCTCTTAATAATCAAACTTTATTTCATTTAACTAAACATTAACTGCATCTAATAATAAAATTTTTTACATAAAGTCACTTACCTGAATTTCAGGGATTCTAAATCCCACTGCCAAAAGCAAACTGTTCCATCAGCACCAGTGGAAACCATATACCTTTGAGAGCCTTTGGCCATAGGGCTAAACTAAAAAGAAATAATATATAAATCAGTTTCAAAAGCTTCTAGTTTTAAACTTACACTTAAGTTTTCCAAAGTTAACCTCAATTGACATTCTTAAAAATGTGCGCAGTGGCACACGCCTGTAATCCCAGCACTTGGGAGGCTGAAGCAGGAGGATCATGAGTTCAAAGCCAGCCTCAGCCATGTCGAGGCACTTAGCAACTCAGTGAGACCCTGTCTCTAATAAAATACAAATAAGGGCTGGCGATGTGACCCAGTGGTCGAGTGCCCCTGAGTTCAATCCCCGGTACCAAAAAAAAAGAAAGTCCGAAGCCAGCCTCAGCAACTTAGCAAGACCCTGTCTCAAATTAAAAGTAAAAATGGCTGGGGGTGTAGCTCAATGATAAAGCACAGCTGGGTTCAATCCCCATAACAACAATGAAACAAAAAAAGATACACAAAGTGAAAATAGTAAAAACAAATTGTAGAATCTAACTGGGTATTTATAATAATGTTCAACTTTCCTGCATATTTGAAAATTGGCTAATGAGATACTGGGACAAAATTGTACCACACATTGGAGAAACATAACCTTTTACTGAAACTTAACATTCAGCCAGATAAAATCAAGTTCCGATTCTACACATGTGGCTTTCTGCTCGTCAATCTGAGCTAGCTACCATTTCTTCATATACAGCACGAAGATGCTTCTTCTCTTGTGGGGTTATTGGAGACTCAAATGAGACAATCTTCTTAAGGTGCCTGTGTCCTATCGGGAACATAACAGGTGAGCAAGGAAGGGGAGCTTTCATACTCTTAGTGACTATAATGTGAGAGGAATTCAGCAGTAGACCTGGGTGTGGACCAGGAAAATCTTTTTTTTTTTTTTGGTACCGGGGATTGAACTCAGGGGCACTCAACCACTGGGCCACATCCCCAGCCCTTTTCTGTATTTTATTAGAGACAGGGTTTCACTGATTTGCTAAGTGCCTCGCCACTGCTGAGGCTGGCTTTGAACTCGTGATCTTCCTGCCTTGGCCTCCCAAGTGCTGGGATTACAGGCGTGCGCCACCGCACCCAGATACTAGTTTTTATTCTTTTTCTTTTTTAATATTTATTTATTTGCTTTTAGTTGTACACAATGCGTTTATTTTTACGTGGTGCTGAGGATTGAACCCAGGCCGCGCACGTGCCAGGCGAGCGCTCTACCACTGAGCCACATCCCCAGCCCTAGTTTTTATCTTATAGTGAAAAATCTAACACTGTACATTATATAATCTCAATCATAAGACAATTTTAAAACTAATAAACAAGAATAACCAGAAAGTCTTTACACAATAAAGACTCAGTCTAGGATATCAGAGCACAACACAGGGCCTCAGTAATTAAAACCACTGGGCACAACAAGCACCTTGACAAAATGACCAACAAAAAAACGCAGCCACTAATACAAGATGAGGTGCCATCTCAAATCTAGCAGGGGTCCTGGCAGAGGTCTGTCATCTCAGCTACCCAGGAGGCTGAGGCCCGAAGGTCACAAGCTCAAGGCCAGCTCGGCAACTTACCCAGACAGTCACAAGTTAAAAAATAACACGGCCGGGTTGTAGCTTGGTGGTAGATTTCTCCTGATAGAGAGCCCCCATCAAACACACACACACACACAGTCTGGCAGGGAAACAGCACTCACTGCTTAAATGTCAGGCCAACACCTGTGCACTAATGGGGGTAGGTCTGAATCCATGCTTCACACTGTGCCATTAGGATACATTCCAAATAGATCAATAATTTAAAGACTTAAAAAATAATGCCACAAAAGTATTTTAAGAAAATACAAGCTGGGCGCGGTGGCACACGCCTGTAATCCCAGCACTTTGGGAGGCTGAGGAGGCAGGAGGATCGCGAGTTCAAAGCCAGCCTCAGCAATGGCGAGGCACTTAGCAACTCAGTGAGACCCTGTCTCTAAATAAAACACAAAAAAGGGCTGGGGATATGGCCCAGTGGACGAGTGCCCCTGAGTTCAATCCCCCGTACCACTACCAAAAAAAAAAAGAAAATACAAGATCATACTGTAACTTTTACGTGTGCATTTAATAAATTACCAAATGTGCTAAACAAAAGCTCTAGAGAAAGGATGTTCAATTTAGTTCAAAGACATCCAGGAAGGCATAGAAAATAAAGAGAAAAATATACTATGCAAAAGAATTATATGAGCACAAGTAAAAGAATGAGAGAAAATACAGTATGTTCTAGGTATGTAATAGGATTATACTCAAAGTGCTCATAAAGGCAGAAAATGGATAGCCAATCTGGACTTAACAGCAAAAAATAACTGTGAACTTTGCATCAAAAACACCAAAGGGAGCCGGGCGCTGTGGCGCACGCCTGTAATCCCAGCACTTGGGAGGCTGAGGCAGGAGGATCGCGAGTTCAAAGCCAGCCTCAGCAATGGCGAGGCACTTAGCAACTCAGTGAGACCCTGTCTCTAAATAAAAATACAAAAAAAAAAAGGGCTGGGGATGTGACCCAGTGGTCGAGTGCCCCTGAGTTCAATCCCCAGTACCACCAAAAAAAAAAAAAAAAAAAAAAACACCAAAGGCAAGGCTGGGGTTGTGGCTCAGCAGCAGAGCGCTCGCCTTGTACGTGCGTGGCCCAGGTTCGATCCTCAGCACCACGTAAACATAAATGCATTGCATTGTGTACAACTAAAGTAAATAAATAAATATTAAAGAAAGAAAGAAAAGTACAATGAGCACCCGTACCACAGTCACCAAGATTCACCAATGGTTAGCACTTAGCTACACCTGCCTCTTGATGAGGCTATTAACCATCAGAATCTAAACTCGCCTCACTGAAAACCTCATTTTATCTCTAAAAAACAATGACATTCTCCTACATAATAGTTATAAAACACTCAAAAAATTTAATACTGACACACTTATTAATATAAATCCATATTCAAATTTCCCAAACTGTACTTTAGGGGATTTTTCTCTCCTGAAACCAGGACCCAAATCAAGGGTCACACACTGCATTTACATTTTTCATTTTCCTGGGGCTTCTTAGAGTTTTTTGTTTGTTTCTGTTTTTGTTTTGATGTATCTTGAAACTAAACTTTGAAGGATATAAATTTGTTACTCTGACCTCAAATTTTCCTCAGTTTTATTTTACTGCTCCCACATGAAAGAAAATCAGTGAAACTTTTTTTTAAAATATTTTTTTAGTTGTTGATGAACTTTTATTTTTATCATTCAATTCATATGAAGTGCTGAGAATCTAACCCAGTGCCTCACACATGCGAGGCAAACACACTCCCACTGAGCCACAAGCCCAGCCCAGTGAAACATTTCCGACAGAAACATTAAGGAGATAAAGGAGATAAAAAATTTTAAAAAGATAGTCATGCATTTTAATAGCTACAGGTCTATTCAGATTTTGTTTGCCTTTCTTTTTGGTACTAGGGATAAAACTCAAGGGCACTTAACCACTGGGCCACATCCCCAGCCCTTTTTTGTATTTTATTAGAGACAGGGTCTCACTGAGTTGCTAAGTGCCTCACCATTGCTGAGGCTGGCTTTGAACTCCTGCCTCAGCCTCCCACCATGTCCACCTTCAAAATATTCTTAAATGTCTATCGTGATTTCTTCATTGATGTTTGGGCAATTTTATTACTTAATTTATAACATTAAAGGTTGTTCTGTTAACAATTCCAGCAGTTGGTAATTTGTCTTAACTACAGATATCTTCTGACAACAGTATAATTATTTCAGTATTTGCAAATCTGTTGAGACTGACACTTTGATGCTCAAAGATGGGGACAATATTTACAATATTTACATCACATACTATTTGTGACCAAAAAGAAGTGGTATAAGTATTAAATGCAAGGTTCTAAATGTGTAATGGGACAAGCCTCTTACTTACATAGTTCAAATCTATATTTTTATTTATTGATTTATTTTTTTGTAGTTGTAGATGGAGAGCACGCCCTTATTTTTGTATGTGGTGCTGAGGATCAAACCGAGTGCCTCACATATGCTAGGCAAGTGTTCTGCCACTGAGTCACAGTCCCAGCCCTCAAATCTATATATTTTTTAAAATATTTAATTGTAGATGAACACACAGTATCTTCATTTTTTGTGGATTGAACCCAGTGCCTCAAACATGCGAGTCAAGCACCTTACCACTGAGCTACAGCCTCAACCCCAAATCCATATATATATATATATATATATATATATTATATATATTTTTTTTTTTTTTTAAGTTGTAAATGGACACAATATCTTTGTTTATTTATTTTTATGTGGTGCTGAGAATTGAAGCCAGGGCCTCACACTTGCAAGGCAAGTGCTCTACCACTGAGCTACAACCCCAGCCCCAAATCTATATTCTTTTTTTTTTTTTAATATTTATTTATTTGCTTTAGTTGTACACAATGCCTTTATTTGTATGTGGTGCTGAGGATCGAAACCGGGCCACGCACATGCTAGGGGAGCGCTCTACCACTGAGCCACAACCCCAGCCCCCCAAATCTCTCTCTCTCTCTCTCTCTCTCTCTCTCTCTCTCTCTCTCTCTATATATATATATATTTTTTTTTTTTTTTTTTTTTTTTTTTTTTTGTGGTACCGGGGATTGAACTCAGGGGCACTTGACCACTGGGCCATATCCCCAGCCCTGTTTTGTATTTTATTTGGAGACAGGGTCTCACTGAGTTGCTAAGTGCCTCGCCATTGCTGAGGCTGGCTTTGAACTCGCGATCCTCCTGCCTCAGCCTCCCAAAGTGCTGGGATTACAGGCGTGCACCACCGCGCCCGGCTTCAAATCTATATTCTTAATGACAGATTGTTTCTGCTACTAAGAAACAGAGGTATCTAAATTTCCCCATTATAATTATGAAGGTCAATTTCTCACTAAGGATCTAGTTTTGCTTTATGTATTTTGAGGATTTACTACTAAATACAAATTAAGAACTCTTGTTTAATGAAAAGTTTAATCATTCTTCGTTTTTTTGTGGTGCCTGGAGTTAAACCCAGGGCCTTGTTCATGGGAGGCAAGCAGTCTACCAACTGAGCTATAATCCCCAGCCCCAGTGTATGATCACTATCAGTTATCTCTCTTTCTCTCTAAAGATGTTATCTGCCTCAAAGAGTATTTAGTATGATTACACCAGCCTTCTCATTAATATATGCAAAAACAATTTCTCTGGAGCTGAGGTTGTGGCTCAGTGGTAGAGTGCTCGCTAGGCAGGCATGAGGCACTGGGTTCAATCCTCAGCACCACATAAAAATAATAGTGTCGCCGGGCACGGTGGCGCACGCCTGTAATCCCAGCACTTTGGGAGGCTGAGGCAGGAGGATCGCGAGTTCAAAGCCAGCCTCAGCAATGGCGAGGCACTAAGCAACTCAGTGAGACCCTGCCTTTAATAAAATACAAAAAAAGGGCTGGGGATGTGACCCAGTGGTTGAGTGCCCCTGAGTTCAATCCCCAGTACCAAAAAAAAAATAAAAAAAAAAAAAAAAAAAAAAAAAAAAAAAAAAAAAAAAAAAAAAAAAAAAAAAAAAATTTCTCCCATCATTTACTTTTCACCTTGTATTCTTTTTCTTAATATTTATTTATTTGCTTTAGTTGTACACAATGCAATGCATTTATGTTTACGTGGTGCTGAGGATTGAACCCGGGCCGCACACGTGCTAGGTGAGCGCTCTACCGCTGAGCCACAACCCCCAGACCAAACCTTGTATTCTTATGTTGAAGGTAAGGCATATACTATAGTTGGGTTTACATTTTTTAACTAAGTATGAAGTCTCTTCCTCTTATCTGGACCATTTAATTTATTTACTACTAATGTAATTATGCTCATACTGACATTTAATGATGTCCTAGTATACTTTTAGTTCCCTCCCACAGGTTGCTTTTTTTGTTTTTGGTGGCAGGGGTGGGAGCGGGGTGTTTGCACCTCACTTTTGCTGAGGCTGGCTTTGAACCACAATCCTCTTGTCTCAGCCTCCCAAGCCACTGGGATTACAGGCATGCACCATCATGCTCAGCTCTTTCTTCTTGTTTTCTGTTTTACAAAACCTATTTCCAGTCTTCAATAGCTTAGTGGTTTACATTTTTACTTTTTTTTTTAATATTTATTTATTTACTTTAGTTGTACACAATGCAATGCATTTATGTTTACGTGGTGCTGAGGATCGAACCCGGGCCGCGCACTTGCAAGGCGAGCGCTCTGCTGCTGAGCCACAACCCCAGCCCCACTTTTTTTTTTTTTTTTTTTTTTTTTTGAGACCGGGGATTGAACCCAGAGGCACTTTACCACTGAGCCATTATCTCCAGCCCATTTTTCCCCCCATTTTGAGACAGGGTCTATGTTGCTAAAGTTCTTGCTAAACTGCTGAGGGTGACTTTGAACTTACAATACTTGAACTTGCCTCAGCCTCCCAAATTGATGGGAGGTGTGCACCACCACTCCATGCAGTTAAGTCTTCTCCCTCTTTATGATGCTATTTCCTGTGTACTCCAACCTATTTGCTCTATGCTTGAATCGTACTTATTTTCTTTGTCCTCATTCCCAGTTCACTAATTCTCCAATATCTTCAGTTGTGTCTATATGCTATTAAAATCATCCACCAAATTCTTAAATTCAGTTATGTATTTCAATCCTGGAGTTTCCTTTTAATTACATTTTCATTCTCTGATGAAAATATTTTTTATTGTTGGGTTTCTTATTTAGGTGAACTTATAAAACGGGTATTTCCAAGACAGATCTGCATCCTCTGAGACTATTTCTTTCACCTGTTATTTCTCCTGTTTCTGGTGATGTTTGTGTCCTCCTATACCTTGTTTTGTTGTTGGTGTTGTTGTTTGTACCAGGGATTGAACTCAAGAGCAGTCGACCACTGAGTTACATCCCAAGCCCTATTTTGTATTTTATTTACAAACAGGGTCTGAGTTGTTTAGCACCTCACCATTGCTGAGGCTGGCTTTGAACTTGTGATCCTCCTGCCTCAGCCTCCCAAGTGCTGGGATTACAGGCGTGTACCACTGCACCCGGCTGTATTTTTTCTTTTATATTCTCATACTTCATTACATTTTAGTGTCAGCATCATATATAGAAAGCTACAAAGCACAAAGCTCCAGATATTATCTTCCTGTAACATAACTTCTGCTTCTACATGCAGGTGGATCAAGGGCCCAGCAATCCCAGATTACCAATCCAGGTGAATTAAAATGACTGGAAGCCTGGCTTCAGATTCTGTGAAGGTAGATTTATCTGGCTCATCCCCGCTTCCAGGATACAACACCACTGGTTCACAAACTCAAGATCCTAACCTCCATCTACTAAGCATCCAAACTCACTTCTCTGTAATTGGCCAATGCTACCTAATGGTTCCTCTCCCTAGGCTTGGCATATCTATCAGACTTTGACAACTTAATTTTTCCTTATATTGGTACTTCTTTTTTTAAAAATATTTATTTATTTGCTTTAGTTGTACACAATGCAATGCATTTATATTTATGTGGTGCTGAGGATCGAACCCAGGCCGTGCACTTGCTAGGCGAGCGCGCTCTACCGCTGAGCCACAACCCCAGCCCTTCATTTTTTTTTTAACCTCTTTTCAGAATTTTCAGTTGTCTTTAAAAGGAAAACTAGTTTGAGCCAGCTATATATTAAAATGTTTCATTCCTGGGCTGGAGTTGTGGCTCAGCGGTAGAGCCCTCATCTAGCACATGCGCAGCCCAAATTCAATCCTTAGCACCACATAACGATAAAGGCATTGTGTACAACAAATTTTTTTTTTTAAATGTTTCATTCCTGTTTCAAACTACTACTGTTGGCTTAACCAGAGGTTCTATTTCTAGCTGTAACTGGTTATACGTTTTTCCTTTTTTTTTTTTTTTTTTCTTTTGGTACCGGGGATTGAACTCAGGGGGCACTCATCCCCAGCCCTTTTTTGTATTTTATTTAGAGACAGGGTCTCACTGAGTTGCTTGATCCTCCTGCCTCAGCCTCCAGAGCTGCAGGGATTAGAGAAGCTGCAGGGATTATAGGCATGCACCACAACGCCCAGCCATGTTATTTCTTTTGATCAGAAAACGGAGATGTCAACTTCAACACTGTGTGAATAGCCAGTCCACCATAAACCATTATGTGATCACCTGATACTAATACCATACCCAATACCTTTACATGCCCACCTCTCACCAAGTTTTCGTTAAAAGAACCCAAGAGGGGCTGGGGTTCGCCTAGCACGTGCGCGGCCCGGGTTCGATCCTCAGCACCACGTAAACATAAATGCATTGCATTGTGTACAACTAAAGCAAATAAATAATAAAAAAAAGGGGCTGGGATTGTGGCTCAGCGGTGAAGCGCTCACCTAGCACGCGGGCGACCCGGGTTCGATCCTCAGCACCACGTACAAATAAAATGCATTGAATAAAAAACACATTGTGTACAACTAAAGCAAATAAATAAAAATATTTAAAAAAAAAAAAAAAAAGAATCCAAGAATACAAAAAACACTTCTCACTCTCAGGATGGCCTGCATTCTCCCTTGGCTATGTACTCCTAGCTTTCCTAAATCAACCTCATGCCTCAGTATATAACATATCTGTCAGGTGAGGCCCTGAGGTGAGGGATTCCCCCTCCAGGACCTCCTTGGACCCCCTCCGGTGACAATAAACACATGGGGGCTCCTATTACCAAAAGAATGAATTCAGAGCCGGGTGCGGTGGCGCACACCTGTAATCCCAGCACTTGGGAGGCTGAGGCAGGAGGATCGCGAGTTCAAAGCCAGCCTCAGCAACCACGAGGCACTTAGCAACTCAGTGAGACCCTGTCTCTAAATAAAATACAAAAAGGGCTGGGGATGCGGCCCAGTAGTCGGGTGCCCCTGGGTTCAATCCCCGGTACCACAAAAAAAAAAAAAGAATGAATTCAGGAAAGACAAGGATTCCACTTTCACACTGATGAATTCCAAATGGTTTGAAAATACACATTCTATATCAAAGTAGCATAAGTTTTCTTATTTGCTGCTACACTGCCTATAAGTTCTTATCAAATTATAAACTATGAAAACTGTCTAGGATTTTAAGTTAATTTTCCAACTATGAAACTTTCTACAGAACTATTTCTTATCTACAAATAAATGGACAACCAAAATTCTTCCTTATATTTTCAAAATAAAACACTATTTCAATTGTTACTTCTTCACACGAAGATAACTTGTATCTTTGAGAATACTGACCAGAGTGTTGAGAATTCACTTTTTCCGCTCTCTTGAAACAGGATCTCTCTTGATGCCTAAGCTATCTGCACTCCTGGGCTCAAGTGAACCTCCCCCTCAATCTCCAGAGTTGCTGAGGCTACTGGTACCACCACCACACCCAGTCCAGTCACCTTTTAGCACAGAACTTCACACCACATTAAGAGACCAACAATGTACAGCCTAAAGAAACCCAAATGTAAAAACTGAACCATTCCCATAGTTTTTAACCAACTTCAGATCGGACACAAACATGCTTTCGAAAGTCTTACAAATCATCTAACAATTGAGTTCCATCTAACAAAATGTAATTCTCAAAAAATGGCCGATTAGCAACATTTTTTATATTTTTTTAGTTGTTGATGGACCTTTATTCATTTATTATTACATGTGATGCTGAGATTTGAACCCAGTGCCTCACAGATGCGAGGCAAGCACTCTGCCACTGAGCCACATCCCCAGAATAGCACCATTTTCAGTCCCAAGTGAATTAATTAACCTAAGGCAGCAATCAATGAATATACCACAGAGATATCACCAGATATTTTACTCCTTCTGATGGAAAAATTTACATCATCTCAGTATGACCAATTCTCAATGAACACTGGCAGCTGGAATCTTACAATATAATTGTAAAATCTCAGGCCCCATCCCAGACATTTTAATTCAGAATCCTAACAAGCTGTTTTTTTTTTTAATATTTATTTATTTACTTTAGTTGTACACAATGCAATGCATTTATGTTTACGTGGTGCTGAGGATCGAACCCGGGCCGCACAAGTGCGAGGCGAGCGCTCTGCCGCTGAGCCACAACCCCCGCCCACAAGCTGTTTTTAAAACAAGCTGTTTTAAGCAAGCCCTCCAGGTGATTTTCATGCACATTAAAGGTAACTATTGCTGTCCATACAGCCACCAACTTAAGAGAAAGAGTTCCATATTAAATTCCACAAGCCAGGCGCGGTGGCGCACGCCTGTAATCCCAGCACTTTGGGAGGCTGAGGCAGGAGGATCGCGAGTTCAAAGCCAGCCTCAGCAATGGCGAGGCACTTAGCAACTCAGTGAGACCCTGTCTCTAATAAAAAAACACAAAAAAGGGTTGGGGATGTGGCCCAGTGGTCAAGTGCCCCTGAGTTCAATCCCCGGTACCACCAAAAAAAAAAAAAAAATTCCACAATGATTCAATTGCTAACATCCAAACTCTGGGTAAACTACAATAAACAATCTAGGTTCCTTCAACAAAGAAAAATTGACAAGGGGGATAAAATTTATGGTTTAA
Source organism: Tamias sibiricus (assembly GCA_025594165.1). Taxonomy (NCBI): domain Eukaryota; kingdom Metazoa; phylum Chordata; class Mammalia; order Rodentia; family Sciuridae; genus Tamias; species Tamias sibiricus. The sequence continues at coordinate 6,233,854 of CM046668.1, read as the reverse complement.
CTATCTTAACCTATAGCAATCAACTGTGAAATCCAGGCTGTGTTTTACTCCTGATTCAGACTAAATAAAATCATGCCATTCATAAAATAACTGTAAATCTGAACATCAACAAATACTGTGTGAGCTGGGCACAATGGCGCACGCCTGTAATCCCAGCACTTGGGAGGCTGAGGCAGAAGGATCACGAGTTCAAAACCAGCCTCAGCAATGGTGAGGCACTTGGCAACTCAGTGAGACCCCATCTCTAATAAAATACAAAAAAGGGCTGGGGATGTGGCCCAGTGGTCGAGTGCCCGAGTTCAATCCTGGTACCACAAAAAAAAAAAAAAAAAAAAAAAAAGAACGACCTGGGGCTGGGGGTGTGGCTCAGCAGTAGACTGTTCACCTAGCACATGTGAGATGCTGGGTTCAAGGCGCTAGATCCTCAGCACCAAATAAAAATAAAATAAATAAAATAAAAAGTATTGTGTCCAACAAAAAAATAAAATAAAAAAAGAATGGCCATAGGTTAACGTTAACAGATCCATAGGGGTGTGCTACTCCATTTTGTAATGGTTCAAGATGATCGTTCACTTATTGTGGAAAAGAAATTTCTTTTAATATTTCAGCAAATTTAATCAATTTATCAAAATTCACAAGTTTTAAAAATAGTTGGGTGTAGTGGCACATGCCTGTAATCCCGTTTCTTTTTTTTTTTAACGCTATTCTTTTTTTATTCTTTTTTTATTTTTTTGTGTGTGTGGCACCGGGGATTGAACTCAGGGGCACTTGACCACTGGGCCACATCCCCAGCCCTTTTTTGTATTTTATTAGAGACAGGGTCTCACTGAGTTGCTGAGTGCCTCACCATTGCTGAGGCTGGCTTTGAACTCACAATCCTCCTGCCTCAGCATCCCAAGTGCTGGGATTACAGGTGTGCGCCACCGCGGCCGGCTATTATTATTTTTTTAAGTTGGACCTTTATTTATTTCTATGTGGTGCTGAGGATCGAACCCAGTGCCTCACACATGCTAGGCAAGTGCTCTACCACTGAGCCACAACCCCAGTCGCCCATAATCCCATGGTAAGAGTTCAGCCTCAGCATCTTAGCAAGACTCTGTCTCAAAAAATTAAAAAGGGCTGGGGATGTAGCTCAGTAGTAAAAATCCCCTGGATTCAATCTCCAGTACTGAAAATAAAATAAAAGAGGGCAGGGGATGCACCTCAATGGTAAAGCACTTGCCCAACATGCCTTTTAGGCCATGTGTTCAACCCCCAGTACTGCCAAAACCAGAGAATCTGGCCCAAGTTTGTTTTGGGTGGCTTTTATTTTTCAATTTTAATTTTAATTAGGTATATTTAATAGCAGAAGGCATTTTGATTCATTGTATACCAGTTTTTAATTTGACATTCATCCAGTTCAACAATCAATTTCAAAGAGGCAATAAGTCACCCATGAAGCTTTCAGATACAGCTCTACCACATTTGATTGTTATCTTACCCCTTCCATGATTTGTGGAACTAAAAATGATAATTTCCTCTGGATTACCTAACTTTATTTATATATATATATTTTTGGGGGGGTGGGGGGAGGCTTGATTACCTTTTTTTAAAATATTTATTTATTTGCTTTAGTTGTACACAAAGCGTTTTATTTTTACATGGTGCTGAGGATTGAACCAGGGCCACGCACATGCTAGGCGAGTGCTCTACCACTGAGCTACAACCCCAGCCCCTGATTACCTAACTTTAAAACACATCATATGAGGCTGGGGATATAGCTCAGTTCAGTTGGTAGAGTGCCTGCCTCACATGCACAAGGCCCTGGGTTCAATCGCAGCACCACCACCACCACCACCCCCCAAAATAAAAAACCACCCACATCATATAAGCACCTTCATATTTTTCTACTCCAAAGAGAAAGCATTTTGAAGGTAAAGGCAGTAACACCAGTGTGTCCACAGCACTAGTTTACCTGTAAAGATGTAATTGATCCTGTGTGTCCTTGAAGCACTGCAACAGGGGCACAGGTTCTCAAGCACCATACTCTGATGATTTTATCACAGCTCCCTGCAGCAATCATAGTGTTCTCATAGTTTACTGCCATATCTGAAATTTCTGCAGAATGACCTCTTAATGTGGATAACAGGCGGCCATTATGTGTTGACCAAATCTTCACCAAACAATCATCTGAACCCTAAGAAAAAATACACCAAACATAAATGTCAGTTCAGCAAATCTTCTGAAATATTTAATAGAGTACTTTTTACACACTGTGCAAATCAAGTATCTAACTCCTCCCTTCCTTCCAATTGTAGAATACTCCATAAATTGTTCTTATAGTCAAAACACATAAGGAATTGTATTTTTCGTCAAAGGAAAAACGTCTACATAAAAAGATACTGTGAGGGGCTGGGGTTGTGGCTCAGCGGTAGAGCACTCGCCTAGCACTTGTGCGGCCTGGGTTCGATCCTCAGCACCACGTAAATGAACGCATTGTGTACAACTAAAGCAAATAAATAAATATAAAAAAAAAAAAAAAAAAAAAAAACGATACTGTAAAACAAAAAAAAAAAAAAAAAAAAAAAAAAAAAAAAAAAAAAAAAAAAAAAAAAAAAAAAAAAAAAAAAAAAAAAAAAAAAAAAAAAAAAAAAAAAAAAAAAAAAAAAAAAAAAAAAAAAAAAAAAAAAAAAAAAAAAAAACCAGGCACGGTGGCACATGCCTGTAATCCCAGCACTTGGGAGGCTGAGGCAGGAGAATCGTGAGTTCAAAGCCAGCCTCAGCAATGGTGAGGCACTTAGCAACTCAGTGAGACCCTGTCTCTAATAAAATACAAAAAAGGGCTGGGGATGTGGCCCAGTGGTCAAGTGCCCCTGAGTTCAATCCCTGGTACAAAAAAAAATAGTGAAGTTACCATTTTTATGAGTCAGATCACATTATAAGTACTACTTTCCCCAAAATTCTCTACCAAATAATATGCCCAATTAAAAGTTCCTTCTCAACCATATTATAACTGTATTGCGATGGCTAAACATTAGTCCAGCTCACCAACTTAAATAGACGATAAATGTTAGGACAGATCTATATTTCTTTTAGCCTGAGCAACAAGACTAAGTGACAATCTTCCCACAACCACCCCCAAAAAGTGGGAAAAGCATCTTATTTCAAATAACCAAACAACAAAGTCTCCAATGGGGGGGGGGGGGGGGGGGGGGGGGGGGTTTTTTTTTTTTTTTGTGTTTTTTTGGGGTTGTGTTTTTTTTGGTTGTTTGTTTTTTTTGTTTGGGGTTTGTTTTTTTTTGGTGGGGGGGGTGTGGGGGGGGGGTGTTTTTTGGGTGGTTTTTTTTTGGGTGGGGGGGTGGGTGTTTTTGGGTTTGGTTTTTTTTTGGTTTTTTTTTTTTGGTTTGGTGGGGGGTTTTGGTGTTTTTTTTTGTTTTTTGTTTTTTTTTTTTTTGTTTTGGGGGTTTTACAGTACCAGCCGGTGCCCACCATTCATCACACACTGAGTATAGACTGAATCAAAATTAAGCTTCTCACCCATTCTAATCCTCCCTTAAAAACATTAAAAATGTTAAATTCCAAATATTTCTGTACAGCTTTCCAACAACTACTTGAACACAGAAATGCCATTCTATAATAAATCCATTTTCCTGAATCAATGATGAATATGAATATTTCTAATAGCTTGGAGATTTCTTGTTTCTGGATATGGGGTTAATACACATTCAGATTAATTACAGAGTGACAATTCAGTAAGTCCAAAATGAACTCAAGTATTAGATGTGTGTGTGTATATTTTTTTGTTTTTTGTTTTTTCAGTATCAGAGATTGAACCAAGGGGCACTGAACCACACCCCCAGCCTGTTTTTGTTTTTGTTTTTTTTTTTTTTTTTTTTTTTTTTTTGTGGTACTAGAGATTGAACTCAGGGGCACTTGACCACTGGGCCACATCCCCAGCCCTTTTTTGTATTTTATTTTAGAGACAGGGTCTCACTAAGTTGCTAAGTGCCTCACCATTGCTGAGGCTGGCTTTGAACTCGCGATTCTCCTGTCTCAGCCTCCCAAAGTGCTGGGATTACAGGCGTGCGCCACCGCGCCCGGCTGTTTTTGTTTTTTAATAACTGTTTTATTTATTTATTTTACGTGATGCTAAGGATCAAACCAGGGCCGCGCACATCTAGGCAAGTACTCTACCGTGTGCCACAACCCCCAGCCCCTGTTGTTTTGTTTTGTTCACATTTTTTAATTCAGAAGGCAGGATCTCACTAATTTGCTTATGACCTCAATAAGTTGCTGAGACTGGCATTGAACTTGCAATCCTCCTGCCTCAGCCTCCCAAGTAGCAGGGATTAAAGGCCACTGCACTAGCCTAGAGAAGCATATTTTTAATTTCAAGCATCCTTAATGACACGCTTAAGAACCACTGCTCTAAGTCCTCTTTTTCAAAACAGCACATAGGACTATTTGTTGCTAAATCACTTGAGGTACTTACTTAAAACACAAATTCATGGGCCCCATACCAGACGTACTTGGTTGAAATCTCTGAAGACTGGAAACAAAGAACCTACAAATTTTTATAAGATTTCCTAAATGATGCTGAAGCACACTAATGTGATGCAGGCAGTAACAAATTTAGTTTAAAATGTTCACTCACTGTAAAGATTCTATGTCCTGTCCTATCAAATGCTACACAGTAAACAGCAGACAGATGTCCAAGAATCCTTCTGTGCATCTTTATGTGCTGATACATAGCTCCTGGGAATGCTGTGCTGAAAGTGGAACACCCTGTGAGCTGTTTTCCTCGATGCATCTCCACTAGGAAACAAAAAACAATGAAAATGGTTAAGGGGAAAGCCACATTTTTTGTGAAAAACTAAACAAAATTTGTTTGCGAAACCCTAAGGACATAAATTTCTTTCCAAATCTATTCTACCATAATCACTATGCAGGCCTTTTCTTTTTTTTTTTTTTTTTTTTTTTTTTCGGTACCGGGGATTGAACTCAGGGGCACTCGACCACTGGGCCACATCCCCAGCCCTTTTTTGTATTTTATTAGAGACAGGGTCTCACTGAGTTGCTAAGTGCCTCGCCAGGGCTGAGGCTGGCTTTGAACTCGCGATCCTCCTGCCTCAACCTCCCAAGTGCTGGGATTACAGGCGTGCGCCACCACGCCCGGCTCAGGCCTTTTCTTTCCTTCTTTCTTTTTTTACTTTTTTTTTTTTTAATATTTATTTACTTTAGTTGTACACAATGGAATGCATTTATGTTTACGTGGTACTAAGGATTGAACCCAGGCCGCGCATGTGCGAGGCAAGCACTCCGCCGCTGAGCCACAAGCCCAGCCCCTTTTTTTTTTTTTTTTTTTTTTTGGTACCAGGGATTGAACTCAGGGGCACTCGTCCACTGGGTCACATCCCCAGCCCTTTTTTGTATTTTATTAGAGACAGGGTCTCACTGAGTTGCTAAGTGCCTCGCCATTGCTGAGGCTGGCTTTGAACTCGCGATCCTCCTGCCTCAGCCTCCCAAAGTGCTGGGATTACAGGCGTGCGCCACCGCGCCCGGCTCCAGCCCCTTATTTTTTATACCAAGGATTGAACCCAGGAGCACATAACCACTGAGCCACATCCCCAGCCCTTTTTTTATATTTTGTGACAGGTTCTTGCTGAGTTGCTGAGGCTGACTTTGAACTTGGGATCCTCCTGCCTCAGCCTTCTGAGCCGGCTGGGATTATAGGCATGCACCACTGCGCCCAGCTCAGACTTTTTTTTTTTTTTGTACTGGGGATTGCACGCAGGGGCACACGACCACTGGGCCACATCCCCAGCCCTTTTTTGTATTTTATTAAAGGCAGGGTCTCACTGAGTTGCTAAGTGCCTCACCATTGCTGAGGCTGGCTTTGAACTCATGATCCTCCTGCCTCAGCCTCCCAAGTGCTAGGATTACAGGTGTAAGCCACCACGCCCAGCTCAGACTTCTTAATATAATGATTGTTTTTATTAATTTCATTAATTATTTTAAGAAAATGGTAGCTTGAAATTTAATACTGCTACTTAAAAACAACACTGCCAATATTTTCTTTTTAAATTTAATGTAACATTTACAAATTTTGTCAAGAAATTAAAAGAACCTCACTCGTCACCAAGGCCCACCTCACTTACCAAGATTTGGAGGAGAGCCATAGTTCACGGGCATTTCAGGAGGTCTTCCTCTGTGAAGAGCAGCAAAGGCAGAGCCCTTCCACACTGTGTGCCTGCAGTCTTTAAAATGAATTTTAGATACACATAAAATCTTGAAAGTTAACCCCAAGAAAGATTTTATAGAATACTTACGTATATTGTAATAAACTGTTTATTCAAAGTTTTACCAACTATAATATACTTTAACAGAAAAGCCCTGGAGGTTTATTAGACTATTTCTGAAGGGGGGGAAAAATTTAAGACATCTCAGATACAGCAGCAACAGCAACTAACATTTGTGTAGCACTTTACAGTTCACAAAGTGCTTTCCACATACATTATCTCATTAAACCCTCACAACAACCCTGTGAGGTAGGTATTTTTGCCAATTTACAAGTGAGGTAACTGAGGCTCAAAGGTTTCAGGACCTTTAAAGAGATCCACTGCAAGTGATTAGTAACAACGGATCATAAAACCATATTTTTGTCTTCAAGTCCCATTTAATGCCAAATAAGTGTTTATTTTTCAATGCAGAATTATACTATACAATATTAAAGATTAAAGATCTTAATCACAACTGATCCAACTTTTCAAAAATTGAAAATTTAGAAAAATTTTAATTTATTTCACATGTAAAAGTCCTTGACTTGTTTAGTCTTAAAATTAATTTGGCCAATACTGCCATGACTTTGGTCTCTTTAGGAAGTATTGACAAATTAAATAGCTTTCCCTTTACTTTAAGATCACAGATAATCCTTTACAGAAGGGCACATATGTAGGATCTGTGAGTCTGAACACTAACTCAAAAAGTTCCATCCCTCCCTGACCTACAAGCAGAAGAACTGGAGAAAAAATGTCTTCCCTCCTAGGAGACAGCAGCAGAACCCAGGTCATGGGCAGTCTGCTGTGCTGGAGTTCAGCTACCTCACAACTCAAAAAGACAAGGGAGGGAACGGCATCATACTCAACCTCCATGAGCCTCGGGTGCCCCAAACTAACAGGCATTGAGTTGTACAGGAGTGGATCCATTAGCACTGTCATGACCAGAGAGCAGTTTCCAGGCACCCTCTCATGGCACCAGTGCAAAACAATAGAGAAACAGGGCCCTACCCTACGCACGTGACCAAGTCTCTTCTAAGGTCTGCCAGTTCTAAAACAGTGCTCGTCACAAAACAACATTGAGCTTGACACAGAAAACATGCTACCCCAGTAACTACTAAGTAATAGCCTACAACAGAGTAATTACAAGTGAATAGGGACACAGAAAAGGAAGAATACCAACAGTTTCCTGGAGCCACCATGTGACAGGGCTACAGAGCACTAGGAAACAGCTAACTGGACAAACCAGTCTGGCAGGTAACCAAGAGGGAGGCTGTTCTTCCTCAGTCAAGCTTTATCCTGATGGTGCCTCTAAAGAGGGAGCATCCCAGGGACTGCTCTTAGAGAGTCAAGGGAGGAGCCTCAGGATCTGAGGAACCAACCATCTTGCCCATTAGCAGTTTAGCCACATTATACATAGATCATATCACATACATATACTTAGTGTAAGTCATTTATACCAAGCTAACAGAAAATAGCAATTTCAAACATTTTGCTAGCACATAACTTTGCCAAAAAATTAGTGTAAAAAAAAAGAACCATGCAATTTTACATTTTTGGTGCTCGTTTTCAAACCGCTACCAACCTTAGAAAATCACTTCCCCTTGTAACAAAGGGCTCTCGGAATCTAAATAGCAAAGGAAATACTTCTAGCATTTCAAGAGTTTATTAGACACATACAATTACATTCAATAAGTTACGAGTGAGCTACAAAATGGAAAATTAAGAACTCACATTGATAAAACCTCAAACACATCTCAGAATAAATTCAAGCTTTTTAGCTTAACATCTGTATCGTTAGCAATTTTTTAAATGCAGAAGGACCCATTAAACACTTATGCAATAGGATTCAATGTTCTATGCTAAATGCAGAGAATTTTATAGTCCACAGCATAATTTATAGTTACATATCACCTTTCTTCCACAATGCTTACGTCACAATTATAGTAATTATTAAGCTATTAATACAAAGCAGAACACTTCTTCAAATTAAGGTACCTTTTGCTGTACGTAGCAAAGACTGCCTTCCTGCACCAAGTAAAGAAGTGACTCTTGAAATACTGGGTGGAATTTCTTTATCCAACATAGGACCGATGCGCTGGCAGATTTGCAACAGATGATCAGGAGCCACATGCTTATTGGACAAGACCTAGTTGGAAAGTTCAGTTTTAATAACACTAAATAATACCAAAAAAAATACATATTTAGGGATATATCTGACAATATATGTGAAACACACCGAAAACTACAAAACATGCTGCGAGAAATTAAAGACCGCCAAAAACAATAAACAGAACTATAGATTCAAACCCATCCCAATCAAAATTGAAGCAGGAATTTTTTTATAGAAATCAACAGTATTAGCCGGGCGCGGTGGCGCACGCCTGTAATCCCAGCACTTTGGGAGGCTGAGGCAGGAGGATCGAGAGTTCAAAGCCAGCCTCAGCAATGGCGAGGCACTTGGCAACTCAGTGAGACCCTGTCTCTAAATAAAATACAAAAAAGGGCTGAGGATGTGAGCCAGTGGTCGAGTGCCCCTGAGTTCAATCCCCGGTACCACAAAAAAAAAAAAAAAAAAAAAAAAAAAGAAAGAAATCAACAGTATCATTCTTAAAACTGTATGAAAATAACATAAAAAGCCAAAGAAGCTTTGAAAAAGAACAAAGTGGCAGTGCTAAAAATGTCGGGTTTCAAAGCTTGTTATAGAACCACAGAAATCAAAACAGTCTGGTACTATTGGTATATAGACAAAAGAGATCAATGGAACAAATTGTCCAAAATGAGACCTAGGTATACTTAGACCACTTTTTTTTTTTTTTTTTTTTTTCCCCTTTTTTGGGACCAGGAATTGTACCAGGGGCACTCAGTCACTGAGCCACATCCCAAGCCCTATTTTGCTTGTATTTTATTTAGAAAACAGGGTCTCACTGCATTGCTTAGTGCCTCATCCTTGCTGAGGGTGGCTTTGAACTAAAGATCCTCCTGTCTCAGCCTCCCAGAGTCATTGGGATTACAGGCATGTGCCACTGTACCTGGCTTAGACCAATGATTTTTTTTAATACATTTTTAATATTTTTTGTTAATAGATCTTTATTTTTATTTACTTATATGTGGTTCTGAGAATCAAACCCAGTGCCTCAACACATGCCAGGCAAGTGAGCTACCGCTGAGCCACAACCCCAGCCCAGACCACTGATTTTTGACAGAGCTGTAAAGGTAATTTGGTGGAGGAAAAATTAGTCTTTTCAACAAATGGTACTAGATCAACTAGATATTCATTTGCCAAAAATTAAAAATGAGTGTGATCCACACCTTCCAGCATTGACAAAAATCATCTCAGTATAGATCACATATAACCTAAAACCAAGAAATTTGCAGAACAAAACAGCAGGGAACATCTTTATTACCTGGGATTAGGCAATTTCTTTATTTTTTATTTTTTGGCACCAGGGATTGAACTCAGGGACACTGAGCCACATGCCCAGGCCTATTTCATATTTTATTTAGAGACAGGTTCTCAATAAGTTGCTAAGTACCGTGCTAATCTGCTAAGGCTGACTTTTTTTGTGTGTGTGTGTGTGTGTGTGTGTGGTACCGGGGATTGAACTCAGGGGCACTCGACCACTGGCTCACATCCCCAGCCCTTTTTTGTATTTTATTTAGAGACAGGGTCTCACTGAGTTGCCAAGTGCCTCGCCATTGCTGAGGCTGGCTTTGAACTCGCGATCCTCCTGTCTCAGCCTCCCAAAGTGCTGGGATTACAGGCATGCGCCACCACGCCCGGCTTAAGGCTGACTTTGAACTCTCCATCCTCCTGCCTCAGCCTCCAAAGCCGCTGGGATTATAGGCATGAGACACTGTGCCAAGCTAATGATTTTTTTTTTCTTTTCTTTTCTTTACAAAAAAGGGCTGGGGATGTGGCCCAGTGGTCAAGTGCCCCTGAATTCAATCCCCAGTACCAAAAAAAAAAAAAAAAAAAAACTTTAAGGAGGGGCTGGGGTTGTGGCTCAGTGGTAGAGTGCTCGCCTAGGACGTGTGTGGCCCAGGTACAATCCTCAGCACCACTTAAAAATAAAACACATTAGCCGGGCGCGGTGGCGCACGCCTGTAATCCCAGCACTTTGGGAGGCTGAGGCAGGAGGATCACGAGTTCAAAGCCAGCCTCAGCAATGGCGAGGCACTTAGCAACTCAGTGAGACCCTGTTTCTAAATAAAATACAAAAAAGGTCTGGGGATGTGACCCAGTGGTCGAGTGCCCCCGAGTTCAATCCCCGGTACCACAAAAAATAAAAAAAATTAAAAAAATAAAACACATTGTGTACAACTAAAGCAAATAAATATTAAAAAAAAAAAAAAAATTTAAGGAGATACTACCACACATCTGTGAGAATGGCTAAAATGAAAAGGAATGACTAGCCCAAACATGGCACAAATGTGGAGAAACTGCTGATGGAAATATAAAACACTACCACAAATTCTGAAAACAGTTCAACAGTTTCTTTAAAAATTCCACGTAAGCTCAGCACAGGGACATACACCTTTAATCTCAGCCACTCATGAAGTTGAGGCAAGAACACATCCAGTTTGAGGCCAGTGTAGGCAACTTAGAGAGACCCTGTGTCAAAATAAAAATTAGGACTGGGCTGGGGTTGTGGCTCAGCGGCAGAGCGCTTGCCTCGCACGTGCATGGCCCGGGTTCGATCCTCAGCACCACGTAAACATAAATGCATTACACTGTGTACAACTAAAGCAAATAAATAAATATTTTTTTTTATATTTATTTATTTACTTTAGTTGTACACAATGCAATGCATTTATGTCTACATGGTGCTGAGGATCGAACCCGGGCCGCGCACACGCGCGAGGCGGGCACTCTGCCGCTGAGCCACAACCCCAGCCCTAAATAAATATTTTTTAAAAAATTTAGGACTGGGGATGTAGCTCAGAGGTAGAATCCTCCTCGTGTTCAACCCTCAGTGTCATCAAACACACACACACACAACTATCATATAATTCAGCTATTTCACTCCCAGATTTTTATTTGTTTTTCTTTTATGCTGGGGATTGAGCCCAAGGGCACTTTACCACTGAGATAAATCCACAGTTTTTTTTTTTTTAATATTTATTTATTTGCTCTAGTTGTGCACAATGCGTTTATTTGTACGTGGTGCTGAGGATCAAACCCGGGCCGTGCACATGCTAGGTGAGCGCTCTACAGCTGAGCTACAACCCCAGCCCCCGCACAGTCCTTTTTATTTTGAAACATGGTCTTGCTAAGTTGCTCAGGGTCCCACTAAATTGCTGAGTCTAGCCTTGAACTTCAATCCTCCTGCCTCAGCCTCCAGTGTCACTAGGATTACAGGCATGTGATATCACACTCAGTTCCACTCCTAGGTATTTAAGCATGGGGAAAAAAAAAACCTCATGTCCACATAAAGGTTTGTGTATTAATATTAGCAGCTTTCTCTCCAAAAGCAAAGGGGTACAACCAAAATGTCCACTAACAGGTGAATGAATGATAACATACTGTGATGTACCTGCACAATACAATACAATTAGGCAATAAAAAGAAATGAACTGATAGAACACAAAAGATAATTTCTGAATTCTTGAAAGCCAGACAATACATAACTGTATATTTTCACTTATATTAACCTCTAGTAAATACAAACTACATATAGTCACAGAAGACATTATCAAAAGACTGCATCACGAGGTAGTGCCAGGGAACAGGGAGGAATTTCCAAGGAGCAAAAGGAGATTTCTGGAAATGAGACACGTTCACCGTCTTCACTGTGGTGATGGGTTCATGGCTGTAACATATGCCAGTATTTATCAATTTGAACACTGTAAAATGTTCATGTGAATTTTATGTTAATTACACATCAAGAAAAATAAACCACAAAAACAGTACTGTGTAGTTCTAATTCATGTATGCAAAAGTTACCAGATAGGAATGTAATTGGCATAAAATTTAATGCTGCATCCCTAAGGGATCTCAATCTTTACATCACCAGCATTCAAGGAATGACAAACATCACTGTACAGGACTAACCCACACATGCAGACCTACAGTGTCCTCAGCCCCCATCCAATAATGCCAACATGCTCCACGTTTCAAACTGAGAAACACTGCTCTACAGAAAATCTCCAACACCATCACAGTTATAAACCTGTATTGAACTATTGGTAAAGATCACTTTTTTGGGCCGGGGGATATAGCTCAGTTGATAGAGTGCTTGCCTCTCATGCACAAGGCTCTGGGTTCAATCCCCAGCACCACTTAAAAAAAAAAAAAAAAAAAAAAAAAAAAAAAAAAAAGGCCACTTTTTGTTCTTCATCATTAATCCAAATATAAAATAATCCTGGAGCCAATGTAAAAATTTTTATTCATCAGCCCTGGTGACATCAAGAGCTTGATAAAATACCTTTGATTTCTCCATCTGACTCATATTCCCCACCTCCTGGCAGATATGTCAACACAAAACTGTAAAGTATCAAAACCAGGTAGCCCTCAGAAGTTTCTTAATAGTAATTAGCACTTTGTGCTTCAAATGTCAGTACATAACCTCCCAACCACTGCTGCCAAGTAATCAGCTCAGCACACAGGAACAGAGGAGATGAGTGGAACTAGGAAAGTAATTCCAACAGAATCAAGAAAAATCACAAGCTTAAGAATCTGTCAATCAAAGAAAGACAGGCACGATGGTGCACACCAATAATCTCAACAACTTGGGACACATAGGAAGATCCCAAGATCAAAGCCAGCCTCTCAGCAACTTAGCAAAGCCCTAAGTAACTTGGTGAGACCGTCTCAAAACGTTAAAATAAAAAGGTTTGGAGATGTGGCCCTGTGGTTAAGTGCCCCTGGATTCAATCCCCAGTACCCAAGCCCAAAAACAAAAAAAAAAAATTTTTTTTTTTTTTTTAAAGATCAACTGAGCCAGGCACATGGCACACGCCTGTAATCCCAGCACTTGGGAGGATGAGGCAGGAGGATCACTAGTTCAAAGCCAGCCTCAGCCTCACTTAGCAACTCAGTGAGACCCTGTCTCTAACAAAATACAAAAAAGGGCTGGGGATGTGGCCCAGTGGTCAAGTGCCCTGAGTTCAATCCCCAGTACCAAAAAAAAAAAAAAAAAAAGATCAAGTGGTCCATGGTCTTTATTTAAGTCAAAAGCTGCCACTAGCACTCTGGAAAACAAGATAGAAATGCTAAGCCGGGCGTGGTGGTGCGCGCCTGTAAATCCCAGAACTTGGGAGGCTGGAGATGTGGCCCAGTGGTCAAGTGCCCCTGAATTGAATCCCCAGTACGAAAAAAAAGAAAGAAAAAATAGAAACGCTAGATCTCACTTTGCCTTTCCAATACAGCTATGTCCGTTAAAAGTTTGGTTTTATTCTTGCCATTTCACCATAGGGGAAAAAAACAATAACAAGTCCCACCATAAAGACTGATTCAACTGGTTTGCAGCCCACTTTGGACACCTGGAACATACAAAGCTCCATGATGACTCTAACCAAAAAAATCAGAACCACTGAGAAGATGAAATAACTTCATGAAGAAATAATGACATATCCAGAAAACGACAGATGCCTATCTCTTCAGTAAATCAATAGCATAGGAAAATGATGAGTCATGATTTTATATAATCATTGCAATGCATGGACCTGAATTTTTTTTTCCCCCGGTACTGGGGTTGAACCCAGGGGCATTCAACCGTTGAGCCACATCCCCAGCCTTTATTTTTTTATTTTATATTTGTTTATTTGGTACCAGAAATTGAACTCAGGGGCACTCAACCACTGGGCCACATCCCCAGCCCTTTTTTGTTTTTTTATTAGAAACAGGGTCTCACTGAGTTGCTAAGTGCCTCACTATTCCTGAGGCTGGCTTTAAACTTGTGATCCTCCTGCCTCAGCCTCCCAAGTGCTGGGATTACAGGCGTGCGCCACCACGCCCAGCAGCCTTTATATTTTTTGAGACAGGGTCATCCTAAGTAGCTTAGGGCCTCACTGAACTGCTGAAGCTTGCCTTTAACTTGTGATCTTCCTATCTCAGGCTCCAGAGACACTAAGATTACAAGTGTACCACACACCTAATATGGACCCAAATTTGAACTAAACATAAAGACATTCAGGGAAGCCAGATGTGGTGGAGCACACCTATAATCCCATCAACTCAGGAGGCTGAGGAGGCCCTAAGAAACTTAGCTGCCACTAGCACCCTGTCTCAAAAAATAAAAAGTGGGGACTGGGAATATAGCTCAGTTCGTTGGTAGAGTGCTTGCCTGCATGCCCAAGGCCCCAGGATCAATCCCCAGCACCACAAAGTAAATGGAAAATAACTAAAAATATATATATATATATGCGTGTGTGTATATATATATACATATATGTGTGTGTGTGTATAGAAAACAAAATACGTAAATAATTTAAAAAAAAACAAAAAACGAGGGGGGTCTGGGGCTCAGAGGTAGAGTGCTTGTCTCACATATGTGAGGCCCTGGGTTCAATCCTCACCACCACACAAATAAAATAAAGGTCTTGTGCCCACCTACAACTAAAATATTATTAAAAAAAAAAAGGAAAAGAAAAATAAAAAGGGCTGGGGATGTGGCTCAGTGGTTAAATGACCCTGTTCCATCCACAGTTCAAAAAAGAAATGATCCGTTTTTTATTGTGGTCCTAGAGATCCAATCCAGAGTCTTGTACTGTGCATGCTAACTACATGCTCTACCTCTGAATAGATTTTTTTTTTTTTTTTTTTTTTTTTGTGGTACCAGGGATTGAACTCAGGGGCACTCAACCACTGGGTCACATCTCCGGCCCTTTTTGTATTTTATTTAGAGACAGGGTCTCACTGAGTTGCTAAGTGCCTCGCCATTGCTGAGGCTGGCTTTGAACTCGCGATCCTCCTGCCTCAGCCTCCCAAAGTGCTGGGATTACAGGTGTGCGCCACTGCACCCGGCTCCTGAATAGACCTTTATAGAGATGCATTCTCAACAATTCAAAGATGAATTCTACTGGGCGTGGTGGCATATACCTGTAATCCCAGCACTTGGGATGCTGAGGCAGGAGGATCATGAGTTCAAAGCCAGCCTCAGCAATGGCAAGGCACTTAGCAACTCAGTAAGACCCTGTCTCTAATAAAATACAAAAAAGGGCTGGGGATGTGGCCCAGTGGTTGAGTACCCCTGAGTTCAATCCCTGGTACCACAAAAAAAAAAAAATACTCCAGAATATTAAGCAATGAAATGAATGGCTATCTGAAGCCAGGCACAGTGGTGCATGCCTGTAATCCCACCTACCTAGGAAGCTTAGGCAGAAGTGATTGCAAGTTTGAGGACAGCCTGAGCTAGCAAGACCCCGGGTCAAAATTTAAAGGGTTGGGAATGTAGCTCAGTAACAGAGTGCTTGCCCATCACGCTAAAGGCCCTGGGTTCAATCCCCAGTACTACAAAAAAGTAAACCAGAAAGAAAATAAATGGCTATCTGGAATCTGCTTAAAAACAACATAGTGAGGCAGAGATTAGCAGACGCAACATTCTTTGATTACACTAAGTCTGGATAATGGATACCTGGTGGTGGGTTTTTTTTTTTTTTTTTGTGTGTGTGTGTGTGTGTGTGTGTGTGGCAGGGAGGGGGTCCTAGGGATTGAACCCCAGATGCACCTTACCACCTAGCAACACCCTTACCCCTTTTAAGAAGTTTGCCCTGGGGCTGGGGCTTGGCTCAGTAGCAGAGTGCTCGCCTAGCACGCGCCCGTGTTTGGCCCGTGTTTGCGCCCGTTTGCGCCCGTGTTTGCGTGGCCCGGGCGGGTTTGATCCTCAGCACCGCGTAAACATACATGGATTGCATTGTGTACAACTAAAGTAAATAAATAAAAGTATTTCAAAAAACAAAAAAAAAAGAAGTTTGCCTGGGCTGGCCTCAAACTTTCAGTCCTCCAAGCCTCAGCCTCCCAAGTTACTAAGATTATATGCATGTGCCACCATACCCCATTATTCCATTTTTGTTTGAAAATTTAATTGACAGTTTATATTAAAAATTACATACCTCAAATAGAAACCAAAGTAAATCACAAGTTGTCAACAAACTCAAATCTGTTAATGGCATATAGGAGATCATTACATTCTCATTTAGGTACATTTGAATTACTTCATTTCTTAAAAAAATATTAAAGAGCCAGGTGCAATCACGCACCTGGATTATATCCCAGCAGTTTGGGAGGCCGAGGTAAAAGGGTAAGAGTTCCAAGACAGCCTCAGCAACTCAGCAAAGCTTTAAGCAACCCAGTGAGAACCTGTCTCTAAACAAAATACAAAAAAGAACTAAGGATGTGGCTCAGTGGTTACGTGCCCCTGGGTTCAATACCCAGTGCCAAAAAAGAAACATACATTAAAGAATGATGACTTCAGAGATCTAGAACCTACACATATATCCATGATTTAAAAAAAAGAAAAAAGTATATAGGAGGTATGCTGTCCACCACTTGGGGGGGGGGACGAGAGGGGGGCTGGATAAAGGAACTAGAGGATACCAACCTATCAGTAAATCATGGAGATGAGACAATCTGCCATAACCAGATA
The DNA here is from genome assembly GCA_025594165.1 of Tamias sibiricus. Classification (NCBI taxonomy): domain Eukaryota; kingdom Metazoa; phylum Chordata; class Mammalia; order Rodentia; family Sciuridae; genus Tamias; species Tamias sibiricus. The sequence goes on along the minus strand of CM046668.1, from coordinate 6,217,011 downwards.
TCAGTCATATATCAAATATTTTAAATAATTTTAAACAGAATTAATATATTGAGGAGGGTTTTAAGTTTTTTTTTTTTTTCTTCGAAAAGAACTTGTGTCTGTTTAAACTTAAACCTGGAGCCGGGCGTGGTGGTGCACGCCTGTAATCCCAGCACTTGGGAGGCTGAGGCAGGAGGATCGCGAGTTCAAAGCCAGCCTCAGCAATGGCGAGGCACTTAGCAACTCAGTGAGACCCTGTCTCTAATGAAATACAAAAAAAGGGCTGGGGATGTGGCCCAGTGGTTGAGTGCCCCCTGAGTTCAATCCCTGGTACCAAAAAAAAAAAAAAAAAAAAAAAAAAAAAAACTTAAACCTGTTTTTTTTTAAAATATTTATTTGCTTTAGTTGTACACAATGCGTTTTTATTTTTATGTGGTGCTGAGGATCGAACCCGGGCCGCGCACGCGCTCCAGCCACATCCCAGCCCCTAAACCTGTTTTTTAAAAGTAATTTTTCCAATAGTTACAGCACTATAGTTGTTTCAAAAGTTAAGTAATTTTCTTTCCAAAAGCATGACCCTAGTGTCATATCAACAATTCTTTTCTGCTTCACTGATAAAGCCATTTTTTACATATCAACAGCAGTAAAACATAACAGAGTAGCCCTTTTAATGTTCCTTTGACTTAAAAAAAAAAAAAAAAAAAAACCTTCAGCTGGCAGTGAAGTTCAGTGATATAGCACTTGACTGGCATGTGCCAGACCCCACCAGCAGCACCAAAAAAAGGGGAAAAGAAAATTTGAAATGCCAAACTAAACAAACTCATCCCTCAAGCAGAATTTTTAGAATTCACTCTCTTGAAAATGTTCACTTTTCAAGAGTAAAGTCTAGGAAATAAGCCGGGCGCGGTGGCGCATGCCTGTAATCCCAGCACTTGGGAGGCTGAGGCAGGAGGATCGCGAGTTCAAAGCCAGCCTCAGCCATAGCGAGGCACTTAGCAACTCAGTGAGACCCTGTCTCTAATAAAATACAAAAAAAGGTCTGGGGATGTGGCCCAGTGGTTGAGTGCCCCTGAGTTCAATCCCTGGTACCAAAAAAAAAAGTCTAGGAAATATTTAAACTTTCACCAGAATTTTTGGTGGTGAGGGGAGGGCTACAGACATTGCTGCAATGGAGAGTGCTTGGAGTTCTGGAGGCCCTCGATTAAATCCCAACCGCAAGAATAAATAGCTAATGTACGATATAACATACATTGAATACTTACTGTGCATATATGCATATAACAAATTCCCTGCCTAATTCCCTTTTACTTTTAATAAATGAATGTTAAGATTTCACCACCT